>VXBD01015383.1:2092-16377 GCA_013399975.1 Indicator maculatus | reverse complement strand
GGGGGTCTGTGTGTGAAAAATATGTTAAGAGATTGAAGGGAAAAAAAGGGAAAAAGGGGGGGAAAGGAGCAAAAAAGGCTCCGGAGGAGATAAAGGAAGCGATAAGGGAACAAAGAGCTGCTGCCGAAATAGATCTGAGACCGCGGAGCCTCTGCCGAGGGGCTCGGGGCTTTCAAAGGCACCGGCCTGGCACCAGGGGGAACCCGGGGGGGGGGGGCTGATGCCAAGGGGGAAGCTGGCACACAGGGGGCTGAGAGCCGAGCCTCAGGCTGGGGGGACCTCAGGTCCTGCCATGACCCTGGGCTCCCCTCATGACCTGTAGCGTTCCGGGCACATGGTGAGGGCAAGGGTGGCCAGGTGCAGCTGCCAGCTTGAGGGCTTGGTGCCCACCCAACACATGGCAGCCCTTGCCTCTTCCTCCTCAGCTCAAGCCCACCAGGGTGGCTCTGAGTCCCCAGCCCCTTCCCTCCAGCCCCCTGCCATCGGCTGAGGGTTGCAGATGGTCCCCAGAGCCCCCCTCCCTCCCACCCAGCACCTACTGCTGACCTCGGCCAGTGCCCAGTGCCCGGTGCCATGCTGGAGGGAGCGTGACCAGGGCGAGGAGTGGAAGGGTGAGGGCACAGGAGTGGTCAGCGGGGAGGGGACAGACCTTGGGTAAAGCGACCCCCGGACACTGCCCCGGGAGAGCCTGGGTGGGAGGGGGCCCTGTGCCCCTGCACATGGAGCTCGGGGGGGACGCGCAGAGGGGGCACAGGGAGGGTGGTGGCACAGGTGGGACACACAGAGGGCACACAGAGGGGTGGGGACACACGGAGACACACGGAGAGGTGAGGGCACATGAGGGCACACGAAGGGCACACGGAGCGGTGGGGTCACGGCACATGGAGGAGGGGGGCACAGGCGGCACCCCCGCTCCGGCTCCGTTCTTGAGGGCAGTGGCGCCATCTGGTGGCGTCTTCCGGGAGCGCGCCCAGCGCTCGGTGCTTAACGGTCAGCGCTCAGTTGGCCTGAGGCTGGCGTCCAGTGCCCAGTGCCGGGGCTGGCCCCCACTGCTCAATGCCCAGCTCCTCACGGTGTTTCTGCCAGGAAGGAAGGAGCCAGTGCGGCAGCTGCAGCAGCTCGGGGTGTCCTGAGAGGTGCCTCCAGCAGCAGAGAGCTGTCACACACCTGTGTGCACACACATGCATCACCCAACATGGCACACGGGCACTGCCACCCCCTCAGCAGCCCCAGTGTGCCCATGGAGACCCCTGTGCCCCCTGCCTCAGTGGGATCCTTCTGCCTTCACCTCCCCACCTCATCACCCTGCAACCAAGCACCTCTGAGCTTTGAAGGTGTCAGCACCACAATGCCCAGTGATGCGGTGCCCAGTTGGTACCAGGGCTTGGCACACCCCTGGCCCCCCCCAGCACCATCCCTGCCCACCACCTCCATCCAGCCCTTACCATCCCTCAGAGTTCTCACAGCCCCAACAGCACCACAGTGACACCCCCACCCCCACCCCGCTGCACCTTGGCACCCCTCAGAGCTCCCAACAGCACTGTGGTGCCCCCTCCCATACCCCCTCCCGTGCCCCCCCTCCTCTTTGCCAGCATGCAGCAGCCTGGGCTCAGTTTTTACAAAGTTTATTTATAACAATATCTGTTTTTTTGTGTTTAGTTGTAAAGGAAATCCAGCAAAAATTATTAAAACGTTTTCCCCCCAACAAAAGGCTGGGGTGCCCCCCCCGCCCCCCACATGCTTTCCTTTATCTCTACTATAAAAGCCAGGGCACTGCCGGGGGGGAGGGGTTTTTTGTTCTTTTCCTGTTAAAAAATGTGCATTTTGGAGGGGGGGTGCAGGAGACAAGCCTGGGGGAGGGGCCCACCGGGGACCCTCTGCACCCCACCAGGGCTGGGGGCAGCAGGGTTTGGGGGGGACGGGGGCGCTTTGTCCTTGTCCCCTGTAACAGTCGGGTAGAGGAGAGGAGGGAAGGGGAGGGNGTCCCACGGCAGGGTGGGAAGAGGGTTGGGGGTGTGGGGGGGTGTGGGGGCAATGTAAAGAGATTTAAAATAAAACCAGAGGCAGATCTGGCCACGGGAGGTGCCCAGGCTGGGTGCCAAGGCTGGGTGCCAGGGGAATATACAGGTAATAATACTGCTCACATAGAAAAGTAATAATCCTTCATTTGTACATTTATACAGCGGCTCCCGGCTGCCCCCAACCCTGCCCGCCCCCTGCCACAGCTATCTGTGCCAGGCCTGGGCAAGGCTGCCCGCTTGGCCCTTTTTTCTTCCCCCCCTTCCCCAAATCCTGCCCCTATGCCAGGGGGTCTGCCAGGTCGTCATCCGCACCCCGTGCCAGCAGCTCTCTCTTCTCGTCCGTGCTGGCCAAGGAGTTGCGGCTGTTGTGGGCACCCATGTAGAGCGTGGCATAGACAGGGTTGGTGAAGTTGGTAGGCTGGGGAGAGTTGGAGGAGTGTGTGGGAGGGGGCACGGACACCTCCCTCCCCAGTAGAGAGGTGCCCTGAGGTGCCCCCTGCCCTGTGGTGCCTCAGTGAGCACCAGGCCCCAGCCACAACCTCCCTGCAGAACAGCAGCCCTGAGCCCACCGCTGGCACCAGCCCTGCTCACCACCTCCACCCAGCCTTTGGGACCCCTCAGAGCTCCCACAGCCCCACCACGGTGACACTCCCCACCTTGGCACCCTCTCCATGCCAAGGTGCCCCCTGCCCCTCACCTTGTCGGGGTCCAGGGCGAAGTCGGCGTCCAGCAGCTCCCCGACGTCGTCGTCAGGCTCCCCCTCGTACATCTTGTAGGTGGGGTTGCCAATCTCCACGTTCATGGCACCATTGGTCATCCGCTGGTGCTGGAAGCCCTTGGCACTGGAGGGGGAGTGGGGGGTGAAAGGGAGGGTCAGCAACACAGGGTGCAGCCCCTACCCCCCTGCCCATCTGTCCTGCACCACTAATGGGTGCAGAAGCCCCACGGGCAGGGTTTGCATCCTGGCTGGCCCAAAACTGACCCCGAGATTCCAGCTGTGCCCCACCCAGTGCTTGGTCCAGGGGCACCATCAGTGCCCTGGCTCCACTCACCCTTTAATCCTCCACTTGTACCAGACAAAAGCCACCACAGTGAGCAGGATGAGCAGCAGCAGGATGGGGATGACGATGGAGGCTGTGCCTGCAGGACCAGAGGTCTGCTCAGCCCCACAGGCCCGGGGGCAGCAGCAGGCCCAGCCCTGCCCCCCAGGGAAGGACCTGGCCCTGCCCCACCAAAGGGCTTCTGCAGTTGCAGGGGTTTGGTGCTGAGCCCCATGTTGCACCCCCAGGCAGGGCTGTCTGGGGGCACTGTGGGCACTGTGGGCACTCACGGCTGCTCTGCTGCTCCCCAACGATGAAGTCCTCGCAGCGTGTCCCTGTCAGCCCCAGCGGGCACCTGCAGGGGCAGGGAGAGCAGCAGGGTTAGCAGGGGCATGAAGGGAGGGCGAGAGCAAGGTGGGGAAGGGCACAGACCTGGGGGTCAGGGAGGGGTTGGCACACAGAGCAGGGTCTGTCAGTCAGAGCTGTCTCTGCCCCAGGGGCAAGCAGCCCCCCAGCCCCAGCCCCAGCACTGCTTACAGGCACTCTGGCAGCTGTGTCTTGTCGCTGATGGAGCAGGTGCCACCATGCAGGCAGTAGCTGTCACAGGTCAGGCAGCTGGGGGCTATCTTGCCATCTGGGCAGCTGTGGAGCAGAGAGGATCAGGCACAGGTGTACCCCCAACCTGCCTGTGCCCCCCAGCTTCGTGGCATCCTGTCAGCCATGGCTGATCCCCAACCATCCAGCCACAGGTGTCCTCTTGGGTCCTTGTGCCTACCACCCCCTCCCTCCTCCCTTGGGTTCCATATCCCTGGTACCTACATGCAGGAGACTTCTCCACTCTGCTTGTTGATGCTGCATTTGCCCTCCTGGCACCTGGAGCATTTGTTGTCCTGGCACTGGGCGCCCTCAAACTGCGGAGGGCAGCGGCACTGCTTGGCACCGCTGGCAGTCATCTGGCAGATGCCATCGTTCTCACAGTAGTCGAAGCACTGCCCTGCAGTGGGTGCTGGGGTCAGGGTGGGCAGCCCCACAGCACCCCTCCCTTTGGACCACTGCCCTCGTGCCCCCACACAGCACCACAGCAGCCCAGGTCCTCAGAGATCATCCCCCAAAAGAGGAGGTCCCGGGGGTCCAAGCTCTTTGGTGAAGCACCCCCCCAGACACCCCGCAGGAGGGCTATGGAGGTGCCCAACCTCTCAGGTGAGATCCCCATGGAGCATCCCCCTGGAGAGCCAGGACCTGGGCGCCCAAGCTGCCAGGTGCTGTCCCGGGAAGTGCCCAGCAGAGTCCCCACCCTGGCACTCACGGTACTGGCAGCGGTCGCCGATGAAGCCGGGGGGGCAGCGGCAGCTGGGCTGGTTGCCCTGGTTGACGCTGCAGCTGCCGTTGTGCATGCAGTAGTCGCTGCAGACCTGCTGGTTGCAGCGCGGCCCGGTGAAGCCGGTGGGGCAGCGGCAGGTTGGCATCCCTGGGGNACCGGAGGGGGAGGCGGCGCAGGTGCCGCCGTTCTGGCAGTAGTCCCAGCATTGGTCCACCTGGCACTTGTCGCCGTTGTACCGCGGCTGGCAGCGGCACTTGGCCTGCCGGCGAGCGTTCAGGAAGCAGCTGCCGCCGTTCAGGCAGACCAGGTCACAGGTGTCCGTGGTGGGCACTGGCAAGGGGCATGGGGGTCAGCAGGGCCAGGTCAGGGGGCCCTCACTCCTTCTCCTCCTCCTCTTTCTCCTTCTCCCTCTCCCTCTCCTTCTCCTCCTCCTCTTTCTCCTTCTCCCTCTCCCTCTCCTTCTCCTCCTCCTCTTTCTCCTTCTCCCTCTCCCTCTCCTTCTCCTCCTCCTCTTTCTCCTTCTCCCTCTCCCTCTCCTTCTCCTCCTCCTCTTTCTCCTTCTCCCTCTCCCACTCCTTATTCTCCTTCTCCCACTCCTCCCTCTCCTTCTCCTCCTCCTGCTCCCCCTCCTGCTCCCGCTCTTCCTTCTTCTCCTCCTGCTCCTCCTTCTTCTTCTCCCTCCCTCTCCTTCTTCTTCTCCTCTTCCTCCNTCCCTCTCCATCTCCTCTTCCTTCTCCTCCCTTTCCTTCTCCTTTTCCTCCTTTTTCCATTCTCCCTCCCTTTTCCCTTCCCTTCCCCCTCTCCCCCTCCTCCCAGCCCACCTACCGACAGGGGACAGTGTGGGGGAGGGGATGAGCACGCAGGTGCCGTTGTCCAGGCGCTTGCCGTTGGGGCAGGTGCAGACAGGGCCGCTGGGGCTCAGCAGGCAGAGCCACTCACACTTCTTGCGGTCACAAGGATTGGTCACTGCCAGGAGGGGACACTGCAGGGTGACCCTTGGTCCTCCTGGCCACCATCACCCATAGCAGCTTCAGGACACCCCCCACACCCCTACAGCTGCCCCAGCCCTGTGCCCAGCTCGCCGTGGCTCCTGGCCTCCTCCCTACCCACCCCTGCTCTGCCCATCCAGATGCCCTCCACTTTGGGCAGGAAAGTTGGGTAGCCTCAAGCTCTGCCAGAGCTCCCCTCACCCTCTGGCACCACACATCATAGATGAGCACTTCCCTGCCCTGCCAGGAGCAGGGTGAAGGTGCCCAGCCCAGCACACACCCTCTGGCTGCTTGTACTGGTGGTACAGCACCACGTCGGTGGCATGGTTGAGGCCAGAGGTCAGGTTGGTGACAGCCTTGTGCCCGAACTTGTGGATCTTGAAGATGCGATTGTTCATGTAGGTGACACCATAGATGTAGTCCTCGAAGATGTCGATGCTGAAGGGGTGGCTCAGGCCTGGGGGAGCCAAGAGGGAATGCAGAATGGTCTTGGAAAAGGTATTTAAGGTCACAGAACCTCAGCATGGTGAGGTTGGAAGGGACCTCTGGAGCTCACCCAGCCCAACCCTCCTGCTCCAGCAGGGCACCCACAGCAGCTTGCCCCCAGGCACAATGGCCAGTGGGGGTTGGAAGCTCTCCAGAGAAGGAGACTCCATAACCTCTCTGGGTATCCTGCTCCAGGCCTCCAGCACCCACACAGCAGAGAAGGAGAAACTTCTAGAGCAGAGTTTGGCCCCAGCCTCCAGTCCTCTACCCCTGAGATACTGAGCAGCATTGATCAGATCCCCTCTGGGGCTGATCTCCTCCAGGCTCAACAGCCCCAGGAAAAGGGTGGAGGTCAAGAGGGTGGAGGTCAAGAGGATGGAGGTCCAGAGGACGGAGGTCCAGAGGGTGCTCACCCTTCTTGCTGTCAATGGCCACCACGGGGTCGGTGCCGTTGAGCCGGATGCTGCCGATGACGGAGAGCTTGGCATCAGCCCAGTACAGTCGCTCGTTGTGGTAGTCCACGGCCAGGCCTGAGGGCACAACCCCCCATGGTGAGCAACAGGCCCCCAGCTCATCCTAAGTCTCTCCTGACCAGGTGACCAGCAGAGCAGTCCCCCCACCCCCCCCAACACCTGACCCCTCTTGGGCCCCATCTTCCTTCACCTGTTGGCCACTGGATGTTGTCCTGCACCAGGGTCTCCCGCAGGGTCCCGTCCATGGCAGCTGTCTCGATCTTGGGGTGATTGCCCCAGTCTGACCAGTACATGGTTCTGTGGGGGACACAGGGGAGGTCACTCCCACCAGAGAGCAAGAGGGGGAGAATAGAAAAGTCCAACACTATGGTGGTTGAAGAGATAGTGAGGGAGGGGAGACACTGGCACAGGTTGCCCAGGGATGCTGTGGCTGCCCCCTCTGTGGAGGTGTTCAAGGCCAGGCTGGATGAGGCCTCGAGCTGCCTGGGCTGGTGGAGTTGTCCCTGCCCATGACACAGGGGGTTGGAGCTGGGGGATCTTGAAGGTCCCTTCCCACCCAACCCAACCCATTCCTTGAATCCATGCTCTCCTCACAGCGTCCTAGAGTCACCAGCATGACCCTAGTGACCAACAACTCAGGCTGGCATGGAGAGCGATGGTGGAGCTTGGGCAGCTCCCACCTCAGATGGGCTTGGCGGTGGGAGGAGGCCAGCAGAGGGAGGAGGTGCTGCAGCCCCTCACCCTCGCAGGGGGTCCACGACGATGGCATGGGGCTCATCGATCATGCCCGAGATCAGCGTCTTGCGGTTCTCGCCCTTCATCTGTGCCACCTCGATCACGTCACGCCCGGAGTCCGTCCAGTAAATGTTGCCAGCGACCCAGTCCACCGCGATGCCCCGCGGCATCTTCAGCCCCGAGATCTGCAGAGGGCAGGGAGCGGGCAGGGGTGAGAGCAGGGAGCGGGCAGGGGTGAGGGCAGAGCACAGCAGCCCCCCTACCCCCTCTGCCCCTTGGCGTGTCCCCCCGCAGGGCTCACGTTGAGGTGCGTGACACCGCCGTCGAGCTGGCGCCGGTTGCGGTTGGAGGCGGTGGAGGCGCTGGAGGAGGCTGGCAGCTCGCGGAAGGAGATCCTGCCCGTGTGCCAGTTGGTCCAGTAGATGCGGTTGGCCTTGACGTGGATGTCCATGGCATCGATGCGGACGCTGGCATCGCCCTGGAAGGCAGGCTCGTGCGCGGCGTTGGGGTTGAAGGGGTACATGCTGCGGATCTTGTTGTCGTCCGCGATGTACAGGATCTGGTGCTNCACCCGCAGCGGGGGAGAAGGAGGAGCGGGAACAGTGGAGCAGGCACTGCAGGGTGGCACAGGGACGGGCAGGGGGCTGGTGGAGGTGCCCAGCCCCTCCTCACCTTCTGCCTTGCACATGGTCTCTGTCTTCATGAAGTTCTTGGTGCAGCTGCAGACGTGGGAGCCTTTGGTGTTGTTGCAGAGCTGTGAGCAGGTCCCAAAGCGCAGGCACTCGTTGATGTCTGGGCAGGAGAAGGCAGTCAGAGGGCACCGCGGGGGGGGGCCTCATGCATCCTGTGACTACTGAACCCAACCACAAACCTGCCTCTGGACCCCCCCAGCAGCAGTGGGCACCCGCTCACCTTGGCAGTAGTTCTTGTCTGGCACCTTCTGGAAGCCTCTGCGGCAGCTGCAGTAGGAGCCAGACTGTGCCTGGACACACTGCGCCTCGTCCCCACACATGCTGCTGTTGGCCATGCAGTCGTACGACTTGTGGTCTGGGGGAAGGGGGTGAGAGCTGTCAGCATCAGAATCTTCTGATGCCCCCAGCAGCCTCCCTGTCCAGCCCTGGCACCCACCGTGGGAGCAGGACTCCTCATCAGAGCCATCCCCGCAGTCATCGAAGAAGTTGCAGCGCAGGTTGGCGCTGATGCACTGCTGGTTGCGGCACAGGAACTCATTCTTGTCCTGGCTGCAGCTCCGGGGCTTGGCCGTGGGGGACTCTGCAGGGGCACAGGCAGGGGCTGTGATGTGCTAGGCCCCACAGGACCCAGCACGGTGAGGCTGGAAGGGACCTCTGGAGCTCCCCCAGCCCAACCCCCTCTGCTCCAGCAGGGCACCCACAGCAGCCTGGCCAGGGGCACAACGGCCAGGGGCGGCTGGAAGCTCTGCAGAGGAGGAGACTCCACAGCCTCCCTGGGCAGCCTGCTCCAGAGCGCCCCCAGCCGGCCGCCGCGGCAGCAGCAGGGCACTGCTCCCCCGCGCCGCTCACCGCAGTCCCTCTCGTCGGTGCCGTCGCCGCAGTTGTCGACGCCGTCGCACTGCCGCCCGATCCAGAGGCAGACGCGGTCGTTCTTGCAGCGGAACGGTCTGTTGGGGGGACACTGGAATTTCACTGCACCGGCAAACAGAAACAAACGGTGGCGGTGAAAGGAGACGCCGGAGCCAGGCTGTCACACGTGTCCCGAGCTGCTGCTCGGCCTCTGCCTGCTCTCCGTGGCCCGGGGGGAGGTCCCCGGCCCTCCAGGGCGAGCGGCTCCGGAGGCTGAACAAAGAGATTGAAGCAAAGAAAATCGCCCCTGGGGGGGCCCTGCTGCAGGAGGGTCCTCACCCAGCCCCTGACACTGAGGCTCCACTCCCCACCTCCTGCACCCTGCCTGGCTCAGTCTCTGCCACTCCTCCAGGGTCACCTCCTGCCCCCTGCCTGGCTCAGTCTCTGCCACTCTTCCAGGGTCACCTCCTACCCCCTGCCTGGCTCAGTCTCTACCACTCCGCTCTCTCGACCAAAGCCACCTCCTGTCCCTTCAGCACCACCAGCCACCCCCTGCCCACCTCACGGGGATGTTTGCAGCTGCCAGAGGTGCCCACACCCCCTCTCCAGGTGCCCGCAGCAGTGCCCAAGCTGTGGGACTGTCACCCGTGCAGCGTGAGGGTACTTGGGGCAGAGGGGTGCCAGGGGGGTGCCCCACGGCGTCACTCACAGCACTCCTCAGGGTTCTCGTCGGAGTTGTCCCCACAGTCGTCCTCCCCATCACACTTCCATGCCAGGGGCTTGCAGAGGGTATTGTTGCACTGGAACTCATCCAGGGGACAGGTGCGAACTGCCACAGCAGCGGGCACATGTCACCCGGTGCCAACAGTGCCAGGCTGGGGCCAAACCCCCACTGCCAGCAACGCCAGGGGGGGCTCAGAACTCTGCCTGTGCCCTGGGGCCAGGCAGAGCCACAGGGCCACCCCCAGCAGGGCCAGGAGGGTGTGGGGTGGGGAAGGGGAGTGCCAGGGCTGCCCTCACCCCCGGTGCCGCAGTTCTCTTCGTCTGTGCCATCCATGCAGTCAGCGTCGGCGTCGCAGCGCCAGCGCATGGGGATGCAGTGCCCATTCTTGCACTGGAACTGGTCGAACTCGCAGCGTGGGGTGCAGTCCTTCTGCAGGGGGAGGGCAGGGCACCAGGCTCAGCAGGAACAGTGCCAGCTGTGCCAACCTCCTGTGCCAGCTCTTAGCCCCTGCTTGCTGGTGGTGGGGGACCATGGGCAGAGTGGGTCCCACATGTGGGCAGGGTGGGGGTGGTGCCAGGGTGCTCCTGGCAGGGTGGAGGCGGTGACAGGGTGTCCCTGGCATGGTGGGGGGGGTGCCAGGATGCCCCTGCCCTTGGTACCTCGTCAGAGCCATCGGCACAGTCGTGGTCGCCGTCGCACTTCCACCTGCCGGCGATGCAGCGCCCATTGGCACAGGAGAACTCACTCTCGGAGCAGGGCCGGGGTGCTGGGCACACAAACACAGGGTGCCCCCTCAGCCTGGGCTGCCAGGGCACCAGGCCTCCCTGGCCAACAGCTGGAGGAGCAGGGGGCACAGGTGACACAGACACACGTCCAGTGGCACTGGGGACAAGGAGGGTGCAAGCAGAGGCAGGGGAGCTGCCAGAGAGGGGCATGGATGCTACCACCTTCAGGTTTTTGGGAGGGTTTTGGGGGGCACTGCAGCCACAGACTCACTCCTGGCAGCTTCCACATCATCCACCGAAGGCAGCCCCACAGCTCCCCACAGCCCCAGCAGGAGGAAAGGGCCCTGGCCAGGTCTGGCAGAGCCATCCCCCCTGCTCCTTAGAGGGCATGGGGCAGACCCCTCACAGCTCAATGAACCCTCTGGGCTGGCACTGGGTGGCACAGACTGTGCCAAATCCATCTGCAGGAGGATGGCACACGGCATGGCCACCCACCTGGGATGGCTCTGGGGACCCTTCCCTGCACACGCTGGGGCCAGCAGCCACTCTGGGCAGGGTGCAGAAGCCAAGAGGGCTGCTGTGGAAGAGGGGGGAGGGGGGGTCCAGCTGGAGCAGGAAGGGTCAAAGTGGGGACAGATTCTGGAGCAGAGACTGAGCCATGCATGGGCCCTGGCAGTGAAGGCAGCAGGATCAGACCCTCCCTGACTGCATCTCCAGTGGAGGGAGAGGTGGTGGTGCTGATGCTCAGCTTGTCCAGTCCTGAGCCCTTCTGCCCTCACCTAGAATTTTGTATCTTGGTTTGTTTTTGAGAGACTTCAGAGGGAATCAAAAGATGTTGGCAGGAACCTACCTCTGAGCGCCCCAGAACGACAGTGTGGAAATGGAGAAAAACATAAGATGAGGTGAAATGGCACCAGGTGAAGCCCAGCACGTGAGAGCAACACAACAGAAACCAAACTGCACCCTGAAAACAGCTGCCAAGGGGACAGGAGCCACCCAGGGTGGGCTCTGGGGGTCTGGCTCTACCCAGGCTCCTGCAGCAGGCAGCAGATCCTGGTGCTGTCCAAGGGCACCTTGGATCCTTCCCGAGGGACAGGCCCTGAGCAGCCTGGGCCAGTGGGAGGTGTCCCTGCCCATGGCAGAGGCTGGTTCTGGATGATCTTTCAGGTCCATTCCAGCTCAAACCAGCTGGCAGCAGAGCCCCAGGAACCACCTCAGGTCCTGGTCCTCTGCTGCCCAGCAGGGCAGGTGCTGGCACAGCTCAGCAGATGCAACAACTCCAGCATCTGCCCACAGCCTCTGGGAAGCAGCCAGCATCCCACAGGCTGCTCCAGCTCCAGGGGGTTCCACAGCTCCCCCCACAGAGCTTCCTTGTGTCCCCACCACCTTCCCAGGCCAAAGCTCAGGGTGCTGCCTGCCAGGCTGCCCAGGGCTGATGGTCTGAAGCCAAGCTGCTCAGTGAGGGTGGATGAGGCACCCACGAGCCCCACAGGTCACCTCCCTTCACCTGTCCCACCTGGGGCTCTGGCTGTGGGACCAGGCTGGCCAGACCCCAGCACCAGGCACGTTGTGGCCTGGGGGCAGAAGCTGCTCCAACAACTCCCCAGCCCCAGGCTGCTCCTCATGGCATCAGGAGTGCCGGCAGGCAGGGGGCTGGGGGGCCTCGACCCTCTGCACGGCAGAGCTGGCACTCCTGGCAGCAGGGCTGGCAGCAGGGAGGGCAGGTGGCACACGTACTGCAGCTCTCCTCGTCGGAGTTGTCCCCACAGTCGTTGTCGTAGTCGCACTGCCAGCGCCCCGGCACACAGCGGTTGTTCTTGCAGCGGAACTGGTAGGGCTCGCAGGTCCTCTCGTCTGGGGGGGGGAGACAGGGCCAGGGGTCACCCTGGGGGCAGGGCTGGCTGCCCAGGGTGCAGCTGGGCTCAGGGTTGGACTTGGAGACCTCCGAGGTCCTCTCCAGCATTCATCATTCCGTGGCTCTCAGCACAATGGGAGGGATGGGCAGGGTGGCTGGCAGGGAGCTCAGGGAGCAGCTAAGGCTTCTCTAGCGCTGGCACACTGAGGAGGGTTGGACTGAATGATCTGCAGAGGTCCCTTCCAACCCAACCACTCTGTGACTGGGGCACTGAGGGGCACAAGCTGCCCTCTGAGCTGCTCTCCCAGGCCCCTGCTCACCGCACTCCTCCTTGGGCTCGTCGGAGCCATCGCCGCAGTCGTCCTCTCCGTCGCATTTCCAGCGCGCAGGGATGCACCTGCCCGAGTCCTTGCAGCGGAACTCGTCCACCCCACAGGTCATTTGGGCTGGGGGCAACAAGGGGACAGCGTGAGGGGGACATGGATCTGCTGGAGAGGGTCCAGAGGGGGCCACGAAGATGATCAGAGGCTGGAGAACCTCCCCTGTGGGGACAGGCTGAGAGAGTTGGGGCTGTGGAGCCTGGAGAGGAGAAGGCTCCAGGGAGACCTCAGAACAGCTTCCCAGTGCCTGAAGGGGCTCCAGGAGAGCTGGGGAGGGACCTGGGACAAGGGCTGGGAGTGACAGGATGAGGGCAATGGCATTGAGCTGGAAGAAGCTGGAGACAGGAGGAAATTCTTCCCCATGAGGGTGGTGACCCCCCCAGCCCTGAGGATCCCCCCCAACCCCCAGGACCCTCCCCAGCCCCAGGGGTGCTCACTGCAGTTGGCAGGTTCATCAGAGCCATCCACGCAGTCGTTGTCCCTGTCACACACCCAGACCCGGGGGATGCAGCGCTTGGTGATGGCACACTGGAACTGGTTGGGGGCACAGGTCACCTCCGCTGCAGCAGCGAGGAGCAGAGTCAGCAGGGGGGCACTGGGGGGTCTGCCACTCCCAAAAACCACCCCAGGGATGCCCCCTCCCTGGAGCTGCTCAAGGCCAGGCTGGATGAGGCCTGGAGCAACCTGGGCTGGTGGGAGGTGTCCCTGCCCATGGCAGGGGGGTTGGAACTGGGGGACCTTAAAGGTCCCTTCCAACTCAAGGCCTGCCATGAGTCTCTGAGCCCCGAGCCCCCAGCCCCCACTCACGGCAGTCCTTCTCGTCCTCCCCGTCGCCGCAGTTGTCCTGCCCGTTGCAGCGGAAGATGCCAGGGATGCAGCGGTTGGTGTTGGTGCATTTGAACTGGCTGGGCAGGCAGACGTGGATGTCTGGGCAGGGAGAGGGGAAGCTGCCATGGTGCACCTCAGCTGCAGCCCTGCTGGGCTTGGAGGGTCGTGGCAGGAGGTGGAGAACCTACCACAGTTGGCTTCATCCGAGTTGTCCTGGCAGTCGTTGTCTCCGTCGCAGATGAAGGCTGGGTTGGTGCAGATGCCAGTGGAGCACTGGAACTGCCCTGGCCTGCATTTGAACTCAGCTGGGGGGCAAGAGGGAAGGGCAAACGTTTGCTCTGGAGGGCATCTTTCAGGGGAAAACCTCAGCAAGGTCCCAGCCCCCAGCACTGGGCTCTGGCACAGTGAAGGGGCAGCTGCTCCAAGGGCAGCAGGTGGCTGTTGTCCTCCACAGGGCAATGCCCCAGGAAGGGACAATGACTTACCCTGATGCCCTGGGGTAACCTCCCTGGCAATGGGGTAACCCCCATGGCAATGGGGTAACCCCCCCGGCAATGGAGTAATCCCCCTGGCAATGGGGTAATCCCCCCTGGCAATGGGGTAATCCCCCCTGGCAATGGGGTAACCCCCCCTGGCAATGGGGTAATCCCCCCTGGCAATGGGGTAAACCCCCTGGCAATGGGGTAGCTCCTCTCTGCCGAAGCTGAGCAGGGGGCAGTAGGGCTGTGCTGGTGCCAGGTTGTCCCAGGGCAGGGCTATCCTAGAACCAGGCTACCCCAGGGCCCAAGCAGCAGCAGGGCACTGGGCACTGGCTGCATGGGCAGTGCCAGGCTGCTGCAGGCAGGGCACAGACGCTGCAGGGCTGGCAGGAGCAGCCCTGGCACTCACGGCAGTCCTCGGGCTCGTCGGAGCGGTCGCCGCAGTCATCCTCGGTGTCGCATTTCCACCAGAAGGGGATGCATTTGTCGTTCTTGCAGACAAACTGGGGTGCAGGAACAGCTGCTGAGGGCTGGCTTCCAGTGGGCACAGCCCCAGACAGGGGCAGGCAGGGGCAGGGAGGGGAAGGCAGGGGCTGGCAGGGGTAGGCAGGTGCTGACAGGAGCAGGCAGGGGCAGGCAGGAGGAGGCAGAGGTAGGCAGGGGCTGGCAGGAGGGGCAGGCAGGGGCA
>VXBD01015382.1:35227-46272 GCA_013399975.1 Indicator maculatus | reverse complement strand
TGAGGTCCTTCTTGAAGTGAGAGGCCCAGAATTGTATACTGTATTCCAGATGTGGCCTCAGCAGGGCAGAGGAGAGGGGGAGGAGAACCTCTCTGACCTACTCATCACAGTCCTCCTAACCCACCCCAGGCCTTTGGGGGCTCTTACTTCATGTACAAAAAAGGAGACTGCACTGGACAAAGCTGCACAGAACATTGATTTGAAGAACAAAGAGGTATCCAGGAGGGCCTTTTTGCATGTTGCTTTCCTATTTCCTGACCTCTGTGTGCTGAGTGTTAACAATTCCTGGGCAGTCCTAGGCACTCCAATTAAGGCCTCTCAAGAAAAACAGAACAACTTTCTCTGAGATCTTCCAATAATGAAGATATTTCAGAATCTTTAGGAATCAAAAATATATTCAAGGGTATCTAAAGGAGGCAAAAAAATATTAGAGAAATCTGGAAATAAAGGATTAACAAAACCAGCCTCAGTCACCATTTGAAGGGTGAAACTTGAGCTGTGTTCCTCTGAACTCACACACAGACCCTACTACTGTTCCTTCTCATCTGGGCTGTTCCATCCTGTTGCACAGTAGTTAAGATCAAAACACAGAAGAGGCTGCTGCAGTGTTTAGTGGAATGCTGCAAACCCTCTTTCTTCAAAGCCCCAAGGTAGCTTTCAAAAAGAAATGAAAACACTGAAAGCACAACAGCATCCTGGGGGTCATTAAGGAAAGTGTGGCCAGCAGCTCCAGGGAGGTTCTCCTGCCCCTCTACTCTGCCCTGATGAGACCACTCCAGGGATCCTGCGTCCAGTTTTGAGCTCCCCAATTCCATACAGACAGGTTTGCTTGAGAGGTGCATAAAATCACTTTTACATTCAAGAGAGACAAGGATGTGCTGGAGAGAGTTCAAGGCAGAGGCATGAGGATGATGAAGGGATTGAACACCTCTGCTAGGAAGAGAGACTGAGAGCCCTGGGGCTGTTCAGCCTGGAGAAGAGAAGGCTGAGAGGGATCTGATCAATGTCTATCAATAACTGAGGGGTGGGGGTCAGGATGAAAGTGCCAGGTATGACAGGACCAGGAACAACAGGGACAAGCTGGCACACAGGAGGCTCCACCTCAACACTTCTGTATGGTGAGGGAGACACAGCCCTGAAGCAGGCTGCCCAGGGAGATTGTGGAGTCTCCTTCTCCGGAGACTTTCCAGCCCCACCTGGATGCACTCCTGCTGTGTCCCTGCTCCGGCAGAGGGCTCAGGCTGGCTGATGTCTGGAGGTGCCTTCCCAGGCCCTACCAGTGTGTGCTGCTGTGGTGGCAGGGCTGTGCCCAAGGCAGCAAGCAGCAGCATACCTTGTTGATGGCACAGGCTGTGTGCTCCCGCGTGGAGCCACTGCTGGTCCGGATGATCCTGGAGAGGTCCTCCCGAGCGGCCAGCAGGTGTGCCAGGCTGACAGCCGAGCGTGGGGACAGAGCGTAGCGCTTGGGCTGGTAGATCCTGGCGATGTCGTCAGTTCTGACCTGCAGCACAATCACACAATCAGCCAGGGCTGGAAGGGACCACAAGGCTCAGCCAGTCCCAACCCCTGCCATGGGCAGGGACACCTCACACTACAGCAGGCTGCCCAGAGCCTCATCCAGCCTGGCTGCAAACACCTCCAGGGATGGGACCTCAACCACCTCCCTGCACAACCCATTCCAGGCTCTCACCACTCTCATGGGGAAGAACTTCTTCCTCACCTCCAGCCTGAATCTCCCCAACTCCAGCTTTATTCCATTCCCCCCAGCCCTGTCACTACCTGATAGCCTAAAGGTCCCTCCCCAGCTTTCTTGTAGGACCTGCCTAGCAGGTGAGTTCTGTTGGGTCTTCTAGTGTGGCCAGCAGGTCAAGGGAGGTGATTCTCCCCCTCTGCTCAGCTCTGCTGAAACCCCACCTGGAGTACTGCATCCAGTTCTGGAGCCCCTACTACAAGAGGGATATGGACATGCTGGAAGGTGTCCAGAGAAGGGCCACCAGGATGAGCAGAGGGCTGGAGCACCACTCCTATGAGGAGAGACTGAAAGAGTTGGGGCTGTTCAGTCTGGAGAAGAGAAGGCTCTGAGGTGACCTTCTTGTGGCTTTCCAGTATCTGAAGGGGGCCTACAAGAAAGCTGGGAAAGATGGAGAGAGGGGATCCCAACCCTCTGCTCTGTGCTGGGGAGACCTCACCTGCAGTGCTGCATCCTACTCTGGAGCCCTCAGCACAGGAAGGACAGGGACCTGATGGAGAGGGTCCAGAGGAGGGCCAGGAAAATGCTCAGGGGCTTGGAGCAGCTCTGCTACCAGGACAGGTTTAGGGAGCTGGGAGTGTTCAGCCTGGAGAAGAGAAGGCTCCAGGCAGACCTAAGAGCAGCCTGCCAGTACCTGAAGGGGCTCCAAGAAGGCTGCAGAGGGACTGTTCCCAAAGGCCTGCAGGGACAGGATGAGGGACAGTGGCTTCAAACTAGAGAAGACAAGGTTTACAGTGGGTGTTAGGAACAAGTTCTACACCATCAGGCTGGTGGAACACTGGAACAGGTTGCCCAGGGAGGTGGTTTGGACCCCATCCCTGGAGATATTCAAGGTGAGACTAAACAGGGCTCTGAGCAACCTGATCCAGTGGAGGATGTCCTGCTGACTGCAGGGGGGGCTGGACTGGATGAGCTTTGGAGGTCCTTTCCAACCCAAACTGTTCTATGATTCTATCAATTAACAGTGTGTGTGTACTGGGTAGGAAGAGGTGGGGAAGTGCAGCCCCCAGGGGAAGCAGGGAGCAGAGCCAGCTGACCTTTGCTCTGTCAGACCAGCCAAAGGACTGCACAGTCACATCCAGCCTCTTGACCAGCATCCGCCGCCGGCACTCGTACTCGCTGCGCAGGGCAGCGTTGATCTTTTCCAACTTCTCCTGCAGGGTGACAGCAAAGAAAAAAAAAAAGTCAAGCATTCCAACCTATGAAGCTATTGAAGTCAGTTTAAAGTTCACCTCACTCAGCAAGTAAGATTTCTGTCCCCATCTGAATGTTATAAACCACTTCAGGTTGTGGTGCACCTCTGTAGGGCTGCAGTAGGACAAAATATTTTGGCAGTTAGTAAGAGGCTGACTCAAAGCCAGGTCTGCTTCTGACACCAAGTCTGGAGGTGTTTGAGTAGCACTGGAAATGTTCAGCTATTTCATTTACTGTCATACAATGGCCTAGGATGGAAGGGACCTCAGAGCTCATCTGCTCCAACCTCCCTCCATGCCCAGGGACACCTCTCAGCTAGACTCAGCTGCTCAAGGTCTCATCCAGCCTGGCCCTAAACACCCCCTAAACACCCCCAGGGAGGAGGCAGCCACAGCCTCCCTGGGCAGCCTGTGCCAGAGTCTCAGCACCCTCCTACTGAAGAACTTCTTCCTCAGCTCCACTCTAACCCTGCTCTGCCTCAGCTTCAAACCATTCCCCCTTGGCCTGTCTCTAGACACCCTGATGAGAAGTCCCTCTGCAGCCTTCCTGCAGGATCCCTTCAGCTATTGGCAGGCAGCTCTGAGGTCCCCCTGGAGTCTTCTCTTCTCCAGGCTGCACACCCCCAGCTCCCTCACAGCAACTGTAAAGTGAACATGGTTGCAGGAAGCTGCATGCACTGCTCTGCACCATCCTGTGAAATACAAAAAAAGCAATGGAGAGACTTTTTTACCACTTGCTCTGAGTTCAGAGGTTTTGTTAGCAGGGATTTCCCCACATGGTTATTCTGAACTTTGGAGAGGATGTCCTTGATCTGAAAAGAAACAACACAAATGACAGTGAGACTTATTTCAGCTCAATTTCTGCTCCTATGATCACACACAGCACACTGCTTGTCCTCCCAGTTAGAGCAGAACACTTTCCATATGGCAAAATGATCATTGCATACAGGCAGGGGAACCACTGAATTACTCCCTCTACTTGTTACTAAGTATTGTAGCTACAACTAAGGAAGTGTAACAACTGGAAGCTACTTGTGTTGCCAAATGCTAGACCTGGCTACAAAAACCTGCAGTGGGTGGCAGTAAGAAAGGCAGGAGACAGGGTAGGTGGTGACCCTCCCTGGTTTGCTTCTGATCTATACCTGGGTGCATTTAATACCACAGAACGGTTTGGGTTGGAGGGGACCTCCAAAGCTCATCCAGTCCAAGCCCCCTGCAGTCAGCAGGGACATCCTCCACCAGATCAGGTTGCTCAGAGCCCTGTCCACCCTGACCTTGAGTATCTCCAGGGATGGGACCTCAGCCACCTCCCTGGGCAACCTGTTGCAGTGTTCCACCACCCTCCTGGTGCAGAACTTGTTCCTCACATCCAATCTCAATCTGCTCTGCTCTCATTTCAAACCATTGTTCCTCATCCTGTCCCTGCAGGCCTTTGGGAACAGTCCCTCTGCAGCCTTCTTGGAGCCCCTTCAGGTCCTGGCAGGCTGCTTTTAGGTCTGCCTGGAGCCTTCTCTTCTGCAGGCTGAACACCCCCAGCTCCCTCAGCCTGTCCTCAGAGCAGAGCTGCTCCAACCCTCTGATCATGTTCATGGCCCTTCTCTGAACCTCCTCCATCAGGTCCACATCCTTCATGTGCTCAGGGCTCCAGACCTGTACAGAGTACTTCAGCTGAGGTCATGTTTAAGACTTCTGCACTCACTCTAAATCAGTGCTCTCTCTAGTCAGGGCTCTCTGCTTTTGCCTTCCAAGCTCCCCTGCATTCTCCTGTCTCATTAGAGGAGTACCTCTGCCTCCTCTTCTTGAAGAACCTTCCTGTGGCACAGCTTTTCTCAAACCATTCTGAGGGATGCCCCCAACACCCACAGATGACGCTCCTGCCAGCTGCAGTGGGCTGCATGCACATTGTTGTCCCTGCAAGTTTGGCAGGCAGAGAGAGAGAACAGCATCATCTCCATTTACTTCTGTAATTAATGAGGGGGAACCAAGTCAAACAAGGCTAAAACTAGAACTAGTATTCTCATATCACAAGGAAGTTATTAAGGTAGGACACAACCCACAGTAAAAGCTGTAGCTGAGGACAGCCATTGGATGCATCTGCAAGGATTCCAAGACTTCCTGCAGGCACACAAACATTTACCTCACACTGATCACAGAGGTGTGCTCAAAGCTCAGCCTCCCCACATTATCTTAGTTCCTCTTGAGAGTTTTGAGCTCTGCATATTACAGAAATGCCATCTCCACAAAAAAAAAAAAACAAAAAAAAAACCCAAAAAAACAAAACAAAACAAAACACTAGAAGACCAAAGTAAGTCCTAGAACACCTGGTTCAGAATCACAGAATGGTTTGAGTTGGAAAGGACCTCAGAGATCATCTACTCCAAGCCCCCTGCCATGGGCTCTTAAGTAGAGCAGGCTGCCCAAGGTCTCAACCAATCCAATCTGGCTTAGATAAATCTACTTGAAAAGGAATAGTTGATAAATCCACTCTTGTATTTCCTTTGCATTTTTTTCCCACACATACCAAGGATAATGTGACATCAAATCCTGTGAAAACCAAGGGCTGTACTTTGCTCTTTTAATATCTCCTTTGGGCAGCACTGAAGCAAGCTAATAACACAATACCCTCAGAAAAAGACTCAACTGCAGTAAAAAAAATGATGGGAAAACAGTGTTGTGACTCTGGCAGAAGAAAAGCAGCCTAGCAGTGTCTGAAAAGTGGCCACCTAGCTCCCTGCTATTCTACTCCATCCATAGCAAAGAAGAGGTTACAACAAGGGGTGAAGTGCAGTCTCATGTACCCTCCTGATCCCTACACTCCTCTTTCCTCTTGCTTCTTTGTGATCTTTACTTTCATAACAAAAAGCCTTCCAGGCTTGTCCTGATTTCTCTTTTCTCTAAATGTGCTCAACTTGGCTTCATTTTTTTGTGAAGCATGGCCATGATGCTTCTCATAAACTACTTCCAAATTCAAATGGACCCAAGAACAAACTGTGCTGTAATGTAAACAAATGTCTGAAGAATACTGAAGTCAATAATGAACAATATAATAAGGTCAGCACGACAGCAAAAGATGAAGAAGTCAGTAATTAGTATAGAAGAAGGAAGAAGCAGAAGAATTAAAAGCAGATGAATTAGAAACTCTACTAGGCCAGAGATGTCTGTCCATAGAATCCTAGAATGGCTCAGGTTGGAAGGGAAATTAGAGATCATCTACTGCAACCTCCTGACCACAGCCAGGGAGCTCAGCTACGCCACACACCTCTCCGCTAGGCCACATCCAACTTCAACACCCCCAGGGAGGAGGCAGCCACAGCCTCCCTGGGCAGCCTGTGCCAGAGTCTCAGCACCTCCTACTGAAGAACTTCTTCCTCAGCTCCAGTCTGACCCTGCTCTGCCTCAGCTTCAAACCATTCCCCCTTGGCCTGTCTCTAGACACCCTGATGAGAAGTCCCTCTGCAGCCTTCCTGCAGGATCCCTTCAGCTATTGGCAGGCAGCTCTGAGGTCCCCCTGGAGTCTTCTCTTCTCCAGGCTGCACACCCCCAGCTCCCTCAGCCTGTCCTCACAGCAGAGCTGCTCCAGCCCTTGCATCATCTTTGTGGCCTCCTCTGGCCTCACACCAGCAGCTCTGTGTCCTTATGTCACATAATTGGAGGCAGGTTTGGAGGTGAGGTCTGAGCAGAGCAGAGCCCAGGGGCAGAATCCCCTCTCCTGCCCTGCTGCCCACACTCTCTGGCTGCAGCCCAGCACACAGCTGCACTGCTGGCTCCTGGGGAGCTGCTCATGCACTTGTCACATGGGGCTGTCATAGCTCAGAATGCTAGGCCCCAGACTTCAATGAATGCTTACAGAACTCATGCTTACAGTTCACTGACAGAACACATCACAGCTCATACCTTTTGTTCCACACTGGTTAACAAGGGAGGAATATCAGAAGCTGAGGAGTTTGACAGGCCCAGAGCATCACAAATAGCTTGAACCTCCTGGTAAATTTCGTTGTGCTTTTCCAAATGGGAGCCTTTCATTTGCTTGCTGTGCAGGATCTTTAAAGCCTGAAGTTCTGTACTTAGAAATACTGGAGAGAAAAGTGTCACAATGGCATGTTCAGAGGCACCAGCACTTCCCCATCCACATCTCACAGACAAAGACAAAACATCAGCTTATAATGAGGCCATTATAGGAGGGAGACTCTTTCCAGTTCTCTGACTCAGACTGTTCAACCCTCCTCTGCCAGCAGACCCCTAGCTCCTTAGCTAGTTTCATCTTCTCACACTGGTTCCTGCTGCTACTCCTTTGTCCAAGTCCAGCTGAAACTTAAGACTTCTATTCATGCCTTCAGCATGTTCAAACCATGTGCCATGTGCCATCTTCTTTCAGGCTGCCCAGAAACCTCTCAGAAACACAGGAATCACAGATTCATAGAATGGTTTGGGCTGGAAGGGACCTTGAAGATCATCTAGTTCCAATCCCCCTACCATGGCCAGGGACACCTTCCACTAGCCCAGGTTGCTCAAGGTCTCATCCAACGTGGCCTTGAACACCTCCAGGGAAGGAGCATCCATGACCTCCCTGGGCAGCCTATTCCAGGGTCTCACCACCCTCACTGCCAAGAATTTCTTCCTAAGATTCAGTGTAAATCTCCTCTCCTCCAGCTTCAATTCATTCCTTGTCATCCTATCACTACAAGCCCTTGTACAATGTCCCTCCCCAAGCTTTCTTGGGATCTCCTCTGACATCAGCCCCTGGCAGGCTGGCATCTCTGTGCCCACCCAATTCACAGATAGCAGAGACTGGTGGTAGGAGACAGGTTTCAGTTTCAGCTGAGCTGGAACTGGATCATGAAAGGGATCAGGAAGCTTCAGTAGGTTGAGTCACACTTCACAAAGACATTTTAGTTTCTGCTCAAATAGTTTTCTGTTTTCTACTCTGCACAAGTGAGCTGATCCATGCTCAGCTAGGCTGCAATGGCTGCACACAGATATGCCCACAAAGAACAATTTAAAGCACATTGTACAGTGATGGCAGCACATGCATGGAAAACACTGGATTACAAGCAGAAAACTTACAGAGGAGTTTAAGACAATCTTCTTTCTCTCTTAATCTCTCCTTGATGTCTCCAGATGTGAGTGATGAATAGGGGCAAGCCATTTCTCTCAGAAAGCTGCTAACCTCAAGCTGGAAGCTCTCTATGTCCTTACCACCTATGGGAATAAAGAAGTGCAAAGCTAAAGGCTTTTGACAGAAACACCAAATTGTAATCTCATTTTCTGAGCTTACACATTTAAACTGCAAGTTTCAATAGCCCAGACAAAGAATACCACCACAGTGACCTCTTTACTTCTCAAAACAGTCCTAGCTACAAGCAGACAAGAGTTTTAAGAGCTACAGCAACATTGTGCTCATGCTGTGAGGGGGAAGGAGAAGCTGCAGCAGTCTTTGAAGACATGAATGCAAATGAACATCACCAGAAGTTTAACAGCTTATCAGAGAATGGCTCAGGTTGGAAGGGACCTCAGAGCTCATCTCCTCCAACCTCCCTGCCACGGGCAGGGACACCTCTCAGCTAGACTCAGCTGCCCAAGGCCTCCCCCAGGGAGGAGGCAGCCACAGCCTCCCTGGGCAGCCTGTGCCAGAGTCTCACCACCCTCATACTGATGAGCTTCTCCCTAAGCTCCAGTCTAACCCTGCTCTGTCTCAGCTTCAAACCATTCCCCCTTGGCCTGTCTCTAGACACCCTGATGAGAAGTCCCTCTGCAGCCTTCCTGCAGGATCACTTCAGGTACTGGAAGGCAACTCTTACAGTCCCCCATGGAGTCTTCTCTTCTCAGGCTGAACAACCCCAGCTCCCTCAGCCTCAGGTGCTGCAGCCCTTGGATCATCTTTGTGCCCTCCTCTAGACTCTCTCCAGCAGCTCTGTGTCCTTCTCCTGCTGGGGACAGCAGAACTGGAGGCAGGATTGGAGGTGAGGTCTGAGCAGAGCAGAGTCAAGGGGCAGAATCCCCTCTCTTGCCCTCTGCCCACACTCCTCTGGCTGCAGCCCAGCACACAGCTGCCTGCTGGGCTGCATGAGGGCACTGCTGGCTCCTGGGGAGCTGCTCAGCAACCAACACCCTCAAGTCTCTTTCTTCAGAGCTACTCTCAACCCACTCTGCACCCAGCCTGGATTTGTGCCTGGGATTGGTCTGACCCAAACCCCAAGAACATAACAAGAACCCCCT
Organism: Indicator maculatus; assembly: GCA_013399975.1. Taxonomy (NCBI): domain Eukaryota; kingdom Metazoa; phylum Chordata; class Aves; order Piciformes; family Indicatoridae; genus Indicator; species Indicator maculatus. The sequence continues at coordinate 37,113 of VXBD01015382.1, read as the reverse complement.
CAACGTAACAAACTTTCTGCTGAAGAATTCACAGGAGTCAGGAGCTCATTATTTCCAGTGATTTAATGTACTTTTACATTTTTCTTTGTGAAAACATGAAAAATCTAAAATCTCATCCAAGTTCCAGACCTCAACAGAAAGAATCTGGTAGCACAACTTGTGTGTCTAGGCACAGTGCTGACTGGAACACTGCCCTAGGGCTGATAACACCAGGCACTAGAAATTAAGCCATCAAAATATGATTACATGTAACAACCACTCAAAGGAGATATAGATGTACTTTTTCCATTTATGCACATCTAAAAAAACCCCAAAATATCTATTTTTTTTCTTCCTGTTGAAAGAATCCCCAGAAGACAAGGCCTTACTCTAAGAGCCACATCCATGCAAACATCAGCCTGAGTTTGGCTACCTTTCAGCTATCTTCTGAACCTCAGCACTGCCATTTCACTCTTAGCTGGACAATACAAGTCCAAATCCACTGATCAAATACTAAACAGCTTTAATAAATTAACACTCACATACCATCTGTTGAGGTGATGCTTTCTTCCATATCACAAAGTGACTTAATTTGGGAACCTAACCAAACACAAAGCTCAAGAAATTCTGGTGATGACAATCCATTTTCTGCTGCTTTATTCAAGGCTTCTTCCTCCAGCAGGGGCCCTGTGTACCTGGCACAGACAGATAAATATTAGTCAGAAGAAGTAAATTTAATACAAACACTGTTTATTTTAAAATCATTTTACTGTTGGGTCAGGGCAATCTCAAGCACCGATATAAGCTGGGCAGGGACTGGCTGGAGAGCAGCCCCCAAGAAAAGTCCTTGGGGGTGCTGGGGGATGAGAAGCTCAACAGGAGCCAGCAGTGAGCACTTGCAGCCCAGAGAGCCAAGCAGAGCCTGGGCTGCAGCAAGAGAAGTGTGGCCAGCAGGGCCAGGGAGGGGATTCTGCCCCTCTGCTCCACTCTGCTGAGACCACACCTGGAGCTCTGGGTCCAGTTCTGGAGCCTCTGTTACAGGAAAGATCTGGAGGTGCTGGAAGGTGTCCAGAGAAGGGCCATGAGGATGAGCAGAGGGCTGGAGCTGCTCTGCTCTGGAGACAGACTGAGAGAGTTGGGGTTGTGCAATCTGGAGAGGAGAAGGCTCTGAGAAGACCTTCCTGTGGCCTTCCAGTATCTGCAGGGGGCTCCAAGAAAGCTGGGGAGGGACTTATTAGGGTGTCAGGGAGTGATAGGACTGGGGGGAATGGAGCAAAACTAGAAGTGGGGAGATTCAGATTGGATGTTAGGAAGTTCTTCCCCATGAAGGTGGTGAGATGCTGGAAGAGGTTGCCCAGGGAGATGGTGGCCCAGGGAGATGGTGGAAGCCTCATCCCTGGAGGTGTTTGCAGCCAGGCTGGATGTGGCTGTGAGCAACCTGCTGTAGTGTGAGGTGTCTCTGCCCATGGCAAGGGGGTTGGAACTGGATGATCCCTGAGGTACCTTATAGGCCTGACAATTCTATGAAAGACGGTTAGTAACTACACTGAAAGAAATTCACCTTCCTAAATTACGTCTGCCAAGCTTTAGTTCATGCTCGATAATCGAAAATTAATCAGCATTTTACACTGTTACTGCCCTGTTCCACTTGCAGCAGCTCGGCGGGACGCCGGTAGGCAAGCACGAACCGGCCTGCACCGCAGCCCCCTCGGCTAGCCCAGCCCCCCGGCGGTCGCTCCGGTATCACTGACCACCGCCGCTGGTAAACCCTCCGTACCCAAGGGCCACCCGTGCCGCAGCCCTTCCTTCGTCTCCCCCTCAGTGCAAGCAGGGCAGCTCAGCCCAGGCGCCATCGCCCCGTTGCCGGGGAGGAAAAAGGCCGAGCCGCGGCCGCCGCCGGGCCTGCC
>VXBD01015382.1:17124-35210 GCA_013399975.1 Indicator maculatus | reverse complement strand
CTCCCCCCGCCTCGGAGGGGCTGCAGGGCCGCCGTGTGCTGCCCAGTCGCACGTAGCGGGAGATGGCCGTGTGGAAATTAGACAGAGGCCTGACTTCCCATCTCCTGACTGTCCCATTCACCGTGTCAGGGACCGACGGCTGTCCTTGTGTCCGTCCTGCTCTGCTATATCTGAGGGCTGGGGGTCGAGAAGGAGGGGACAGGCTCTGCTCGCTTGCACCCTGCAATAGGACAAGGGGCAATGGATGGAAACTGCAGCACAGGAGGTTCCACCTCAACAGGAGGAGGAACTTCTTGACTGGGAGGGTCCCAGAGCCCTGGAACAGGCTGCCCAGAGAGGTTGTGGAGTCTCCTTCTCTGGAGCCTTTCCAACCCCATCTGGATGTGTTCCTGTGTGACCTGTGCTGGATTCTCTGGTCCTGCTCTGGCAGGGGGTTGGACTCGGTGATCTTCAGAGGTCCCTTCCAACCCCTGACATCCTGTGGTCCTGTGTTCCTGCCACTCTTGCTCTCCTCCCCTACTGAGGACCGACCAAGCTCTCTCATCCTCCCATGGTGGGGCTTGGCTTCCACCCTAAGGCTGTACCTGCTCTGGGCTTGACCACAAACCCAACGGAGTGTTACTGTCCCCCCTCCATCAGGTATCAGCCACCTGGAGAAATACAGGACCCAGAGAGACCACAGACAGCTTTTTGTGCTCCAGACATGGCTAGTGCCTGGGGATCCAGCTCTGCCATCCACACACCCTCGCAGCCTGCCCCACACCTCCTCTGGTTACAAACCTAACTTTTAGACCTGGACTTTTGCAATGTTTCTGGGATGCCTGAATTTCCAACTGTGAAACTCTGCCAGAGTCGATAGAGTGGTCTGGGTTGGAAGAGACCTCCAAAGATCATCCAGTCCAACCCCTCTGCAGTCAGCAGGGACATCTTCCAGTAGATCAGATTGTCCAGACCCTTGTTGAGCCTTATCTTGAATACCTCCCTGAGCAACCTGTTGCAGTGTTCCACCACCCTGATGGTACAGAACTTTTTCCTCACACCAATCTCAATCTGCTCTGCTGTCATTTTAAACCATTGTCCCTCCTCCTGTCCCTGCAGGCCTTTGCAAACAGTCCCTCTGCAGCCTTCTTGTAGCCCCCTCCAAGTACTGGCAGACTGCTCTTAGGTCTGCCTGGAGCCTTCTCTTCCCCAGGCTGAACAACTTTGTCTTTCTTCTATACAGCACAAAAATACAAACCCAGACCTCTTGGTGAATTAGGAGAGGCAGAACTAATTTGAAGTACTAAGCACCGTTGAGCAGATGATTGCTGACCACTAGAGGGGATCATAGGAGTGGAGAAGGAACGGGATGCACTCCATGGTAAATCACAATCTTGCCTACCTCTGCTGTTCATAGAACTCATAGAATCCCGGGTTGGAAGGCACCTCAAGGGATCATCCAGTCCAACCTTTCAGAGTAAGGATATAGTTTAAATGGGAATGGCTCAGCACCCTCTCAAGCTGGGCTTTGAAACTGTCTAATGCTGTGTTATATGCCCACAGTTTAAAAACAATTGGGACAAGACAGCACTTTGTGCATGCTGAAGTTGATATAAGGAGCTTGTATTAATTGCATTTAAAGCAGATCAACACCAGGTTAAATTAATCCGGGTTAAACCTGCCCAGCTTCCAGCCCTTGCCATTCTTTAAACCTGAAAAAAAAAAAAAAAGACACTGTTCTTCAGACTTCTTAATATTTAAGCACCTCTTGTATGCTTGGTTAAAAAAATTAACATTAAATTGTTTTTAATCCTTTGATAAACTCCATTTTTACATCATTGTAGAGCTGGAATGCCAGTTCAAACTGATCTGTATGGAAATGACATCAGTCTTGCAAATACAGTAGGTGTGAATGATGGGCACACTCATCTCACTGAACCTGCATGGACTCAGACCAGCTGCAGGGACTCTGCCCATCAGCTGAAGGGATGTCCCCAGCTCCAGAGAGACAGGGATCTGCTGGAGAGAGTCCAGTGCAGAGCAACAAGGGTCATTGAGGGATTTGAACATCTCTGCTATGATAAGGGAGCCCTGGGGCTGTTTAGTCTGGAGAAGAGAAGGCTGAGAGGGATCTGATCAATGTCTATCAATAGCTGAGGGGTGGGGGTCAGGATGAAGGTGCCAGGCTCTTTGTGGTGTTACCCAGTGACAGGACAAGGAACAACAGGGACAAGCTGGCACACAGGAGGCTCCACCTCAACACAAGGAGACATTTCTGTATGGTGAGGGGGCCAGAGCCCTGGAGCAGGCTGCCCAGAGAGGTTTGTGGAGTCTCCTTCTCTGGAGACTTTCCAAACTCACCTGGATGTGTTCCTGTGTGACCTGCCCTGGGTGATCCTGCTCTGGCAGGGGGGTTGGACTGGATGATGTCTGGAGGTCCCTTCCAACCCCTAACATTCTGTGATTCTGACGAATCTTTTTTAATTTTAATTTTTTTGAATAGAAGGTGAGAAGATGATTTATTCTCTAGGTGCTCAGTGAACAGTTGTTTGCAGAGGAGGCTTCGAAGTACTGCTCATAATTTTCTGGACATTATTCCATTGTGAATGAGAAGCCTCAAACTAGGACAACATATTAAGTGAACAAAATCAAAAGGGCAGACCTGCAGTAAGTCTGGCCCTTGCTACATCAAATGTTCAGCCTGGCAGGGCAAAGCAATGAATTTCCCAACTTCAGATTTCTACTCTTTTAAAAATAAAGTGTGCCCATTTTCCTCTTCAGACCATATGGTATGAATCACTTCAGTGAAGCCTTCATCACACCATCACTTACACTGACATTATTTCTTAGAAGTTAAGTGGTGGGGCTGCACTGTGAGGAGCTTCATGTATTAGATGGAGCTGTACTCTGGTCCTTCTCCTCTTGTTTCACTGAAAGGTAACTTTATTTATCTGAGCTCAAAACTAGAGTTAGAAGGTGTGGAAAAAAAACCCCAACAACAGACAAAACCCCACCAAAACAAAACCAAACCAAACCACCCCGCCCCAAAGCATAAACCCTTCCTGCTTTTAGGTTTTCTGGTTGAAAATTCATCTCCTCCAAAAGGAAATGGGCCAGTGTCAGCTGCATGAAGTTCAACAAGGGCAAGGTTTTGCATCTGGGTCTGCCCAGTCCCAGGCACAAATCCAGGCTGGGTGCAGAGTGGGTTGAGAGCAGCTCTGGAGAAAGAGCCTTGGGGGTGTTGGGTGCTGAGAAGCTCCCCAGGAGCCAGCAGTGCCCTCATGCAGCCCAGCAGGCAGCTGTGTGCTGGGCTGCAGCCAGAGGAGTGTGGGCAGCAGGGCAGGAGAGGGGATTCTGCCCCTTGGCTCTGCTCTGCTCAGACCTCACCTCCAATCCTGCCTCCAGTTCTGGTGTCCCCAGCAGGAGAAGGACACAGAGCTGCTGGAGAGAGTCCAGAGGAGGCCACAAAGATGATGCAAGGGCTGGAGCAGCTCTGCTGTGAGGACAGGCTGAGGGAGCTGGGGGTGTGCAGCCTGGAGAAGAGATGAAAGGATCCTGCAGGAAGGCTGCAGAGGGACTTCTCATCAGGGTGTCTAGAGACAGGCCAAGGGAGAATGGTTTGAAGCTGAGGAAGAGCAGGGTTAGAGTGGATCTTGGGAAAAATTTCTTCAGTAGGAGGGTGGCAGGACTCTGTAATAGGCTGCCATGCTCATGTATGCAGTGTGGCCTTGGGAAGTCACTTAACTTGGTGCTTCAGGTGTAAAAAACAAAAAAGTGTTGTCTGGGTGGTAAAGACAGTGGATGAGAACTTCCTAAGTTTTAAGAAATAATAAACATAATCACATTCTGCTGAACTAATGAAATATAAATATCAGATTATCTGCCCTAGTTAAAAGACAGAAAAGATGGGCTATGATTAAAAGATGGGAAAAGTCTCCTTCTGAAAAAAAAAAAAAAAGGAATGAAACCAACAAACCCAACAAAGCAAAACATCATAAAGTGGCAAGTGTTGTGTCTTGAATGTAAAGCTGAGGCTTCCAAAGTATGAGACATCCGCTCCACTGGGGCTTGACTCACAAGTCATACTTCACAATTTGTAGCAAAACTGGAGTCTTAACATATTGGGATAAAGATTTTTTAACAAGCTTCCATCTGTTAAATGAGCAAGTTGGCTTGGTTTGATCATAGAATCACAGAAATGTTAGGGATGGAGGGGACCTCAAGGATCAGCCAGTTCCAACCCCCTCCGTGGTGAAGAATTTCTTCCTAGCATCCAATCTGTATCTCCCCATTTCTAGTTTTATTCCATTCCCCCCAGTCCTATCATTCCCTGAGACCCTCAAAAGTCCCTCCCCAGCTTTCTTGTAGCTCCCTTCAGATACTGGAAGGCCACAAGAAGGTCTCCTGGGAGCCTTCTCTTCTCCAGACTGCACAACCCCAACTCTCTCAGTCTGTCTCCAGAGCAGAGCAGCTCCAGCCCTCTGCTCATCCTCCTGGTCCTTCTCTGGACACCTTCCAGCACTTCCAGATCCTTCCTGTACTAGGGGCTCCAGAACTGGACACAGTGCCACATCCAAGCTTTTATTGAACACTCCCAGGGATAGTGACTCCATCACCTCCCTGGGCAGCACATTCCATGGCCAATTACTCTTTCTGTGAAGAACTCATCACCCATTTGGTGTCAGTTCACCTTAATTTACTCCAAGGGAATTTTTGAACCTAACACAAGCTCCCTGCTGCCCAGGGCTGGCTCAGGGTGGTGACATCATGCTGGGGGTGGAAAACCCCAACAAACATTCCCTCTAAGTTCTCTGGCTACCACATTTGTCCCAGCACTCACTGCTGCCAAATTGCCTTTCCTTTCTAATCACTGCATGTGAGAGCAAGAGAAAATTAATTCCACAGCCTAAATGGTTTTCTCTGGGCAACAGACAGCAAATTAATAACCTGTTGTGCTTGTGGTCATTAATAATGACTGAAAAAAAGTAATCTAAAGAGGAGAGAGGCAGCAGGAGGCTGTGGGAGGGTGAGAGAAGTGATATTTTTAGTAAACATATATTTTTATCATTTTATATATAAGTTTTAAAGGTTAAAGCAAAGGATCAGTGAAGTTGAGTGCTTGTGGCCCAGAGTGAAGCATGCAAAACCCATCAAAGAGAAATCAGAATGGGAGAGGTTGTTAAAAATAAAGTGTTAAAGAAGTTAACTACATATAAACATCTACAAAGGCTCATGGGCTGGGAAGGCTGAGCAGGGTGGCTTTATGACCAGTGCCTCTAAAGTCCTTAGTGTGAGGAGCAGACAAAATAGGAAGTGGTGAGGACTTGGACCTGGTGGAGCAGGTCCAGAGGAGGGCCAGGAAAATAATCAGGGGGTTGGAGCAGCTCTGCTGTGAGGACAGACTGAGGGAGCTGGGGGTGTGCAGCCTGCAGAAGAGAAGGCTCCAGGCAGACCTAAGAGCAGCCTGCCAGGACCTGAAGGGCTACAAGAAGGCTGCAGAGGGACTGTTCCCAAAGGCCTGCAGGGACAGGATGAGGGACAATGGTTTGAAATGAGAGCAGAGCAGATTGAGATTGGATGTGAGGAACAAGTTCTGCACCAGGAGGCTGCTGGAACATTGGAATGGGTTGCCCAGGGAGGTGGTTGAGGCTCCATCCCTGGAGCTCAACAAGGCTCTGAGCAACCTGATCTAGTGGAGGATGTCCCTGCTGACTGCAGAGGGGGTTGGACTGGATGAGCTTTAGAGGTTCCTTCCAAACCACTCTATGATTCTATAGATGCTGGCCTCTGGCCCATATCATTAGAGGTCTTCTTACAGGAAAAAAAAATTGCCCATTTTGTTCTCACTTCTCTGTCCAGTTTGTTCTCACTTCTGTCCAGTTTGTTCTCACTTCTGCACTTTTTCTGCACCCAAGCTCATCACCTTCTCCTGTGTGCTTTCCTGGGGTGTTTGATGCAGACTTTTTCTCCTCTCCATATCAGCCTTATCCTTGTCCCAGTTCCTCTGATGAATTTCCAAAGCAGCTGCTGAATTAATGTATATCCAGGTGAAGCAGTTGGGCTGAAGTCACCAAAAAGAAAAAGTGTGTGAAACATTTGAGCCCAAGTGATTGAAGTTAGAAGCAATAAAACCCCATGTGGCATGGCCTTTGGTGCTGACAGTCTTCCTCTGAGAGGAAATGGGCTACAAGCACATCCCTGTGCATACACACAGACCTATGCATGTCAACCACAGCACTGTGGAGGCTGGAAAAGACCTCTGAGATCATCCAGCCCAGCCTATGACCCAACACCACCACATCAGCTCAACCCTGCCACCAAGTGCCACAGCCAAGCTTTCCTTAAACACCTCCAGTGATGGAGACTCCAGCACCTCCCTGGGCAGTCCATCCCAGTGCCTGATCAGCCTTGTTGTGAGGAACTGCTTCCTAATACCCAACCCAAACCTCCCTGGTGCAGCTTCAGGCCATGCCCTCTTGTCCTGTCACAAGCTGCCTGGGAGAAGAGCCTGACCCCCACTTGACTACAACTTCCCTTCAGGTAGTTGTAGAGAGTGATGAGGTCTCCCCTGAGTCTCCTCTTTTCCAGGCTGAACACCCCCAGCTCCCTCAGCCTCTCCTCATCAGACTTTCCCCCCAGGAACAAGGAGGTTATGAAGTTATGGCTGAGGCTGGGGGCAGGTTTTGGTTCTTAGGCTCCCTCTTGGAAATGATTCACCTTTTACACAACTTCTTAACCTAATTCTGCTGAATTATCCTAGCAAAAAAAAAAAAAAAAAAAAAAAAAAGAAGAATATATTTTTACAAAGCTTATTTTGCTTGGCCTTGAACTCTGGGCCTTTTTTTTTTTTCTTTTTTGTTTGGTATTTTTTTTTTACTAGGAACTCAGCCTTTTGGTTTTCTCTCACCCCTTTCACCCCCTCTGTTGCTATTCCTTGAGCACTGTGGGTGGCCAAGGAAGCAGCAAACATCACATCATGTCACTTAGCAACCTGATGCTCATAAATAGCAACAATCATTTTCCTAATGGCTATTTCTCCCCATCAGGAAAAATACTTACACCCAGGCCATGCTGACAGTGCCAAATTCTTCCAGCATGTTCTTTGCTGATGCTTCCCTGTTTGAGGATCCAATTCCAAATGCTAACATAATGGATGAGGCTCTTAGAAGGCTTCCAGTGCATCTGGAGAGGGCTGGAGCAGCTCTGCTGTGAGGACAGGCTGAGGGAGCTGGGGGTGTGCAGCCTGGAGAAGAGAAGACTCCAGGGGGACCTCAGAGCTGCCTGCCAATAGCTGAAGGGATCCTGCAGGAAGGCTGCAGAGGGACTTCTCATCAGGGTGTCTAGAGACAGGCCAAGGGGGAATGGTTTGAAGCTGAGGCAGAGCAGGGTTAGACTGGAGCTGAGGAAGAAGTTCTTCAGCAGGAGGGTGCTGAGACTCTGGCACAGGCTGCCCAGGGAGGCTGTGGCTGCCTCCTCCCTGGGGGTGTTTAGGGCCAGGCTGGATGAGACCTTGAGCAGCTGAGTCTAGCTGAGAGGTGTCCCTGGGCATGGAGGGAGGTTGGAGCAGATGAGCTCTGAGGTCCCTTCCATCCTAGGCCATTGTATGACAGTAAATGAAATAGCTGAACATTTCCAGTGCTACTCAAACACCTCCAGACTTGGTGTCAGAAGCAGACCTGGCTTTGAGTCAGCCTCTTACTAACTGCCAAAATATTTTGTCCTACTGCAGCCCTACAGAGGTGCACCACAACCTGAAGTGGTTTATAACATTCAGATGGGGACAGAAATCTTACTTGCTGAGTGAGGTGAACTTTAAACTGACTTCAATAGCTTCATAGGTTGGAATCCTTGAATTGTTTTTCATTGACACAACACAGGAAGGGCTGGAAAAAAAATCTGTTCTAGGGCTGTGTGATATTTCTGAGCCTACTGGTAACACAAAGTGAACAGCATCACTGGCACCTCTGCAGCTCTTTAGTCTCCTCTCCTCCCCTCAAATGCCTCCTGACTCTCAGATGGCCTCAACCTAGTGGTGGGGAGATGAAAGCAGAAGGGTCAGCCATGCCTTTGGGGAATACTCAGGAAGCTCAGAAACTTTCCAGTTCTTTTGGAAAGAATCTGTCAGGATCTTTGTGTGTGTGTCCTCTCCATATCAGGATAGACCTTCAGGAGATTGGCTGTACTGCCTTTGCTGAATGGCAGATTGTTGCCAATAGCATAGAGTTAGTGACACAGAAACCCAAACATCACAGCACCACAGAACTGTCAGGGCTGGAAGGGACCTCAAGGCTCATCCAGTTCCAACCCCCCTGCCATGGGCAGGGACACCTCACACTACAGCAGGTTGCTCACAGCCACATCCAGCCTGGCTGCAAAAACCTCCAGGGATGAGGCTTCCACCACCTCCCTGGGCAACCTGTGCCAGTCTCTCACCACCCTCATGGGGAAGAATTTCTTCCTAACATCCAATCTGAATCTTAGCAATTACCAAAAAGAGTTAGAAAAGAGATCCTATCCCAGAGCACAACTGAGCAGAGCCTGTCCCTGTCCCCTCCCTCTCAACCCCCAGCCCTCAGCTATTGATAGACATTGATCAGATCCCTCTCAGCCTTCTCCTCTCCACACTAACCAGCTCCAGGGCTCTCAGCCTCTCCTCCCCAGACAGGGCTCCAGTCCCTTCAGCATCCTTGCAGCCCTCCCTTGGACTCTCTCCAGCAGATCCCTGTCCTTCCATGCAGAACTTGTTATCCACCAGCACTCCCAGCTCCTTCTCCTTGGGGCTGCTCTCCAGCAGATCCCCTCCCAGCCTGTCCTGCTGCAGTTGATGATTGCTTCCCAGGTGCAGGACTCTACACTTCTCCTTCTTGACCCTCAGTAGGTTCCTCTCTGCCCAGCTCTCAGTCTGTCCAAGCCTCTGAATGGCCTCACAGCCTTCAGGTGTCTCAGCCAAGCCTCCCAGTTTGGTGTCATCAGCAAACTTGCTGAGCAGACTCTGTCTGTCTGTCCCCTCATCAATGCCATTGATGAAGATGTTGACCAGCAGAGCTCAGGAGCTGCCCAGCAGCTCCCTGTTTGATGTGGTTGCATCCTGGTGCCCCTGTCTGTCTGTCTGTCCAACAGACAATTCCACATGGGAGTGAATTAGGTGCTGAATGACTTTGGATGCCTTTCTGTGCTGAGCAGGTGAGGCAACTGAATATGCCTGTGAGTGGCTGTGGAGGCTCTTGAGGAAAAGATTCCTGCTCTGAATTTCTCCCACAATCCCTCTGAGACTCAGCTGGCTGCCCACCACGTGGGCACTCTCTCCCATCCCTGTTTCCCAGGTAATTGTGCAGACAAGGTGCTGGTGAGGCTGAGCAGTGCAGAGGCAGGCAGTCTGTGCACGGAGGGAGCCTCCTGCTCCTAATGGAGTGAGGCCCTGGCTTGAGATCCAGCTTTCAGCAGGAGAAAGCACATTTTCAGCCCAGAATGTTAACCAAGTTTCTTCCTCTTCACTGCCAAGCATAGTAAACATCAAGAACTGACCAACTCCAGAATCAAAGGGAAGAGGAACAGCTTCAGCTTTGCTTGCCAGCAGCCAAAGCCTTTCCTCACTTGGTGGAACCCATCCAGGCTTCCACCCTCTAACTTCAGTCAGTTGCTCCAGATTTGAGCCAGTGTAAGCAAGGGCAGGTTAAAAATACCTGGGCCAGAAGTGGCCTTGGAAAAGCCCTTTCTGCATGATAGATGTTCAGGTGCCTGCTGAGGCAGACAGAGTGTCTTGCCCATAGTCATTTTGTATTTGCTTCTTTCCCCCAGCCCTTAAAAATGAGTTCATGACTTCATGGCTCTAAGAGTAAACAGATTCCATACTGAATGCTCCTCTTCTTCTTCACTGTTGGGAGGAAATGAAAGTAAATGTTGTGTGTAATAACACTGGGTGGAAAAAAAAGCAGTGACAATTAGCTGCTGAGAGAGTGAGCATGAAGGCCACTCAGTTGCTCTTGTGGTCTGAGGTAGATGGCAGACAATCAAGCAAAGCCAATTACCACCATGAAACAAAGACCAACAGCATCAAGCCTCCAGCTCCTGGCTAAGATGGGATTTGGGGATTTTTCCTCAGATTAACATTGCATGGAAAGGTGACAGCAGATACACTCAAACCCACTGCCACAACTCAGACAATCCTGGAATGGCTCAGGCTGGAAGGACCTCAGAGCTCATCTGCTCCAACCTCCCCTCCATGCTCAGGGACACCTCTCAGCTAGACTCAGCTGCTCAAGGTCTCATCCAGCCTGGCCTTGGACACCCCCAGGGAGGAGGCAGCCACAGCCTCCCTGGGAAACCTACTCCAAAGTCTAACCCTGCTCTGCCTCAGCTTCAAACCATTCCCCCTTGGCCTGTCTCTGGACACCCTGATGAGAAGTCCCTCTGCAGCCTTCCTGCAGGATCCCTTCAGCTCTTGGCAGGCAGCTCTGAGGTCCCCCCAGAGTCTTCTCTTCTCCAAGCTGCACACCCCCAGCTCCCTCAGCCTGTCCTCACAGCAGAGCAGCCCTTGGAGCATCTTTGTGGCCTCCTCTGGACTCACTCCAGCAGCTCTGTGTCCTTAAAAACAGGGATGATTGTGTTCTAGGTTTGGTTGTTACTTGCAGTGTCCTTTTCCTATTAATCCTCCATGGCTGTGGTTGGTTGTTTTCACAGGATCACAGATCAGAGGATGTTAGGGATTGGAAGGGACCTCCAGAGATCATCCAGTCCAACCCCTCTGCCAGAGCAGGACCAGAGAATCCAGCACAGGTCACACAGGAACACATCCAGAGGGGGCTGGAAAGGCTCCAGAGAAGGAGACTCCACAACCTCTCTGGGCAGCCTGTTCCAGTGCTCTGGGACCCTCACAGTCAAGAAGTTCCTCCTCATGATGAGGTGGAACCTCCTGTGCTGTTTTCCTTTTCTCCCAATGACACCAAATTCTCTGATTAGATTTAGGTAGAATGCATCCAGCTCTCAGCCTTCCCTGCCAACTCCCTGAGCAGAGATCTCAACTCTTTTTGGGGGCTACAAGAAAGCTGGGGAGGGACTTTTTAGGCTATCAGGTAGTGACAGGACTGGGGGGAATGGAACAAAGCTGGAAGTGGGGAGATTCAGACTGGACATGAGGAAGAAGTTCTTCCCCATGAGAGTGGTGAGAGCCTGGAATGGGTTGTGCAGGGAGGTGGTTGAGGCTCCATCCCTGGAGGTGTTTGCAGCCAGGCTGGATGAGGCTCTGGCCAGCCTGATGTAGTGTGAGGTGTCCCTGCCCATGGCAGGGATTGGGACTGGATGAGCCTTGAGGTCCCTTCCAGCCCTGACTGATTCTATGATCCTATGAACTCCCAGAACTAGAGCAAGTGCAGAGGGCTACGTGCACCTAGCAGAGAGGTGGCATGGAAGGACAGGAAAAGGGCAGCAGCTAGAAATGAGGAAAGGAAAAATGCTGTCATGCCCTGAAACCACAGAGCAGGGCTCCCAGCACAGTGACTGTGCAATGAAAATAAGGCTCTGAAAGGGAGGACTGAGCTGTGTTATTCCTGAGAGCATGCTGCTGGCTCTGCTTGTTTGGCTCAGCCTCCTGACCACCTCCAAGGCTGCTGTGACAAATGTGGGTGAGAGCTCCATGGAAAGTGAGCAGGAGGTAGTTATTTTATTTATTTTTTAAGCTAGGGAGGCAGCCACCAGCTCTCTGCCTACTCCAGTTCCTAAATTACCCGCCCCATGAATTTAACTTTGTTGGCATGAGACAAATGTTAGCATTAAGCACTTCTAGGTTAAAAGCAGGATGGAAATATTCACTGAGTTTCTCTGGAGGCATTCCTCAGCCCATACCTTTCAACTCCACGCTTGGAAAAAAAACCCAAAATGGATTCCCTCCAAAATGCACAATAACAGCATCTGAATAAGAAGTGCTGCTGGCTAAAGGGCCGACCCAGGGACAAAAGGAAAGACCTTGGAGTGCTGGTGGGCAGCAAGTTCTGCATGGGACAGCAAAGTGCCCTTGTGGCCAAGAGAGCCAATGGGATCCTGGGGGGCAGCAAGAAAAGTGTGGCCAGCAGGGCTGGGGAGGTTCTGCTCCCCCTCTGCTCTGCCCTGCTGAGACCACAGCTGCAATCCTGTGTCCAGTTTGGGGCTCCTCAGTTCAAGAGAGACAGAGACCTGCTGGAGAGAGTCCAAGGGAGAGCCAGGAGGATGCTTAGGGGACTTGAGCATCTCCCTGTGAAGAGAGCCTGAGAGCCCTGGGGCTGTTTAATGTGGAGAAGAGAAGGCTGAGAGGGATCTGATCAATGTCTATCAATAGCTGAGGAGTGGGTGTCAAGGGGAGGGGGCCAGGCTCTTTTGGGGGGTGCACAGTGATAAGATAAGGAACAACAGGTTCAAGCCTGAAGAGAGAAGATTTCAGCTCAATATGAGGAGAAACTTCCTTACAGTGAGGGTGCCAGAGCCCTGGAGCAGGCTGTCCAGAGAGGTTGTGGAGTCTCCTTCTCTGGAGAATTTCCAACCCCACCTGGATGCATTCCTGTGCAGACTCCCCTGGGTGCTGCTGCTCTGGCAGAGGGGTTGGAATGGATGATCTCTGGAGGTCCCTTCCCAGCTCTGATGTTGTGTGATGCCATGGTGTAGAGCTTCTCTTGCATCATGGAATCATCACCCAGCTCAGTGCAGTTCCTCTCAGTGCTGTGTCCTGTTGAAGAATCAGAGTTCAGATTCAGGGTGAGGGTGGGAGCCTCATCTGGTCATCCATGTCATGGAATGGGTTGGGTTGGAAGGGACCTCCAAGGGTCATCCAGTCCAACCCCTCTGCACTCAGCAGGGACATCCTCCACTAGATCAGGTTGCTCACAGCCTTGTCCAGCCTCACCTTGAATATCTCCAGGGATGGAGCCTCAACCACCTCCCTGGGCAACCCATTCCAATGTTCCAGCAGCCTCCTGGTGCAGAACTTGTTCCTCACATCCAATCCCAATCTGCTCTGCTCTCAATTGTTCCTCATCCTGTCCCTGCAGGCCTTTGGGAACAGTCCCTCTGCAGCCTTCTTGGAGCCCCTTCAGGTCCTGGCAGGCTGCTCTGAGGTCTGCCTGGAGCCTTCTCTTCTCCAGGCTGCACACCCCCAGCTCCCTCAGCCTGTCCTCTTAGCAGAGCTGCTCCAACCCCCTGAGCATTTTCCTGGCCCTCCTCTGGACCCTCTCCATCAGGTCCATGTCCTTCCTGTGCTGAGGGCTCCAGAGCTGGATGCAGCACTCCAGGATTCAGGAGACATTAAAGAGATTTTTTTTTTTTTATAACTGGCCTTTCAATGAATTTTTTCTCCTCTCCTGGCACTAAAAGAGTCTTACTCATGTGTGACTAAGTGACACTAAATTTATGCAGGCTTCTTACAGCAGAGGGAGTAAAGGGGGAAAAGCACAACAGGGTTTCTGCATGCAGCTTACAAAAACATCATCAATGTGGCTCATTCACTGGGCACTGCCAGCCTCCCAGGCCTGGCAGCAGCTGGGATGGATGCACTGGGCCAGCACAGAGGGACAGTGGAACTGGGACAGCCACAGTCTGACACTGAGCTCAAATTAGAGCCCAGCAAGGCCACTGCAGCACTGCACACAGGAGGGGCACACACTGACAGTGCTCCAGTTGAGAACAGGTCAGACTGGGAGCTTGGGAGCTTTGGGGGCATGGGAGGCAGGTGAGGGGGCTGGGAAGCAGGTGAGGGGACTGGGAAGCAGGTAAGGGTGTCTGGGAAGCAGATGAAGGGGACTGGGAAGCATGTGAGGGGTCTGGGAAGCAGATGAAGAGGACTGGGAAGCAGGTGAGGGGACTGGGAAGCAGATGAAGAGGACTGGGAAGCAGGTGAGGGGTCTGGGAAGCAGGTGAAGAGGACTGGGAAGCAGGTGAAGAGGACTGGGAAGCAGGTGAGGGGACTGGGAAGCAGATGAAGAGGACTGGGAAGCAGGTGAGGGGACTGGGAAGCAGATGAAGAGGACTGGGAAGCAGGTGAAGAGGACTGGGAAGCAGGTGAGAGGACTGGGAAGCAGGTGAGGGGACTGGGAAGCAGGTGGGGGAGTCTGAGAAGTAGGTGAAGGGGTCTGGGAAGTAGATGAGGGGGTCTGGGAAGTAGATGAGGGGGTCCCACAGGTAGGGGAAGGAGCAGAAGGCAGCTTCCCCTGGCAGCCTTTGGTGGTGTGCAGCTGTGGCAGTGTTAGGCTATGCCTGCAAAAATGCTTCCCAGATGTTGAATTGTTAGGCAGCAAAATGTCAGCAGGTCCCTGCTGGGGGCACAAAGGCAAGACAGGAGGGTGCTGAACACCCCACTGGAGCTCCCAGGCTGGGAGGCACTCACTTGGTGCTTCTGCTAGGCCTTGGCTGCCCTGCTTTGGCTGAGTCTGACACAATCTCTCTCTGCTCCTTTCTCTTGTCCCCCTTTGAGCACAGAGGGATCAGTACAGGGGGCAGGGAGGCAGAAGCTATCAGGTGCCCCTGGTTTTTGGCCAGGAGGGTCCTTGTGCTATTCATGGGTTGTAAATAGCTGTCAGCAGAGTAAATATTGTCTCTTTTGGCCATACTCATTGCATTAATGCCCTTGGAGCTGGCAGCTTTGCTTCTAAACACAGCTTCCAGTGGCTTCCAGCTGGGCTGGGCTGGAGAATTTAGTGCTGGNGGGGGGGGGGGGGGGGGTGGGGGTGGGGGGGGTGGGGGGGGGGGGGGGGGGGGGGGGGGGGGAATTTCAACCCCCACCTTACAGCAGGTTGTGCTGAATTAAAGAATTAAAGGGTGAAAACCTGGTGAATGACATCAGGGATTGGGAGGCAGCTCTAAGGCCTCCCTGCAGCCTTTGGGAGCAGTCCCTCTGCAGCCTTCCTGTAGCCCCTTCAGGTACTGGCAGGTAGCTCTAAGGTCCCCCCAGAGTCTTCTCCTCTCCAGGCTGCACACCCCCAGCTCCCTCAGCCTGTGCTCATAGAGCTGCTCCAGCCCTTGGATCATCTTTGTGCCCTCCTCTAGACTCTCTCCAGCAGCTCTGTGTCCTTCTCCTGCTGGGGACAGCAGAACTGGAGGCAGGATGGAGGTGAGGTCTGAGCAGAGCAGAGCCAAGGGGCAGAATCCACATTCCCATGTTCTTACCAAGCCACATCTCAGAAACTGCTTGAAGTCTGGCAAGCATCCAAACATGTCAGCAGCTGTGAGCTGCCTGCCAGCAGAGCTGAGCTGCCAAGCCAGGGACACGGTTAAGCCCTAACTGAACCTGGGAGAGGAAAGAAACAGAAACTCATTGAAAAACAAACAAACAAACAAAGAAATGCACAAAAACCTGCAACCTGCAATTGCCCTGGGGCTGTGTCACACCAAGCCCTGGCAGCAGGGTCACCACAGGCTCTGCCAGTCAAGCCTTTGATCCCAGGTGATGTCAGAGGCTGTGTTTTTGCAGACATGAATCACTCCTGATCTCAGCCTTTCCTAAGGGATTTTTTTTTTTCACAGCACATGGGAGCAGTTTCATCTAAATACTCTCCTGTCCAGCTGCCACACACAGAGCCTGAGCCTGGGCAAGGGTACAGATGTGTCCTGCAGCCTAATCATCAATTACCCAGAGGGAGAGTTTGACTCATGCAGGATGCTCAGGGGGCACAGAAGGCCAGAAGAGGTCCATGCCCACAGCAGGATCTGGTTTGGCCACTGACAAATCTGTACCACTTGGATAGCTTGCAGAGAGCAGCTCCTCACCCACAGGCCTGGGAGGGAAGCCTACACCTGGTAAAGGTTCATTTGGGATGCATGATGGTGACAAAAACCATCACTGCCTTTGGGACATGCTGCTTGTCCAGCACACAGCAGGCCCACAGCGTTCTCTCCAGGTTTGGGAAAAGACTTCCCTCTGCTTTGCAGCACAGAAGGCAAATCCTGTCCTGGGCTGCAGCCAGAGGAGTGTGGGCAGCAGGGCAGGAGAGGGGATTCTGCCCCTTGGCTCTGCTCTGCTCAGACCTCACCTCCAATCCTGCCTCCAGTTCTGGTGTCCCCAGCAGGAGAAGGACACAGAGCTGCTGGAGAGAGTCCAGAGGAGGCCACAAAGATGATGCAAGGGCTGGAGCAGCTCTGCTGTGAGGAGAGGCTGAGGGAGCTGGGGGTGTGCAGCCTGGAGAAGAGAAGACTCTGGGGGGACCTTAGCCCAACCTGATCTAGTGGAAGATGTCCCTGCTGACTGCAGAGGGGATTGGACTGGATGACCTTTGGAGGTCCCTTTTAACCCAGACCATTCTATGAGTTAATGAAAATCCTTCTACCTCCCTTACACTGCTGTAAGGCCTCAAGGCAGGGGTCACCAGGAAAGGAAATATGAAATTACTAATGCCAGGAAGAGGATTCTGTCATCAGCCAGAACTGCCACCACACTCAGCAGGGCTTGACTCAGTTCAGAGGGACCAGGCTGAAGAATCACAGAAGCATTCAGGTTGGAAAAGACCCTCAGGATCACCAAGTCCAACCCACAACCCTACTCTACAAGGCTCACCCCTAAACCAGAGCCCCAAGCACCACATCCAAACCACCTTCAAACACAGCCAGGCTTGGGGACTCCACCACCTCCCTGGGCAGCACATTCCAATCCCTGACCACTCTTGATGGGAAAAACGTTTCCTACTCTCCAGTCCAAACCTCCCCAGTCACAGCTTGAGGCCATTCCCTCTTGTTCTATCACTAATGAGCTGTGAGAAGAGACCAGCAGCAGCCTCTCCACAACCTCCTTCAGGTAGTTGCTTTAGTCTTGCCCACAGCACCCAATCCCAAGTGCACAGCCCCAGCTGTGCCCCTGCAAAGCTCCATTCCTGCCACAAACCAAAAGGCCTTGAAAGTTCCCTCTGGGTGGACTTCAGAACTTCAGCACTTTGCTGCAGGAGGTAACTTCTAGAGGGGAAAAAAAAAAAAAAAAAGAAAGTATTTCTTATGAGGCCAGTGATAGACTCAAAAGGATTTCTGATTTCAGTTGTGTTCTTTATGCTCTCCTGTAAGAAGCCCTTGCTATCTTACACCTAGCCAAAGACAGGCTTAAAGGCACTCCCCATCAGTAGAACTTGAGAAGCCTGATGGGGTAAAGAATCCCAGAGCTCCAATTCCTGTTCTGTGAATTCCTCACTGAACCTGAAGCAGTGCACTGCCAGCCAGCTCAGCTCCAGTGCCTGAAGGCAGCTGCAGGTTTCTCCCCCAGCAGATGGTGCAGGAGTGCTGCTGGCAGCTCCCTTCTTGCCCTGCTTTGAAGGGGGAATCCTTCCCACCCTAACTCAGGGTTTCAACAAGTGAGGGACTTACTGCTCAGTGATCGTTTCCCATGGCTTGGATCTCTCTCCTTCAAGCAACTCCAAGTTCTGCTACTACCTACCTGACAAACTACAGATCAGAGAATCCTAGAATGGCTCAGGTTGGAAGGGAGCTCAGAGATATCTAACTCCAACCTCCCCTCCATGGACAAGTCTTGGCTGCCCAAGGGCTCATCCAGCCTGGCCTTGAACACCACATGGGAGGAGGCAGCCACAACCATGCTGGGCTGTTCCAGAGTCTCACCCATCTCCTACTGAAGACCTTACTCCTAAGGTCCCTGCTCTGCCTCAGCTTCAAACCATTCCACAGATTTCACAGAAAGCATCTGGGTGGAACAGACCTCAAAGCTCATCCAGTCCAAGCCTTTACCCAGTGCAGAATCATCAAATTGTCAGGGTTGGAAGGGACCTCAAGGCTCATCCAGTTCCAACCCCCCTGCCATGGGCAGGGACACCTCACACTACAGCAGGTTGCTCACAGCCACCTCCAGCCTGGCTGCAAAAACCTCCAGGGATGAGGCTTCCACCACCTCCCTGGGCAACCTGTGCCAGTCTCTCACCACCCTCATGGGGAAGAATTTCTTCCTAATGTCCAATCTGAATCTTAGCAATTACCAAAAAGAGTTAGAAAAGAGATCCTATCCCAGGGTACAACTGAGCAGAGCCTGTCCCTGTCCCCTCCCTTCTTCACCCCCAGCCCTCAGCTATTGATAGACATTGATCAGATCCCCTCTCAGCCTTCTCCTCTCCACACTAAGCAGCCCCAGGGCTCTCAGCCTCTCCTCCCCAGGCAGT
>VXBD01015382.1:0-16234 GCA_013399975.1 Indicator maculatus | reverse complement strand
AAAGTATTTCTTATGAGGCCAGTGATAGACTCAAAAGGATTTCTGATTTCAGTTGTGTTCTTTATGCTCTCCTGTAAGAAGCCCTTGCTATCTTACACCTAGCCAAAGACAGGCTTAAAGGCACTCCCCATCAGTAGAACTTGAGAAGCCTGATGGGGTAAAGAATCCCAGAGCTCCAATTCCTGTTCTGTGAATTCCTCACTGAACCTGAAGCAGTGCACTGCCAGCCAGCTCAGCTCCAGTGCCTGAAGGCAGCTGCAGGTTTCTCCCCCAGCAGATGGTGCAGGAGTGCTGCTGGCAGCTCCCTTCTTGCCCTGCTTTGAAGGGGGAATCCTTCCCACCCTAACTCAGGGTTTCAACAAGTGAGGGACTTACTGCTCAGTGATCGTTTCCCATGGCTTGGATCTCTCTCCTTCAAGCAACTCCAAGTTCTGCTACTACCTACCTGACAAACTACAGATCAGAGAATCCTAGAATGGCTCAGGTTGGAAGGGAGCTCAGAGATATCTAACTCCAACCTCCCCTCCATGGACAAGTCTTGGCTGCCCAAGGGCTCATCCAGCCTGGCCTTGAACACCACATGGGAGGAGGCAGCCACAACCATGCTGGGCTGTTCCAGAGTCTCACCCATCTCCTACTGAAGACCTTACTCCTAAGGTCCCTGCTCTGCCTCAGCTTCAAACCATTCCACAGATTTCACAGAAAGCATCTGGGTGGAACAGACCTCAAAGCTCATCCAGTCCAAGCCTTTACCCAGTGCAGAATCATCAAATTGTCAGGGTTGGAAGGGACCTCAAGGCTCATCCAGTTCCAACCCCCCTGCCATGGGCAGGGACACCTCACACTACAGCAGGTTGCTCACAGCCACCTCCAGCCTGGCTGCAAAAACCTCCAGGGATGAGGCTTCCACCACCTCCCTGGGCAACCTGTGCCAGTCTCTCACCACCCTCATGGGGAAGAATTTCTTCCTAATGTCCAATCTGAATCTTAGCAATTACCAAAAAGAGTTAGAAAAGAGATCCTATCCCAGGGTACAACTGAGCAGAGCCTGTCCCTGTCCCCTCCCTTCTTCACCCCCAGCCCTCAGCTATTGATAGACATTGATCAGATCCCCTCTCAGCCTTCTCCTCTCCACACTAAGCAGCCCCAGGGCTCTCAGCCTCTCCTCCCCAGGCAGTGCTCCAGTCCCTTCAGCATCCTTGCAGCCCTCCTTTGGACTCTCTCCAGCAGATCCCTGTCCCCACTTCCAGTTTTGCTCCCTTCCCCCTAGTCCCCTAGTGCAGGGAAAGCCTGGAATGGTTTCAGAGCATCTCTGTGGCTTCACTGCTTAACTCCTCTCAACCCTCAGTAAGCACAAAGCCACAACACGAGAGACAATGCAGCCCTGCACAGTCACACTGTCAGACACTCTCCCTTCCCCTCCCTCCCTCCAGATCCCCTCAGTTAAGGTCTTGCCTGGCTCTGCCATTTCTTTCTCAAGCTGGAACCCAGCACACAGCAACCTTTTGTCCTTGCCTGGGTCGGTAGAGGCAGAGTTGGGAGTTCACAATAACGAGGAGAGTTCCCCCAGGTGTTATTAATCTTTTGTTTTAATCAGAGTACTGAATAAACAGCTCAACAGGATCCTAGTTTAACAGAAGGATAAACAAGAACACTGATGACAAGTTGTTACAACTGCCTTAATGTACCTTTTTGCTTAATGAACATTGGAATATGCAAGAAAGTCTTTTTTTTGTTTCTTTTTTTTTTTTTTGAGGGGAGGGGGAAAGGACACCCCAAAAGAAAACAATTTGCTGGTTGAGCAACAACAACAACAACAAAAAAAACCAACTTCCTTTTTATTTTCTCTCCTTTTTTTTTCCCTCCTTTTTTCTCCTCCTTTTTTTTTCTCCTTTTTTTTCTCCTTTTTTTTCTCTTTTTTTCTCCTTTTTTTTCCTATGATGTTGAAACCAAAGTAATTTATATATAAAAATAAATGTTATGTTCTAAGCAGAACATTTTAGACAATTACATCTGTGCTTAACGACAACAACAGAAAAAAAAAAACAAACCCCTCCCAAAAGCCCCCAAAATATTGGTCACTCAAGACTAGAATCATTAATATTAATTAATATTTTTAAGGGTTTTCTTTCTTTTTTTTTTTTAAGGTGAGCAGAGTGGATGCAACTCAACACAAAGTGGAGCTCGAAGGATCATCAAAAAAAAACAAAAGAAAGAAAAAAAAGGGGCTGGAAAAAAGAAAAGGGACTGAAAAAAATAATTTGTCCATTTGAAATAATTAATTAAAAAAAAAAAGGGACCAAAATAAAAAAAAAAAGAGCAAATCTGTCCATTCAGAATAATTAAGGAATTAAAAATAAATTAATAAAAAAACAAGGACTGAAAAAAAAAAAGAGCAAATCTGTCCACTTGGAATAATTAATTAACAACAACAAAAAAAAAGGACTGGAAGAAAAAAAAA
Organism: Indicator maculatus; assembly: GCA_013399975.1. Lineage (NCBI taxonomy): Eukaryota > Metazoa > Chordata > Aves > Piciformes > Indicatoridae > Indicator > Indicator maculatus. The sequence continues at coordinate 13,773 of VXBD01015382.1, read as the reverse complement.
AAGAGCAAATGTGTCCATTTGGAATAATTAATTAATTAAAAAAAACCCAAACAAAAAAGGGACAAAAAAAAGAGAGTAAATTTGTCCATTTGGAATAATGAATTAATTAATAAAAAAGGGACTTAAAAAAAAAACAGCAAATTTGTCCATTTGAAATAATTAATTAACAACAAAAAAAAGGACTGAAAGAAAAAAAACCAAAAGAGCAAATGTGTCCATTTGGAATAATTAATTAAAAAAAAAAAAAGGGACAATAAAAAAGAGAGTAAATTTGTCTGTTTGGAATAATTAATTAATTAAATAAAAAGGGACTTAAAAAAAAAGAGCAAATTTTTCCATTTGAAATAATTAATTAAAAAATAAAAATAGAAGAGAATGGAAAAAAAAAAAGAGCAAATTTGTCCCATTGGAATAATTAATTAATTAAAAAGAAAAGCAAACCAACAGAAAAGAGACTAAAACCAAAAAGAGCAAATTTGTCCATTTGGAATAATTAATTAATTAAAAAAACCTCCAAAGAGCAAAGTTGACCATTTGAAATAATTAATTAGTTAAAAAAAAAAAAGGGAGTGGGGGAACAAAAAAAGTAAATTTGTCCATTTGCAATAATTAATTAAAAATAAATAAATAAAGGGGGACGGGGCTGAAAAGAAAAAAAAGAGCAAATTTGTCCTGTTGGAATAATTAATGAATTAAAAAAAAAATTGAAAAAGTAGTGACTAAATGAACTAATGAAATATTTCCAATCCTACCATGGAATGTGACAGCAGAGATGGGCCCAGGGCTGCCCTAGAAGAGGGAAGGGCAAGGTGGAACACCTCAGAACTCGTACCTTACACATTTAGTTAAATATAAACATTTGTTGTTATTTATACATAAAGTTGCTTCCAAAAAAAAAAACAAACCCAAAAAACCAAAACCCCCCCAAAAAATCCAAAACAAACCTTCCCCCCCAAAAAACCCCCAACCCCCCAACAAACTACGAATAAGTGATTTAGTTGCACTTCAAATCCGTTTTGTTCCTCCTTTAGCCAAGTGTGAACTTTCCTTCATCTCCAGACCCACTGCCCCTAGTGCACTTGTTTNCCATCCCCACCCCCAACCTCCCCACTTCACCTCAATGTCCAAAGTGGCCTCCAGTTAATCCCTTTTAGTACGCTCAGAGTTTAGAGGACTCGTTTTAGAGCCAAGAACCACCACAAGGCTTTGCTTTTGGGTTGGGTTTGGGTTTTTTTTCTTTTCTTTCCTTTTAATCCCTCATGGAAAAAAAAAATAATATAAACTGAACCCAAAATCTCCTTCACAACTCGCAGCTCCCAAGGAAATAGTCAGGCATGGCTAGCACGTGGAAAATGCCAAGGGTCTGACAAGTCTTCCTTGCTTCCTTCCTCCACACCAAGCATCTCCCTCTCTCTCTCTTCCCCTTCGAGCTTGCCACAGAAAGAGCTTGGGCAAATCCCAGTGAGATGCTTCCCGGAAACAAAGATTCGTTCTGGTTGTTGGTCGTCGTCGTCGTCGTCATCGTGGTAGGTTGCACTCAGCTCTGTTTGGCAGCAGGGCTGACCTCACCCTGCAGCTTTATGCTTCCCTCCACAGCACCCACACAGCTCGCCACAGTGGTGGCAGGCCCTCAGCGGCAGGTAGCAGCACATACAGGGAGCCACGAAGGAGAGGGCCACCAGCGCCAGCCAGCGCAGGCAGAACTTGTCGTCGCTGGTGTCGCAGGAGCAGGGGTCAGAGAAGTCTCCTTCCGAGTCTGACATGCAGTGATAGAGCATGCTCTCTGCACACAGCATGCAGCTGACTTGGTAGATGCATCTCTTGATGGGGTCTGGGGCGTCCTGGCACTTGCCCCGGCCGTTGTCTTCGTGGTTAAACCTCTCCTGGCAGTAGACGCAGCGGGAGCGCTCCCCCTCCTCTTTCCTTCTCTTGGAGTTCTTAAATTTGGACGAGGAAGGCTGAGTTTTAAATACCACAGAACTCTTGGAGTCTTTCAGGGAATTCGACTTAGTTCCATCCCCACAGGGGTATAAATAGTCGGATTTTTTACTGTCTGCTTTAGAAAAGGGGGGGTGTGAGTCTGCCTCCTCCCTCTCCAGCTCGTTCTTCCACATGTCGGGATGCCGGTAGTCAGCATACCGCCGGATCAGGATGTCCCGAGGGTTTATCCTCACAATCTCATCTTCATCCTGGAAACTGACGTGCCTGAGGGACTTCAGGGGCACCTGAAAGGGCAAAGCACAGTGTCACAGGATGTTAGGGGTTGGAAGGGACCTCTGGAGATCTTCCAGTCCAACCCCCTGCCAGAGCAGGACCAGAGAACCCAGCACAGCTCACACAGGAACACATCCAGATTAGTCTTGAAAGGCTCCAGAGAAGGAGACTCCACAACCTCTCTGGGCAGCCTGTTCCAGGGCTCTGGGACCCTCACAGTCAAGAAGTTCCTCCTCATGTTGAGCTGGAACCTCCTGTGCTGCAGTTTCTCTCCATTGCTCCTTGTCCTATCCCAGGGTGCAACTGAGCAGAGCCTGTCCCTGTCCCCTCCCTCTTGACCCCCAGCCCTCAGCTATTGATAGACATTGATCAGATCCCTCTCAGCCTTCTCCTCTCCACACTAACCAGCCCCAGGGCTCTCAGCCTCTCCTCCCCAGGCAGTGCTCCAGTCCCTTCAGCATCCTTGCAGCCCTCCCTTGGACTCTCTCCAGCAGATCCCTGTCTCTCCTGAACTGGGGAGGCCAGAACTGGATGCAATATTCCAGGTAGGGTCTCACTAGGGCAGAGGAGAGGGGGAGGAGATCCTCCCTGGATCTGCTGACACATTCTTCTTAATGCACTCAAACTAAGACAAGTTTCCTAGAGCAGAGGCCCAAATTTCTGCCTATCTACAACGTAAGACAGACTGGAAAATTAGGAAGTGTTGGGTTTGTTTCCTTCCTTCTTGAAGATACAAATTCCAGCTCCTTTTAGTGCTAACACAATTCACAGGCTTCTGGAAGCACTGAGCCTTCTGCATCAGATTAGGACCCTCAGCTGTGGTACTCCTTCCTGACTTTTTACTCTCTCAGAAGAGCTTTGGCTGTTTTGGAATCCACATCAAACTCGATGCTGTTCCCTGAACTGCTCTCCAAACAGAGGTTTTCCCATCTCAGAGTGGCAACTGCTTCCACAGAGCAGTGGCACCTCAGGTGAATTGGATTTCTCCTCAGTGCTGATCCCCTGATACAGGATTAACTCCCTGATACATCCACTTGGAGTCTCTCCTGTTCTCTAGGAGAAGCTTTCCTTTATTCCTACTTCAGGTTTTCAAACCCCCTCCACTTACTGAATCATAGAATGGTTTGGGTTGGAAGGCACCTCCAAAGCTCATCCAGTCCAACCCCTCTGCAGTCAGCAGGGACATCCTCCATTAGATCAGGTTGCCCAGAGCCCTGTCCAGCCTCACCTTGAATATCCCCAGGGATGGAGCCTCAAACACCTCCCTGGGCAACCTGTTGCAGTGTTCCACCACCCTCGTGGTGCAGAACTTGTTCCTAACTTCCCTTTTTGCAAGAGAGTATTGAGCTGCTTGTTCTCCAAGCTGTATTCCAGGCAAGGATTTTGCCATCTGAAGGAGAGCATTCAGCATTGTGATCAATCATTGGCAGTGGCTTCTGAAGGCATGTCCACTCAGCTGATAGGAAGTACTTAACCCCACTGTGTTTAAAACCCTGGCAGGCAGACACAGAAGTACTTTTTGAGTTGTCAACTTGTAATGAATTAATCATAACTTAAGGTCATTTAGCTCAAAAGGCAGTAAGAAGGAACACATTCAAACCAAATTAAACTCTGCCTTATGGAGAAAGGGCACAGGGGCACAAAAAACTTGAAGGTAGCTAAGGTTCTCCTCTTCCTCTACTCTGCACTGCTGAGGCTGGCTGTGGAATATTCTGTCCAGTTCTGGAGCCCCCTGCCAGAGCAGCATCACCCAGGGGAGTCTGCACAGGAATGCAGCCAGGTGGGGCTGGAAAGTCTCCAGGGAAGGAGATTCCACAACCTCTCTGGGCAGCCTGCTCCAGGGCTATGGCATCCTCCCAGTGAAGCTTCTCCTCATGTTGAGCTCAAACCTTCTCTGTTCAAGTTTGTCTCCATTGTTCATTGTCTTATCGCTGTGCACCACCCAAAAGAGCCTGGCCCCCTCCCCTTGACCCCCACCCCTCAGCTATTGATAGACATTGATCAGATCCCTCTCAGCCTTCTCTTCTCCACACTAAACAGCCCCAGGGCTCTCAGGCTCTCTTCACAGGGGAGATGCTCAAGCCTGTTGCACCACAAGCACAGGCAAACACCTTCACAAAGCCTTACCTTTGCCATACTAGAGCTGTAATATTTCAGCTGCAAAGCTTAGATCAGGCACTGCATAGGATCAGAGGATGTTAGGGGCTGTAAGGGACCTCCAAAGATTATCCAGTCCAACCCCCTGCCAGAGCAGGAGCAGAGNCCAGGGCTCTCAACCTCTCCTCCCCAGGCAGTGCTCCAGTCCCTTCAGCATCCTTGCAGCCCTCCCTTGGACTCTCTCCAGCAGATCCCTGTCCCTCCTGAACTGGGCAGCCCACAACTGGATGCAATATTCCAGGGGAGGTCTCAGCAGGGCAGAGCAGAGGGGGAGGAGAACCTCCCTGGCTCTGCTGCACACACTCCTCTGAATGCCCCCCAGGACCCCATTTCAAGAAGCTGAGAGTCCAACACCACACAGAGGGCCTCAGTTCTTGTCAGACACCACAGGCTGTGCTGTTGCAGCAGGCAAGCCAGAGCAAGCAGTGCTGCTGGAGCTGCTGTCTCACCTGGTTGGGCTGGCTAGGCAAACAGGCTCTCCTGCTGCTGAAATCCTCCAGTGCTGAAGGCCTTAGGTTGGCACTGTTGTAGGGGTCACTGGTGACCACAGTGTCCTGCTGGAACAGCTGATCTTTCATCAAGGAACCAGAGGTATTTTCTTGAGTAGCCTGCAAGAGAGAACCACAACTCCCTTCAAATGATTTTGCATTTGGACAAACCAGAACCAAACCCTCCCCAAGGTCACCCAGAACTCCATTTAGTACTCTGCAGAAAGTAGGATGGGCACAAGGAATTTTAAATACATCTGTGTGGGGAGTAGGTTGAGAGAAGTTCTCATCCCCCTCTACTCTGCCCTGGTGAGGCCACATCTGGAATATTGTGTCCAGTTCTGGGACCCTCAGTTCAGGAAGGGCCTCAGGGAACTGCTTGAGAGAATCCAGCAACAGAGCCATGAAGATGATGAGGGGAGTGGAACATCTTCCTTAGGAGGAGAGCCTGAGGGAGCTGAGGGCTCTGGAGCTTGGAGAGGAGGAGCCTGAGAGGTGACCTCATTGCTGTTGATGAAGATGTGCAGGGGGAGTGCCCAGAGGCTGGAGCCAGGCTCTGCTGGGTGATGCCCAAGGACAGCACAAGGGGTAAGGGTGGGAGTTAAGGCATAGGAAACAGGAGAAAAAATTATTGCCCTGTGAGACAGAGCCCTGGCACAGGCTGCCCAGGGGGGTCATGGAGTCTCCCTCTCTGGAGTTATTCAAGACCTGCCTGGATGTGCTCCTGTGTGACCTGCTCTAGGTGACCCTGCTCTGGCAGGGGGTTGGACTGGATGAGCTCTGGAGGTCCCTTCCAGCCCCTCACACTCTGTGATTCTGTGATTTAAGCAGGCAACTATTTCAGTCTCAGAAAATTAAAGAGTTCCTGCTGACACAACCTGGGCATCACAGATCCCTGCCTGTAACTCAGTTGCCCAAAGAAGTCTGAGGAATTTTTGAGGAAGGAAAGATTAGCCTCTGAGGTTACTCCTTCCCTAACCACCCACAAGACTGCCAGCATCCACAACTATGCATTGGGAGGAAAAAAATGATGAGGCTAAGCAGAACAAAGCTGGGCAGACCTTTGAATACATGAAAAGGAAGATCAGCTGGAAAGGAAGAGAGTCAGACTGGCTCAATTAAAATATCTAATTACAAGAGGTGTGTATTAACAACTAATGACTGTCTTTGACATCAAGGTTCTATCAGGCAACTTGATGCAAAATTGAGACCATGTGGCAAGGCAATGAGGTATCCACAGGATGTGTGCCACTCAAAAGAAGGAAAGGAAGTCTCTTTGGGTGGAATATTGGCTTGGAAGATGATGCAGCTTCTGAAAAGAATGGAAAACCAAAGAGTTCTTCTGTATGAGGCTGAGCTGACTGGGGCTTACTTAGGATACTCTAGAGAATATTTGATACAAATCCCATTGGGTTGCCAGAATATTTATTGTATAATCACAGAATGGTTGGGGTTGGAAGGGACCTCCAAAGGTCATCTAGTCCTAAACCCAGAGAGAAGGCTCTGGGGAGACCTAATAGTGACCTTCCAGTACATGAAAGGGGCCACAAGAAGGCTGCAGAGGGACTGTTCCCAAAGGCCTGCAGGGACAGGATGAGGAACAATGGTTTGAAATGAGAGCAGAGCAGATTGAGATTGGATGTGAGGAACAAGTTCTGCACCATCAGGGTGGTGGAACACTGCAACAGGTTGCCCAGGGAGGTGATTGGGATCTTATCCCTGGAGATATTCAAGGTGAGGCTGGACAGGACTCTGGACAACTTGCTCTAGTGGAGGATGTCCCTGCTGACTGCAGAAGATCTTGGACTGGATGAGCTTTGGAGGTCCCTTCCAACCCAGAGCATTCTATGATTGTGATAAACACTGCAGAGCAGTTTGACACTGGGGTATGAGGGCAAGGAGGATGTTTGTTGCTTTATCAGAACAACCTTCCACAACTGCCATTTGTAACCTCTAAGGAGTGAAGCAGGAAAGATGAAGGAGTAGAATTGTTTGGCTGAATTAAGACGAGGAAGTAGTCATCAACTGTTTCAGGGCCAGCAGACTGTCAAACCTGCTCTAGCGGAAGGTGTCCCTGCCCAGGGCAGGGAGTTTGGAACTGGAGGAGCTTCCTTTCAGGTCACTTCCAAGCCCTCACGTTCTGGGCTTCTGTCTGACAGCTTCAGTAAGAGTTCCTTTAGTCTCTCTGTTGTTTACCAAGGATGTTAAAATCTCAGCATTAAACCCCACCTGCACCTAAGGTGCTTGGAAAGGTTGCTGAGAGGATCAGAATCCCTGTGAGCTGTTCAGTGAGTGCCTGCTGTGCAGGTTGGTTGCAGCACTACATAAGCCTCAGTCCAACAGAAATACACAAAGGAGTTGGTGCAGAGCTGTCTGACTTCTGTCATGTTTGCTTCCTGGGAAGAGAGAGAGCTCTGCACACCCTCAGGTGGAATTATGCCTTGGGGATTGGGTTGGGAGGAAGTTTGTCTCTCTTGGTGTCAAACCAGGCAGTTTGAATGCAGTAGGCAAGCAGCTTGCTCAAGTCACTTTGCTTCCTTGTTCACAGACTGCCTCAGATTCTTGTCCCCTACCAAATACAAACTTCTTGCTCTAAAACTCAGCCAGCTCAACTGTAAAAAAAAAATCTAAATATCAGATTTTTTTTTTCTTAGAAGTGTTTTTATATAGATTTTAGATACTAAAATGTGTAACTCCTGCTGTTGAGAACTGAAAAACAGAGCAGCAGAGCCTTCATTTACAGAATCATCACAGAACTAACCAGGTTGGAAAAGACCTTTGAGATCACCAAGTCCAACCTCTCACCCAGCACCATCTCATCAACTCCACCATGGCACTGATTTCTTTCAGGCTTTCCTGATTCAGCCATCCTGGGGCTGCTTAGAGGCTGCCAACACTTTTTTTTATTAAGAAAGTTTTGGAGTAATAAGAATTGAGGGCAGTTATGCTTTGGGGTTTCCTGGTACTGGCAAAAGAAAAATACAGGCAGGGGAGAAAAAAAGAATGGAAAAGTTCAGCTTCTTCTTTCAGGAACATGCAAGGGAAAAAGCCTGCAGCTTACAGGCATCTCAAGTGGGTTTGGTGCATGCGAGGAGGATGTAAATCCTTCCTGTGCCTCACTTATAGCTGCACTGTATTATCAACATCTGAATTGAGTTTGTCTGTGACCAAACAGAAAATTCACAAATGTTTTATATTTGACAAAGAAAACACTAACTTGACAGTCATCACTTGTAAGGGAGTGTAAAGTGATTTACCCTGTCTTGTTCTGATGGAGAAGGAAATGCTACCTGACGAAACTCTACAGATTGGCAACACTTAGTGCATTTCATTCATTGCCTATGGGGAGTTCCTAGAAGGAGAAGTCAGACTGAACTCTCTTAGGCATTTGAAATGAATCTAACAATCTCTTGTGCTGAAACCATTTGGGTTTGGTAAAGCTTTTTGTGGAGTATCTTTCAAAAAAGGGGAAGAAATGTACATTTTTTTCTCACCACTCTCCCTAACAGCCTCTTTGTGTCTGCATCTCTCTCATTTATAGGCTACCAACACTTTTTTTCTTTTTCTTTTTTTAACAGTTTTGAAGTAATAAGAAATGGGAGCAGTTATGCTTTGGAGTTTCCTACTACTGGCAGAAGAAAAATCACAGGCAGGGGAGGAAAAAAAAATAGAAGTTCAAATTTTTCTTTCAGGAATTGCTGCTTTGGGCTTCCTCTCAACATGAATGGGAAAAAGCCTCCAACTTACAGACATCTCCAGTGGGTTTTGGTGCATGCAGGGATTTATTTTAACTATCATTTTAGCAGCAAAAAGTGCAATGTGAGTCTTATTTTAGGAGAGAAAAAAAAAAAAAGTGTGACGTGAGACTTATTTTAGGAGCAAAAAAAACCAAAAAAAAAAAAGTGCAATGTGAGACTGATTTTAGGAGCAAAAAAAAGTGCACCATGAAACACATTCCCAGCAGCAGGAGCTACTCCTGCATGCACATTGCACAATGACACAGAAACTCTGGGCTCAAACCACAGGAAGAGCTGCATCCAGAATGAGGAAGAGATGCCTGCAACTATTTTTGGTTTGAGGGATGTGCTAAATGCTTACAAGGGGAAACTGCTGAAGCCAGGAACACACCTCACAGCTCCAGGCCATGTTACTGAAACCACCAAGCACTACCTAACCAACACCCAGGACATGCAGGAGTAGCTCCTGCTGGGAGTAGCTTTCACAGTGCACTTTGTTTGCTGCTGAAGCAAGTCTCATATTCAGCTTTTTTTTCCCCTAAAGCAAGTTTCATATTGCAGTTTTTGCTCCTAAAATGTCTCAGTGTTGCACTTTTTGCTCCTAAAATAAGTGTTACATTGCACCTTTTTACTCCAAAAATCTCTCATATTGCACTTTCTGCTGCTGAAGTACGGTTCATGTTGCACTTTTTACTCCTAAAACCTCTCATATTGCACTTTCTGCTCCTAAAATTTCTCATATTCCATTTTTTGCTCCTAAAATGTCTCAATATTGCACTTTTTGCTGCTAGAGTAAGTTTTAAATTGCACTTTTTTGCACCTAAAATGTCTCATATGGCACTTTTTGTTCCTAAAATAAGTTTCATATTGCACCTTTTCTCCTAAAATGTCTCAATAGTGCATTTTTTTGCTGCTGTAAGTTTCATATTGCACTTTCTGATGCTGAAGTAAGTTTCATATTGCACTTTTTACTCCTAAAATCTCTCACATTGCACTTTTTGCTACTAAGTTTTCTCATATTGCACTTGTTGCTGCTAAAATGTTTTATATTGCACTCTTTGCTGCTAAAATGTCTCCACATTTGCTGCTAAAATAAGGCACTTTTTTTGCTGCTGCAGTCAGTTTCATACTGCGTTTTTTACTCCTAAAACACCTCCTGTGGCACACAACCCCCACACTGCCCCAGCTGTTATCAGCTGGAGTGGTCTAGGGAGCAGGATGAGACCTGCAGAAACTCTTCCTCCTTCCTTCCCAGGGAAAGAGCAGCCAGCAGCCAGCAGCCAGACTTTATCCCTGGAACAGCCTGCATTGCTCCCTGTCCCTGCAGGTCATCCACAGGTTTTGTTTGTGTGGTTTTTTTGGTGGGTTTTTTTTCCCTCCCTCACAAAACAAACTCCCCACACTTCAGAGCAAGCAGGACACTTGCACTTGCTCACACAGGCAGCGCCACAGCTCCCCTTGTCCAGCTAATAAAGGGCAGAGGTGCTGAGCATCTCCTCCAGTGCTGACTAGTGGGGCAGACATTGCTGCATGGAACACAAACCTCCACCTTGAAGCAAGACTTTGTGCCCCTCTGCAGGGCAATTACACAGGAATGCTTTTGTACAGCCCCAACCCAGGCACCACAATCCAAGCTGACTGACTTCCAAGGACAAACTCAGGGGTGGCAGGAGACAGGGAGAGGCATCTGACCTTTGGAAGGCAGGAACTCATGAGGCAGCTCTTTGGAATGCACAACCCTCAGCATGCCAGCCTAGGCACCACAGGTAAGTGGACACTGTCTAACCTGGGGAAAAATCCAAGTGAGGGGGGCACTTGTGATCTTACTGAGCCTCCAAACAGCACAGAATCACAGAAGGTTAGGGGTTGGAAGGGACCTCCAGAGGTCAGTGGCTCCAACCCCCATGCCGGAGCAGGTTGAACTATTGGCACCACCTCGTGTGCCCTGGAGAGCTCATCCTCCAGATTTGGGTAGGAAATGAAGAATCCTGGAGAGAAAATGAGGAGGAATTTCTGTTTTGTGAACCCTAGCATAGGATCAGAGGATGTCAGGGGTTGGAAGGGACCTCTGGAGATCATGGAGTCCAAGGGCCCTGCCAGAGCAGGACCAGAGAATCCAGCACAGGTCACACAGGAACACATCCAGATGGGGCTGCAAAGGCTCCAGAGAAGGAGACTCCACAACCTCTCTGGGCAGCCTGTTCCAGTGCTCTGGGCCCCTCCCAGTCAAGAAGTTCCTCCTCATGGTGAGCTGGAACCTCCTGTGCTGCAGTTTCTCTCCCCTGGCCCTTGTCCTGTCCCTGTCCCTTCCTTCCTGACCCCCACCCCTCAGCTATTGATAGACATTGATCAGACTCCTCTCAGCCTTCTCCTCTCCACACTAACCAGCCCCAGGGCTCTCAATCTCTCTTCAGAGGAGAGATGTTCAAGTCCTTCCATTATCCTTGCAGCTCTCCATTGGATTCTCTCCAGCAGGTCCCTGTCTCTGTTGAATTGGGGAGCCCAAAACTGGACACAGTATTGCAGCTGTGGTCTCACCAGGGCAGAGAACTACAGAGATGCCACATGAAGATCCTGAACTCTGATTTCTTAATGGAACTGAGAGTTTAGAACTACAGCACTGCCAGGTGAGTATCCTGAACTCTGATTTCCTCATTAATCTGAGAGTTTAGAGCCACAGCACTGCCAGGTGAGTATCCTGGATTTTGTATTCTTAATTCAACAGAGTTTAGACACAGCCAAACCATGGTTGGCAGTATCAAAAGGGCTTCCTTTGGCCAACACCTCCTGCACCAAAGTGATGTTTCATGACAAGGTCCAAGCCCTGAAACCCCACATTTATAGCACAGACCCTGCCAAGCTGCAAGGAGAGGCCCTGGAAACCAAGATGCTGTTGTATTGGAAATGCACTGAACTCAAAAGCAAAGATGTAAAAGTTTCCCCCCAGAACTAAGTTTGGCCTGTTAAGCACCCAGCCCATTACAAATGCACAGATGCACACATTCCCCTCTCTTGACTACTGTCCTGAGCAATGACATCACCACAGCCAGTACCCTTTCCCCTGCACAGCCCCTGCAAAGCACAGCCCTGGTGTAGGATCCTCAGTGGTATCATCTGTGGAGTAACCTCAGCCAGAATTTAATGCACAACAGAAAGCTGGGCTGCTCCCAGCTGCTGCTAGAACCATTACTGGCCTATGGTTGCTAAGAATATGGAGTAGTCATCAACTGTTTCAGGGCCAGCAGACTGTCAAACCTGCTTCAGGGGAAGGTGTCCCTGCCCAGGGCAGGGAGTTTGGAACTGGAGGAGCTTCCTTTCAGGTCCCTTCCAAGCCCTCACGTTCTGGGCTTCTGTCTGACAGCTTCAGTAAGAGTTCCTTCAGTCTCTCTGTTGTTCACCAAGGATGTTAAAATCTCAGCATTAAACCCCACCTGCACCTAAGGTGCTTGGAAAGGTTGCTGAGAGGATCAGAATCCCTGTGAGCTGTTCAGTGAGTGCCTGCTGTGCAGGTTGGTTGCAGCACTACATAAGCCTCAGTCCAACAGAAATACACAAAGGAGTTGGTGCAGAGCTGTCTGACTTCTGTCATGTTTGCTTCCTGGGAAGAGAGAGAGCTCTGCACACCCTCAGGTGGAATTATGCCTTGGAGATTGGGTTGGGAGGAAGTTTGTCTCTCTTGGTGTCAAACCAGGCAGTTTGAATGCAGTAGGCAAGCAGCACACAGCCCCTGCAAAGCCCAGCCTGGCACAGGCTCTTCAGTAGTATCATCTGTGGAGTAACCTAGGCCAGTTTTTAATGCACAATGGAAATCTGGTTTGCTCCCAGCTGCTGCTAGAATAATTACTGGCCTATGGTTGCTAAGAGATACTCTCCATTTTTTTGGGGGTAATTTTCTTTTCTTTTTTTTTTTTTTTTTTTCCCCCCAAGACTCCTAAAACCCTTTCTGTGCGTGCAGGCGAAAGGATGCTGGGGAAAGCAATAAACGCACTCCAGCTGCAGCTCTCCAGCAGAATTCAAAGCCAGATGACAGCTGGGGAGAAAATGAAAACCAGACCCAGCTTCCCTCCTCTTCTTCACATTTTCTCTCCTCGCTTCTCCCAGTTTGCCAGAGAGACAATTTTCCTGGGAGAGGATTCAACATTGTTCTGTGAGCATGGTTAAAAATACTCTGCTCTGAGTCAGCTCAGGGACTGCACACCAGGATGGAGGGGAGGCCACACTGCTGTTGCACCCACTCCTTGCTTTTACCTCCCATGAGGCCTGAAAATCTGCTGTTTGATGCTAGCAAACACAAGACATGTTGAAGTGGTGTTTTTTTTTCCTTTTTGTTTTTAGCTGTTTAATAAATCACACAGGTTGCAAAAATTCTGGAGCCCTTCTGCTTTAGCTGTATCTAAGGCTGATCACAGAGCCACAGAAAACATCTGGTTGGAAGAGACCTCCAAGCTCATCCAGTCCAACCCTCCATCCAGCACTAAATCATGTTCCTAAGCACCAGCTCCACAGGTTGCTTGAACATCCCCAGGGATGGTGAATCCAGCACTGCCCTGGGCAGAACATTGCAATGAGAACCCTCTCTGGGAAGAAATACCTCAAGCATCCAGCCTGAGCCTCCCCTGGTGCAGCTTGGAACCATTTCCTCTGCTCCTGTCCCTTGCCACCAAGGAGCAGAGGCTGTCCCCTCCTCACTCCAACCTCCCTTCAGGGAGCTGTAGAGAGCAATGAGGTCTCCCTCAGCCTCCTCTTCTCCAGCCTGAACACCACCAGCTCCCTCAGCCTCTCCTCTAGCCCAGGGGCTCCAGGCCCTTCTCCAGCCTCATTGCCCTTCTCCAGACAGGCTCCAGCCCCTCAAGGTCCTTCCTGCAGTGAGGGCCCAGAGCTGGACACAACCCTCAAGCTGTGGCCTCCCCAGTGCTGAGGGCAGGGGGATGCTGGATCAACTATTTTCATACTTGGCAAAGAAACTCTGTTACAATCAGGTACCTACTTCTGACATGGGCTGAAAGAGTGCCTAGATTACTCTGAATGTTTTGAATGGTTTAAAGTAAAAAATAAAGGTATTTGATGTGCCAACAGTGAATATCCAGGTAAGTGGTAAGCATTTGAGCCAACAGTCTGAGCTTGCAGCCTGGACTGCATCCAGAGCAGCATGGCCAGAGGTGGAGAGAGGGGATCCT
>VXBD01015379.1:50263-63422 GCA_013399975.1 Indicator maculatus | reverse complement strand
AAAAGAAAAGAAAAATGAAAAAAGAGAAAAAAACAGAATGAAAAGTAAGAAGAACAAAAAAGACATGCATAAACACATAGGAGCTTTGAGAAGTTGTGTTTTAGTTAGGCTAACTAAAAGACCTCTAAGATCATTGAATCCTATCGTCAACTTAAAATCACCATTTAAACCACATGGCCATTAAACCACATGGCCACTAAATCACGTCCTGAAGTGCCACGTCTACATGTTTCTGAACACATCTAGGAATGTGGTGACTCCACCACCTTGCTGGGCATCCTATTCCAATGCTTGACCACTCTTTCCATAAAGAAATTTTTACTAATATCCCAACTAAACATTTCCTGGCACAGTTTCAGGCCATTTCTTCTCATCTCATCGCTTGATACTAGAGAGAAGAGACCGACCCCCCACCTCACTGCAACCTCCTTTCAGGTAGTTGCAGAGAGCAATAAGGTCTCCCCTCAGCCTCCTCTTCTCCAGACTAAACAACCCCAGTTGCCTCAGCCGTTCCTCATAAGACTTGTTCTCTAGACCCTTCATCAGCTTTGCTGCCCTTCTCTGCACACACTCCAGCAATTCAATGTCCTTCTTGCAGTAGTATATGGGCACAATCACTTCTCTACTCCTGCTGGCTACAGTATTCCTGATGCAGGCACAGAGGCTGTTGGCCTTCTTGGCCACCCGAGCGCACTGCTGTCTCATGATCAGATGGCTGTCAACCAGCACTCCCAATTCCTTTTCCACGAGGCAGCTTTCCAGCCACTCTGACCTGCGCTTGTTGCATTGCATAGGGTTGTTACGATACAAGTGTAGGGCATGGCCTTGTTAGACGTCATACAATTGACTTCAGCTCATTGATTCAGCCTGTCCAGATCCCTCTGCAGAGCCTTCCTACACTTGATTGAGCAAATCAACACTCCCACCCAATTTAGTATCATCCTCATCCAGATAATTGATAAAAGATTAAAGAGAACTGGCCCCAATACTGAACCCTGGGAAACACTACTAGTGACCAGCCACCAATTAGATTTAACTCACCACCACTCTTTAGGCCTGACCATCCAGCCAGTTCTTAACCCAGCAAAGTATCCACCTACCCAAGCCACAAGCAGACAGTTTCTCCAGAAGAATGCTGTGGGAATCAGTGTCAAAGGCTTTACTAAAGTCCAGATAAACAATATCAACATCCAATTTGTGCCTGTCTAGACAAAAAACCATTCACTAAGCGGGATAATAACAAAGCATCACTTACTTTATGTTAATGATTAACCTAGCAGAGCTACAAACTGTAAGCTGCAATTCACTGTTTAACTTCTAAACCATTTCAGAACTCTTGAGGGTATTTTTTTCTAAAAGTGCTTTTAATCATGTAGAATAGCAGATCATCATTCCATCTGTAATACAGTAATACACACATGAAAGTATGCATTGTTGTTCTTTACCTTCAAAATATGCTTACCAACTTTTTAGAAAAAAACTACAAATTGTCTACTTAGACTTACAGTATTTTCTCAGGAGGTTTGTTCCTATAGGAACATGTTAAAATAGGTTCTGGATCAGAACAGATGTTTTATTCACCACTCTGCCTCCAAAAGTGGCCAATAGCTGATGTCTACGAAGGAACATTAACACAGGAACAAATGCGCAGATTGTTTACCCAAGCATGATATGAGTATATCATGTCATGAGTATATTGCAATATCATGAGTATATTGCAATATGATATATTGCAATCACTACTGACTTCAATTTTTCATCAATAACTTAATTTTTATTATTGTCCTCAGTGTCACAAAATTAAATACTAAGAATATGCTTAAGCAGTCAGTTTTCCAGAGGATGAGACAGAGTTTGGTGGAATACTTAGATCTATGACTTTTGAAGCTAGACTATTTTCCCATTTGAATACACCTACTGTAGAAATGACCAGCTCATTTAGTTTGGTTTTGAATCATAGTTTCTTTCTCACTGCTCTTCTGTATTTTTAATTTATTCCTTCAGGTGTTACAACTCAGAAGACTTCTCAAAGTGCCTATGCAAATGCTGGTAATCATTTACAAATGCAAAAGCTGCACAAAATATAAAAGACAACTTGCACATTTTAAATTAGACATTTAATTAGACGTTTGACAGTGTCATCACATTTTAATATAATTTCTATGGATTTGGTTTATGACAGAAATGCAGATTTCATTTCTCATAAAGCAAAGACTTGAAAGCTTCTAAGCACCATATATCTTTACTCCTAAATGGCAGCTGCACACTTCTCTATCTAAGGGATGAGCTATATCTGCTTATATCTAGTTTGAGTGATCTGAGGTTCTAACAACTTAACTGTAAAAGAAAACTTCAAGGCCTGACTCTCAGATGATGTAAATCAGTCTAGTACCTCTGCAAACAGACACAGAATTACACCAGCGGAATAGTGCCTCTACTTCTTGATCCTTAACTACTACCTGCTCATAAAGACAAAGTTATATGTGAAGCAGGCTTGTTAGGAGACAAAATGCAGAATTTTTATTACCTACAAAAGTACGCAAATTAACTGGTCTTTGCTAATGTTGACATGAGCATGTCACTATAGAGTACAAGTGAAAGGTTTAACACTTAGCCAAACCAGCTGTACTGGTTTTGGGGCCAGACAGATCCTCTCTTGCCCCGAAAGGGACAAAAGAAAGACAAACACAAACGGATTGGAGAGTGATAGAAAGTTTAAATGGAAAAGCGATTGGTGAAACTACAAAACACTACAAAGCATAGTGGCAAAGAAATATCTCAAATCATACAGAGCCCTTACATAGTACCCAGAGGCTTCCAATCCTTCCCTCCTCCCACCTGGGGGTCTACCCAAAACCCCCAGGGCTCTTTCTTCCCCCCTCCCACTGCTAGGCAAGTCTCAGGCTGGCCAGCTCTGAGACTGCACCCCCCTTCCATTCTCCTCCTGGCATTAGGCCTAGACAGGCCTAAGAGGCCGGAGGTACTCCCCCTCCGTTACCCGATAAGAGAGAGCATCTCCCACGGGGGCAGAGAGGGAAGAAAGAGGAAGAGAATGACTTTGCAGATGGATTTATAGGGCGCAGGATTTATGGGTAGAAATACGCCGTTTCCTGTGTCCACCCCTATTGGGTGGGCACCCAGGACACCAGAGGTGTATCTCATGTAGCAGTGGCAGGGGGCACCCAGCCTAAACTGCCACACCAGCCCATACTAATATTAAATCCACCTTACTGCAATACATAAATCTTCCTTTCAAAACATATGTAACTAATTTCTATCAACTCTGAGAAGGATAAACTGTTAGGAACAAAAATTACTTGAGATTTTGGGTAGCCTAGGATATTCAGCAGCATTGTTCAATTTATAATAGCATTGTTTTCATGCTTTCTTTTCTGAACTTTCTGCTTTTGTATGACATACTAACCTAAAATGTTCCTCAATATAGTTTGGTGACCAACGAATCCCATTTATCAAAGAAATCACTAAGGATTTAATCAGTTAGGATGCTCCTAAGAATGCCAATTTGTATGCTAAAACCACCTCCAAACATCTCCAAAAGAGGGAAACCAGCAGCTGTAGATTCATATTTTCAAGTTTGAGCAGCATATTTCAATCATGAAGCATAATGGTTAGAAAATAAGTAGCAACAAGTTTCAAAGACAGATAGAACATAGAAGAGTTTCTGTTAGTTTTTTCAGTTACAAGTTTGTTAGCAATTATAGAACACCGTAGAATGAAGAGACTTCAAAGATCATCTGGTTCCACTTCCAGGGTGGGGACACTTGCAACCTCTCTGAGCAACCTGGTCCAGTGCCTTACCAGCCACACAGAAAATAATTTCTTCCTAATACCTAATCTCAATCTACCCTTTCTTAGTTTAAAACTGTTACCCCTTGTCCTATCACTACACACTTTTATAAAGAGTCTTATCTTTCCTCAAAGCCCACCCACCCTTACAGACTGGAGGCCTCAAAGCTGGACACATAACTCCAAGATGGGCTCATGCAAGAGAAGATCACGTGGTATAATTACCTCCCTCAACCTGCTGCCCCCAGTTTTTTTGATGCAGCTCAAGATATAACTGTCTTTCTATAACTGCACATTGTTGCTTCACGTTCAGCTTTTTGTCCACCAGTATCCCAAAGTCCTTCTCCACAGGGCTGCTCTCAATCTAATCATTACTCTGCATTTGTGCTTGGGATTGCCCAGCCCCAGGGGCAGGACCTTGCACTTAGCTTGTTGAACTTCACCAAGTTTGCACAGGTCCACCTCTCAAGGCTGTCAGTGGCATCCCTTCCCTTCAGCATGTTGACTGCACCACTCAGTTCGGTCTTGCCTGCAGATCTGATGACACCGCACTCAATCTCACCGTCCAAGTCACTGACAAAGATGCTATACATCATCAGTCCCAATATTGTGCCGTGAGGAAAGTCAGTCATCATGTGGTTTGATGGCCTCTTTGTGACTACCTTCAAGGATGGTGACTGATAAAAAAAAATCTCATTTTAACTTCAATAAGAACTACTTGTATATGTGGAAAAAAATCCATAATATGGCACAAAAATTGGTTTTGCTCACCTTAGCTTTTTGAAAATATTCTGGATTTCAGGAAGAATCTAAATGAAAGCTCAGTCAAATTACAAACTGAATTAATTTCTTCTTGAATAATTCAAATACTAAATATACATTCTCTTGAAATCCAGTGGTGTAATGCCTTTCATTTTACATCTTTAATTTTCTCCTTAGCATTTGGTAGTGGAAGGTTATCATCAACTTGTTTCTCATATGCCACTGAACTACTTTTAATCACTGTCAGTCAATAAATAATTAGTTGTGTAAACCTTTAATCTTCATAAATTAGTGCATTTGATTAAACAGGATCATTGCAATACACACATTGTAGTGAGTCCAAGGTTCTATGATCAGTTTTTACCTTGCATCTGAGAGGTAAAACACTGGACTTAATACAGAAATAACCAGCTCCTTTCCTTACTGGATCCATATTTAGAATGAAGGGCACACCAGGGTTTTGGGCAATATATAGAAGGTGCAGACAGCCAACTGCCCAAATGGATGCAAGTCATAATGTCATTTTTAGTCTTGTTCAGTCATTTTCAGTACTTTTCAGACATTTTTAGTCAATGTTAAAAATGCCAGGTGTCTTTTAAAGGCTCTAGTATGTATCACACTGAGTTTGTTGTATCAGTTAAGAATGTGTTAGTTTTAGAATATATTCAAAGTGAATTCTGTGTGTAGGGGGATTAATTAAAGTTTATCTGGTTTAATTTATGTAGTATCTGAACAATTTTGTCCATTGTCTAAATTTAGGGAAAACGAAGGCAATTTAGTCTGATGTAATAGTAGCTTCTAAATACTAACATTATCAAAAAAAGACCATCATTGAAAGAAATCAAGGCAATTCTGATGTCCAAAAATCTTCCTGTATTACACAAAAGTTGCAAGCCAAATGGAATACAAAGGCATCCTTCAAATCTCAGGAGCAGAGAACAAGAGCTTTTACATAAAATGCAGGGAATTTATGAGAAACGGACGTGTGCTACAACCAGCTTTTGGATGGTAACACTAAAGAAAGTGATCAAAATGAGTGGTAATTCCTCCACTGGAAGGTCAGGAGACTCTTGCTGGCTGAAATGTGATGATAATACCACTAGTATCTGTAATGAACCTCCAACCATCAGCAAGACTAAGGACTGAACAATCTTGAACATGTAATTAACCTCTTGAATCTCAGAAATGAATCATGTAAGTGCTCTTGTTTACCTCATTATCATCTTTCATATTTCTCCAAATAAGAAAAGTGGGGGGGGTTTGTGGTGGTTTTGGTTGTTGTTGTTTTTTTATCTCAAGGATTCTCAGAAACATAGATCAAGTTTAATATTGCATAAAATATCACATGCAGACTAGTATAAACTGTGTTGCTAGTCTCAAGAAAAGAGTAGGGTTCCAGGCTTTTCAACTGGTATAGTGCATCAAATCATATAATCTTTCCATATGCCTTCATAATCTTTTCAGTTTCCCTTTTACAAACGGTAATAAAGTGATACATCTTCTTTTGCAAAAAATTCAAATATTTGTCTATCAGTTTAAGTCTCCTGAGCAACAGATACAGATTAACTTGAATCCTTATACAGGACATACAGAACGTATTAGAAAAGTAACAACAGGCAAGATGAAACAGTAGACATGTAAAGGAAGTAGAGGTGTACATTGTTTAAGATTAGGAGAAATAAGGGCAGAGGCAATGAGGCCAGCACTGTCTGCTGGAAGGGTGCTTCTGCATGGTGTTTTCTAGCGTAGGGATGTTATGTGGATCTTTTTTCATTGGATATCTTCTGTTCGATTGCATACAGTTACATGGGATGATACTGACAACTGCAGTGGTTATTTGAGACTCTGGCTCCAAAAGTGTGCTTACTCTAAAAAGTACACCAAATATCCAAGATCAGGGAAAAAAGAATTGTCAGGCCTTATGGAAAGTGCTCCACTATAACATTTATATTGTAAGAACTGGAAAGATTATTTCTGTTGAGTCAGATAATGTTTAACAGATATTGTCTTTATAATGAGTTTTCAGTTATTTCTGACTTCCTTTTTATTTTACTCACGTAAAAGATATAGATGTTGGTTACTGGTTTTAGGAAAATGAATAATCAGGAATGAAAAAGCTGTTGTAACAGCAACACAGGAGTAGTTCTTTACAAGCCCTTGAGTGTTCATTTTGAAGGCTGATTGCTTTTATTGGAAATATGAACTAAGTCCCGTTATGTCTAGGATACTGTAAGAGCTTTCCAACATACAAAAATATTTGTGTGTGCATTTTGCCTATACAACTGGGGTGATACATAAGGTTAGGCACTTAATAGCATGTTTACATGTAAATCTATGCATGTTCTGAAATGTTTTTGTAATCTAATGCTGGACAAGAATTTTCTGGGTTTTGGCAAATGTTATTTTTCCTCTATTTTTCTGCCTTGTTAGGCCTAAGCAGTAAATCTTCCATTTAAAATGCAAGATGTTTACTTCTTCTGCTGCTTTGCCTCTTTCTCAAGAGTCAAATCAAATCAATTCTATCATATGTTAACCACTAAATGCCCAGCAGGCAGAGACACTAATTCAGCATCACAAGGACTGAGTTCTGTAGCTTGCTACACCATCTCTGAAATGACAGAACTGTATCTCCCAAAGATGATAGCACCATGATTTATTTTATGCTGTTAAAGATGTGCCCAAAGGATACTCATAAATGCAGGAATAGCTTGCATAAGTAGGTAATAACACCGGTTTCTTTAATTCCAGTGGGAAAGGGAGGGGAAGGTTGCATCTTACTCATGTAAACCACTGCTGTATAATTTCCTTTGGTGCTAGGTGCTAATGTGTTGTGCTTACAGAATGGCTAAAAGGTAACATCTGAAAATTTATAAACCTTAAAAACATACATTTATTTGAAAGGTTAGACATAAATACTGCAGGTATACATCTTTTACTTGAACCCAAATGATATGTCTTATCACTGCCTTAGCAAAACCAATTCATTTTCGCTATTTCAAAATTTGTATTTAGGGCTCACCCTTCTCTCCCTTGCAGCATCACACACTCTCTGACCTGTGTAGAAGCACATAGATAATTGTAGCAAATTAACTCTAAATTCTCAAGCATTTCTACTGCAAAGCTACGACAAACTTCATAGATAGGCTTTTAAGGAGATAGTTCTTCTCTTAAAAGATGACTATCAAAGTGAAGAGAGACTATGCAAAGAAACTTGTGCCACAGAAGAAAGAGCTTTAGCCACTTGTTGCCATTGCTATCTCATGGCCTGAATGTTCTGTATCTGATGGTGTACTGGTTTGAACCACATAATATGTATATACATACATATCTGTATGTTTCCCACTGTCAGAATAATGAATTCATGACTGCCAAATATACAGCTGTGCATTTGTGTCCCTGGAAACAGGGGGACAGGTCACACTCTGGCTTTTCCCGTCCTTGAGTGGGCAGCTGTGTTTTTCCCTGTTATGGGATTCAAACAGGTATTCCTTTTTCTTTTCCTTCTGTTCTCTACATATACCGGTGTAATCTGATACCTTTGTAGTAAGGGAGTAAAATGTTCTGTGTAAATCAACTGAAAACTCTTCCTTGTCTTGTTCCCCTCCCTCCCTATCTTATCTCCTGGTAAGGAGAGAGAAGACAGGAGGGGAAGAGGGGGAGTTTTGCCTTTGCACTAAACCAAACTCCCACTCATTCCACTGCCATGCCTGCAGAAAAAAGCCAACAGCCAAGAGCCCAAAATGTAGTAGCAGCAAGCAGAACATGAAGTCTCCCATGTTGCAATCCAAACTTCAAACCTCGTAATACTTTGCTCCGGTTAACGCCTTCATTTTTTTGAAGCTGGCATGACTGCAGCTGGTTGATTCTATGATTCTATGATATGAATAACAGCAGTAGATTCAACTTAATCCATAACAAGTGGTCTAGACCTCTCATGTCCTTTTTAGTTTTCTTTTTAGTGCATAAACTCTGTAGCAAGGTACAAAAGTTCAGATCCTCAGTTGATGGTGCTGAAGGTCTGTCTCAACATTTGATTGCCATAGAAAATTAAGCATGCTTTTTCTTAGCATATCAAAATGATAATGCAGTAGAAGCACTTTTGGGTAAAACAAAGGACAACATACAGTGTTTTATTTTTTGTCTCTCTAAAGGCAAATATTGGCTCTGACTGGACTAATGTTCCTACAGTGTTCCTACTTATTCAGCCTCCTTGGAGCAAAGCAGACTTGGGAAGGTCCAAACAAACTTTTATGGCAAGAACTAGAAAAGATTTACATTAATCTTATGTAAATTCATGCAGACTTAACTATCTTTTGAAGTCAGCAGGACAATATTTCTTGTTTTCTGTGATGTAATTTGTTTTGTATGAAATAGTAAACATGGGAAAATCTCAGAAAAAGAACAAGGGAGAAAGCTGACACAAAGCCATTCAGGGAGTTGGTTGAGCTGTTTACAAAATCTGAAACTCAAACCTCCCAGAACACACAGCTTTAGATAAACTTCTATTTTTGAGTATTAACATTCAGTCAGTTCTTTGTACCTTACACTAGCATAGAGAAAAAACATGAAGAGTATATTTCAGCGTTAGAACCCTTCAGCTGTAATGCTGAAATAATCATTAGGTTATTTCTTCCATTGTAGTTTTTACAATAAGTATAATGGGAAGATTTCTTTTGGCAAAGAAGCTGATTAACTATTCCATCTAATAATATGATGCAAAGAACGCTTTCTTCAAACAAGGCCCCTCCCTATTCCTTTTCTGACCAAACAGAGTTCTGACAACTCTTTGTATGTGGTCAACCTCTATCAATTTAAATTGCATAGTATAATTACATTACACTAAGGTAATTCTTTCAGTCATTAACATTGTAAGAACTAAGGATATACCATGCTGTCGTCTTCTGGCTTTAACATCTAACTCCAGGTAGAAGGTCTATTTACTGGTATTGAAACTGAAAATTATTATCCTTATTCCAGTTGCAGAGTTGTCTGTCAGAGTATTGTAACAGAGTTAGCTAATTACATAGTGGTTCTGGAGCTGTTTTTAGAAGCAATGGTTAAATTGGAAGGGCAATTTTCACCGTCATGAACTAATAAACTCTCTGTAACAGGTAAACTGTAGGTGGATAACTCTCATCTTGTTCAGCTGAAGATGATTGTATCCAAGTGTGCATAATTTGAAAGGCATAATTTTGGAAATTCCAGATTTCTCTGTTACACAAATAACTCCTGAGAAACTTGTGTCTTGACATCAACTCTGTCATGCTAGATGCAACTGCATTTTCTTCACTACATCTTGAAAACAGATGAATAAAATGAACTTACTGAGACAGTAATCCTGCATAGAGAGAGGCCTGATCATAGAAAATAGTGACATGCTAGAAACGCTGAGCCAGTAACAGTGCACACAAAACCAGGCAGCTTGTGCAGATGAGGCAGTAATCTGACCTCCAACACACACACTCTCCCAAAGAAAAAGACAGAAAAAAATAATGTCAGAAGTGCTGTGATAGCATTTCATTAAGCTAGTTTTTGAGGTGAGAACCTACATAACTGTTGGATCATTGATACCAAACTAGCATACCAGTGCAAAACTATTTCTCATGCTTATGACCTGTCCCTTAAAACCAAACTACTGAAAAACAGGCTCTGATCATTCAGTGAGTGAAAGGGATTGTAACATTTCCAGATATTAATTAATTAGCCAAAACGTTGTGAAAAGGAGCCCATTGCCTTAGCATCAAATCAACAAAACAGAGATACTGTCTCTCAGAGACAGAAACTTGGATACTGACCTCAGGCAAACAAGTGGGCATTTCTGAGCCAAGAACTTTGAAAAGGTTTATTCCTTAGCACCATTACAGAAAGATAGCTGTATTTACAGGACAACCACACAAAAAACTTGTATCTTGGCAGCAGCCCAGCAACTGAGTACTGCTAAGTCAGTGAGTTCAGAGAGACCAGTTACTTGTCTGTTCAGGAATGGTCAGCAGTAGTAATGTGAAGAAAATGCAGACACTGAAGCTCTCCATCTGCCCTCTAAGAGTAGAGACAGCAAAGCTATTTTAAAACACTCCATATCTTTACTGATCACTGAAATAAAGATCCATGCAAGGTGAAAGTATCCCATGTGAGAAGAGAAAATACAGCAGATGCTTGATTTCAGGTTTACCAAAATTTAGAGCCTTTTTACTAGTAAAGGGAGCACCACTGTCTGAAGGAATGTTTGTTGAGGCTGGAAATAATCTCAGTTTTCATTTTCATGGGAAGTTTTCCTTTTCGTATTCCTTATTTCTTATTGTTACCTCCAGCGCCTTCTTCCCTCCTGGATAAGACAAGAGAACATGGCATTAGCTTGAATTAGTTGCAGAGAGGATGAATTCATCAGTTTCTTGTGTTCATTCACAGTAACACAGTAAATTACGAAAGAAAAGAAGGTGGTGATTGCAGAATAAATATTTCTGTGTTCCACTCAAGCTTGCACACAGTAAGCATACACGTGCACACATGTACACACATGTATATTTCCTTGACTTTCCTTCGTCCTCACACAATGAATCCTGCCCTAACACACAATATGATGCTGTTCAATACAGCATTATACTCAAAGTAATATTTACTGGCCTGTCCTCTGCTTGATTTAACAAACTGTAGAAATCCTGCAACACTCAATTATTTTCTGACTTCCATGTAACTTGTACATTCACTGAGGGAAATTTCACACAGAAGTTTACTAGTTTGGGAATACAAGAAAACAGGTAACATGGCTCACCTCCAAGTGGCAGAAGTGAAGATCAGCTTGCCTGTAAAGTCAAAAAGTCACATAACTAGCATGCAGGTGTGGTTACTCTTAACTTTCACCATGTCAGTTTCAGACAAGGCATGATGTATTCTCTGTAAATAACAATTAACTTTTTTATTAATATAATATTTTCCTTCTTAATAAATAATAATTCATATCCACAATACATGGTACAGTGAGCAGGGTGTACAATTGTGTATATTTTACAGAAATGGGGATATATATCACCAGGCTCAGATTCGGACTGGGCAAAACAAAATTGCAAAAATCCAGAACACATTTTCCAGAAGCTAGCTGAGACCGCTAGTAAACCCAGCAGCACACAGGCTGTGCTTATGTGAACCTTCATTGTCCAGATGCCAGAGGAATTTAAAAATTACGAGAAAACGTTTTTTTGTCTGGAAGGAAAATTAGAAATGACAGAGGCACACAACTAGAGGCTGTATGATTTATTTGTGCTGCACATTCAATCAAACACCCCTAAGCTGGTTCTGCCAACCACTCTGTGCACGGAACCACAGTAGCAAGCCAATTTTTGTTCAGCTGCCCTGCCACATATGTCTGCAGCAGCTTCAGCAAGCCCCAGACTGCAAGCCACAGCAGCCTGTGAGCAACTGCCTCTCACCCCGAACAGGGAACAGGCTGCTTGAAAGTGAAAGCCAAGTGGCAGCTGACCCGTGCTGGGAAATGAACCCTACTGAGCCGCTCCATGCACCCAGGAGTGGCACCCAGTGAGAACCTCCAAAGAAACTGCTTTGCTTCCCCCCACCTTGCTGCTCGTTTCAACCTGTGAAGTTCTGGCAGTTTAGGCTGGGTTCCTCCTGTTACTGCCACATTAAGTTACACCTCCAGTGTCCCAGGTGTCCAACCCAATAAGGTGGACACAGGAAACCCATAANTTTTGTAGTTTCACCAATTGCTTTTCCATTTAAATTTTCCATCACTCTTCAATCCATTTGTGTGAGTCTCATTCTTTTGTCCCTCTTGGGGCAAGAGAGAATCTGTCTGGCCCTAAACCAGCACAGAACTGCACAAAAAGGACTTCATTGATTTAAAGGAACCTGAATCGCTAACAACTGCCAACAAACCGGCTGCCCTGGACACTGCAAGCATGTGAAATGTAGCTCATCCAGCTGGTATACAGGACTTTCCCAACCCATGAGAAAGCAATGCCCTGACCAAAGCAGCCAAAGATCTCCTGAATTGCACCAGCACCCCCTGGGAAGTAGTGGTAGAGAAATCGTCTCGATACACAGAAGCTGACAGTGTGTGATAGGAGTGCTAGAACTTTACATTAAACAGCATCCTCAAGCAGAGATTGCTTCATAATGAAGAGCATACAGAATCACAGAATTGGAAAATACCTTTAAGATCAAGTCAAACCATAACCCAGCTACCATGACTGCTAAACTATATCATGAAGTAAGACATACAAGCTTCTTGAATACCTTCAGGGATGGCTACTCACTACCTCCCTGAGCAGCCTGTTCCAATGCCTGACAACGCTTTCAGTAAAGGAATTTTTCCCAACATCCAATCTAAACTTCATGTGACACAGCTTAAGCACATTTCCTCTCATCCTATCTCTAGTTACTTGGGAAAAGAAGATTATACAAACCATTATTTTGTGAATTAGCTTTATTTAAAAACTTGAAATAATGGAATATAAAATAATGAGAATATTATTTTAAAACCAAAGCAAAACAAAAAAAAATCACAAACAAACCCCCCCAACAAATAAACAACAACAAAAACTAACAAACAAAACAAACCCCAAACAAACAAAAA
>VXBD01015379.1:35421-49276 GCA_013399975.1 Indicator maculatus | reverse complement strand
GACCGGGCGGGTGGGAGATTAGCCGAGGAGGGGGAATGGGGGAGGGGGGGGGAAGAAAGAGCCCTGGGGGTTTTGGGTATACCCTCAGCTGGGGAGAAGGGAAGAGTTGGGAAGTCTTTGGGTGTCATGTAAGGGACTCTACGCTTTGGGATATCTTTACCACTATGCTTATAGTTTTTGTAGTTTCACCAATTGCTTTTCCATTTAAATTTTCCATCACTCTTCAATCCATTTGTGTGAGTCTCATTCTTTTGTCCCTCTTGGGGCAAGAGAGAATCTGTCTGGCCCTAAACCAGCACAGAACTGCACAAAAAGGACTTCATTGATTTAAAGGAACCTGAATCGCTAACAACTGCCAACAAACCGGCTGCCCTGGACACTGCAAGCATGTGAAATGTAGCTCATCCAGCTGGTATACAGGACTTTCCCAACCCATGAGAAAGCAATGCCCTGACCAAAGCAGCCAAAGATCTCCTGAATTGCACCAGCACCCCCTGGGAAGTAGTGGTAGAGAAATCGTCTCGATACACAGAAGCTGACAGTGTGTGATAGGAGTGCTAGAACTTTACATTAAACAGCATCCTCAAGCAGAGATTGCTTCATAATGAAGAGCATACAGAATCACAGAATTGGAAAATACCTTTAAGATCAAGTCAAACCATAACCCAGCTACCATGACTGCTAAACTATATCATGAAGTAAGACATACAAGCTTCTTGAATACCTTCAGGGATGGCTACTCACTACCTCCCTGAGCAGCCTGTTCCAATGCCTGACAACGCTTTCAGTAAAGGAATTTTTCCCAACATCCAATCTAAACTTCATGTGACACAGCTTAAGCACATTTCCTCTCATCCTATCTCTAGTTACTTGGGAAAAGAAGATTATACAAACCATTATTTTGTGAATTAGCTTTATTTAAAAACTTGAAATAATGGAATATAAAATAATGAGAATATTATTTTAAAACCAAAGCAAAACAAAAAAAAATCACAAACAAACCCCCCCAACAAATAAACAACAACAAAAACTAACAAACAAAACAAACCCCAAACAAACAAAAACCCCAACACAAAACTCACAATCCCTAAAACCTTCAAGATCATCAATTTTCCATCTTTTGAGATTTTTAAATTTTTTTACCAAAACTACCCAATCCTTCTTTTTCCATAGCTTTAGTAGTCTAAAAAATGAAAATCGTAGTTCATTACAATAGACATGAATTTCTGAAAATTACAACACAGCTACACATTTAATCTTGTCTGCCTTTGTTAACGAGCTCTGTTTCAGTTTGTCTTCCACCTGATTCTGTAATCAGATATCTCAGAGTATTGCAGAAATGGCCAGAGAAAGCTGAATTCAGTATGCACAAAAATGATGCAACACAGAAAAGAGAAATTCCGAGTAGTACAAGTTTACACTTTTCCAGGATATGCCCAACTGTGGGGGAGACATGGCACTGCAAACCAGAAACTATTAAAATGGTAGGAAGAATCCAGCTGGGTAATTCATCAAATAACCTGTAACAGATGAAGCGAAAAAGAAGACAGTGCATGGTGTTAAACTCCTAAGTGGCAAACACTAGTAAAGAATTTTTTTCCATGGGCTGTGAACCAGGCAAATACATAATCTACTCTGAATCTTGAAGGCAGCTAGAGAATGACAGGCCATTATATCTGAACTGGTTTCAGTTGGCATATGTTAGGCTAAAAATTTAAGTTACGACAAGTTTAAAGGCAAGCTAGGCTACCTTATGAGAAATAGAGGACTCAGTAGAAGAGCCTAACACCAGTCTGAGTTTTAGCAGATGTCATGCATAGTGCACCTTCACATGATAGCAGGTAGGTGATCATGTCTATGTGCGAAAAGCCAACAACTTCTTCTGGAAGACTGCTGTGTTTCACTTGTGATGGGTTCTCCCCTCTTCACTGCTTATCAGAGACTGTTGGTCTAGGGAACAGTACAGGGACACAAATAACAGCAACATGGCTGCAGCCCATGCGGATGTGACTATAGCATGTGAAGAAATCTGCAAACCCCAATATCCTAAAAGGTCTTCTCACAACTATTATTTGTGACAAGATTTCAAACTACATAGATTATCAGCAACCAAAGAAAATAAATCAGTCTTTTCCAGCAGCATGCAGTCATTTCTCTCTGGTCAAAACCAGCTGTATTTTAGCTATCTGGACAAGCTGACAGCAATACAGTTTGCATCCACTTAGAAAACAAATGCTATAAATAGCAGAGCGAATGATTAGCATGTAACTTGCACAAGAATATTTTGTAGTATTTCAGTATCTTTATTTAGGAGTTATCTGATACTGTCACATATGATAAACTCAACAACTTTTTCTCCTCAACACAGCCTTTGCATGGCTCCTTTCAGCATAGAGAAAAGGGGTTGACAGCGTGGTGTTGTCATGGAGAAAATTTTGTCTTGCATCTGACAATCTTGTTTAACTCTTGTTCTGCAACACATGAACTTGTTGACTACCCAAACATATTGCAGTTTGCTGCACTGAACCCATAGGTTTGGGGCTTAGTATGTAGTGAGGTGCATTCTTCCACCAGCTGGCCAAAATGTGGGGAAGAGAGGTGAAAATCTCCAGTGTTAGTGAGGTACAAGTTAGCCAAAAGCTGTTACAAATATCCAATACATCGAAGTCCGACCACAGGTTTGTACCAAACTTGGTATTCATTAGGGCAACTATGGAATGGGAAAGTGGTAAGACTGTGAACAGCATTTTGTTGCCTCTCATCCCATGCACAGTGAATGAATTTACTGTTGTTCTATTTTGTTATGATTGTGTCATTTTTGAGTAGCATTGTTAATTGATCACTGGGAGTAATGATAAATAATGAAGCAAATTACAGTGGTCAGAATGAATCCATTCTGATTTCAAGAAGAGATTGCATACAGAAGAAGTGCAATTAAAATAATTTTTTCGATTCTCCCCTTGGCCTTGCTTGATCTGCAATGTTTTTTCACTTTGAAACCGATGGTCTTTAGACCAAATCTGCTCCTGCTTTAGAAAAAAAAAAAATCTGAAGTATTTAATTCAAATTGTAAAGTCAAGATTACACCTGGGTCCAAAATTTAAAGCATCACAAGATTATTTTATTTTTCGCTAAAATACATCAACTTCAAAGCAAATAGAAAAACATCACTGTTCCAGCTGGCCTTGTCATGGTGCAAAGAATCAATGCTAATCATCCCCTAAATGCAAATATCTCAACACAAACCACACTACATGAAAACACAGCTTATTTTTATACATTGATATGTTTTTTCTTCATGTAAGAATCAAGTCTATTGGTCAAATCAAAAATCTACCTGAATAAAAAAAATAACACTTTTAATACAGAAACAGCATATTAAAGCAGGAAATCTACATTTCTTACTCTGTTGGATACACCACGAAATTATGAGATGGGATGGCAAGGTAACATCAATCCCAGCTCCATGAAATATGCAAAAAGCAATGGGTTAGTATGGAAGGTAGCACCGCATACTAGTCGTAATTTCCCCTGTACTCAGTACTGGTGAGGCTGTGCCTTGAATACTGTATTCAGTTTTGGACCTCTCCAATACAAAAAGGACATTGTGGTCCTGGATAAGAGGAGGCTGAGGGGAGATCTTATTGTAAGGAGGTGGGTGTCTGTCTCTTCTCCCTAGTATCAAGTGATAGGATGTCAGGAAATGACCTTAAGTTATGCCAAGGGAGTTTTAGATTAGATATTAGCAAAAATTTCTTTACTGAAAGAGTCACTGTCCCTGCAGACATGGCACTTCAGGACATGGTTGAATGGCCATGGCGGTTTTAGGTTTACAGCTGAACTCGATCTTACAGTTTTTTTGCAATCAGAACAAATCTATAATTCCCAATGAGGAAATAACGAGGTTCAGTATGCTGATTACAATATAGTTTTTCAACATAATATATGATGTGTAGTCACGAAGTCTTTTTTTTTAAAACCAATATTCCACATAGGATAAAGCCAGAAAGTGGACATTTAAAACCTCTGGTCTCGGCAAAAAAAGATGACTCACAGTTTAAACGTCAGAAATAGCCTAAAATGTTTTCATTAACTCTTAAATAAATAACCAATACTAACATTATATGCAAGGACTGATAATGACTTCAGCAACTGTTCTTCTATCCTTCTCTGCTCTTACTTATGCAATGCTATAAGCTTGAGCCATGAAAATAAATACAGTGTAAATGTCAAAGTAAAAAATATAACATAACCTAAGGATCGGACTCATTATTTTGAAAGTGTAATTGAGCATAAGAACCTTGTTGAGGATTGTGTCTTGTCTTGTAATTTATCAGAAGACAAGGCTGAACAGAAAAGTTATAGTAGTAACTGCATACTCAAAAGTAGAACAAAAGAAAAACCAGGAAAAAATGTAATTTTTTTTAACAAGATGCTGGTGTTTTGTGTTGTATTCCTTTTACCTTGTGGTTGCTTGAACTCCATGATTCAACAATCCCAAAGTAAAGGATAATCCTGCAAATTTCATCTATCTCTTTGTACCTCTTAAGCTGATGAAAGTTGTGGGATTTTTTTTTTTGACAACTCAAGTTTCAAGCTTATGCATAACTGTCAATTCTTATGTTTTCATGCTCCTCCTATATTTAAAAACAGATCCTCTATCTCATTAAAGGCCACATTCCTTAATGATTTTACCAGAAGCCTTGTCAGACTGACTTACTGTGCAAGGCTAAACTTGGCTTTTGCAAAGGTGAGTGGATTTCCCTCATAAAGGGCACGATTTGACAGGCAGTTCCTGTTGTTAAATTTAGAATTACAAGCACATCCTCTAGAAATAATAAAGAGCATTAAACCTTCTTAGTAAGAAAAGGCTCTCAGGTGATTGATGGGGCAGATCTAAAGCATTTGCTTGATCAAATATTAAATGTACATTGCTCAGCTGTCTTTTGTCTTATTTTATTAATTACCAATGTGATTTAAAATAAAACACAAACCGCACCCACATAGTAATTGCTTGAAATGATGTTCAGTGTCAGTTACATTAAAACGGATTACATTACTTAGTTTGCCTCTGTTTTATGCCTAAGACTGCCAAGTAGTTCTGTATTGAATGTCCAGTTTTGGCTCAAAGTAGAAACATGTCAAGGCATATCTAATCTGCAGTTTCTGGCTTTTATTACACATAAATGGTCTGATTGATTTTTGGAATGCAATTTCTTCTTCCATTTGTAGCTGTTCTGCAAACCACAGGAGTGCTAGGAGACTGAAGCCTCACCTGCTGGAGTCCTCCGTTCTACCAAAATTTCATTTGATTTCTTAGCTTTACCTGAGGTAACCATTCATGGTTCATTTGAACTTGTTTCATAAGATGGTCCTTTGGGGGCTTGATGTTTGCAGCTTCAGCAGGCTGTCTCGATTGGGCACATTACATACTGTCCAAACAAACTGTTGTTCCAACAACTATTTTCTCAAATTCCCTCCTAACGAATTCTTATGGTGGCTCAAATTTACAGCTGACATGACAGCAAGGTTTAGGGATCTCATGTGGAATGCAGAAGTGGCTACAGCACAGACGTACTGCATACATCTTCACAGAACTCAGAAATACATGATGAATCCCTCACCAACTGACACTTGAAACCTATAATGAGCTATCAAAAACTCTCCAACTACTTGTCAGGAGTTGAAGTTATCAGCATCAAAGCTGCTATTTAAAGCTTGAGCTGTGCTACATCTAGGAGCCTGTGGTTGCACCCTGCCTGGACTCATCCCTGTGCTTTTCTTGGGATGTTGATGGACCCTGTTAGCAGCACTCAGCTACCTACTCTGGTCAGACCCTGCAGGACTATGTCCATCAGTGTAAGCATGGCCTGTGATGGAGTAAACATCAGCTCCCAGCTCAGATTCCCTAATGGGAGCACAGATTGTTGCTTTCTGACAGTGTCTATTCATTTTTATGTCTTATGACCACACATTTATGCTAATTAATGACATACCATGGCAAAGAAATATTTGTTAGAGCCTTGAAACAAGTTTGCAACTCATAGAGCTTTATTTAAAAGTCTAATAGGAAATAGTAAATTACTTTCTTCAATGTATTTTTATGACAGTCACTTTATTGTCTTTTTCCACTTGCTCTGTAATTTTTCTGCTGCAACACTAAACAGTTCAAATTTCTTTGGTCTCATTAAGTATTGATGTCCCTCTGTGATTTGTCATCATGTGCTTCCTATATTTATCTGATTTCAGACCTCCTAAAACTGTTGGGAAGGGCAGTGCACTTCTAAAACACTGAGCACACCTAGCACAATCAGGAGAGAAGAATGCACTGGACTGCATACACAGAAAGGAGACAAGTACAGAATCAGGTGAGACACAGCACAGAGTGAATACAAAGAAGTTACAAAAGCAGCATATCAAAAAGCCTATTCAGGTATAGAAAATAGAAACTGAAATGTCTTAATGTTTTGTGACCCTGGAATTCCTGGTTCTTTTGATAACTGCTAGACACTAAGACAATATCCATTTGAATCTTTAAGTAACACAGAGCCAGCCAGTACTTAAAGCTGAAGTAAAGAGAGATGTAAGATACAAAGACAATCCTTGTACAGTGATCTGGCCTGTTATTTCATGATGTGAAGACAGTTTTTGCTAGTATAGTGAAAGATACTGTGGTGACCCTGCAGAAGCATTTTTTTCAGCCAGGATTCTTAAAAATTACTACATTTGGGCATTACAGCCAGTCCTAAAAGCCAAAAAATATGTGCCTGCTGTGAGTACCTACTGTAATTCTTGAACATCAGAGCAGACTTTCTGACCACAGTCCATCACAAGCATTGGTGTTTGCTCGGTGAGAATTTGACAGCAATGCCTGTATTCATGCTATGCCCTTGAGCAAGGAATAATG
This sequence comes from Indicator maculatus, assembly GCA_013399975.1. NCBI lineage: Eukaryota > Metazoa > Chordata > Aves > Piciformes > Indicatoridae > Indicator > Indicator maculatus. The sequence goes on along the minus strand of VXBD01015379.1, from coordinate 42,369 downwards.
CTCCCATTAGGTATGGAAAGTACTTCAGTCTCTTCTGTAGCTCAGTAAAAGGGGTTTCTAAGCAGCAGCTGGCAATTGCACCAAATTACATATAGTTGTTCATGATGAATTTAATATGCAGGCTAGAGTTTGCTAGTAACTCAGCTGAGACCATCACAGTTTTTTAAGTTTTGTTTGGCCTATGTCCAGTACTTTATTCACTGAACTACAAAGTCTTTGGAGATTTGGAGATCTCAAAATATCTAAGTTCTAAGACAGAACCTTCCACACAATCAATGGAATTAGTTTTATGCATTTTGCTTTGTCCCTCCCATTTGGGCCACTCAGAGGGACAAGGCTTTGTGGTGAACTCTGAAATCACACCATCACCTATCTGTCTAGCACAAATTGCTACAAGCCTCCAAAACTGATTTTGAGAAGACTGAAAGAAAAAAAAAAAACAACAAAAACCAACTTACTTAATTCAACAACAGTTAAAGACTTATGGGGTTTTCTCCCTTTATCGTCATGTCACAGTAGCAATTATTAAGTAATTGATGAATTTTTGTTTAGGAAAGAATCACTGGTTAAAAATGTAACTTTATTTTTCATTCTATTTCTTTCTTCATTTGTGGTGAAAACTACATCACAGAATATAGAACTCCAGGACGCTTCAACTAGGTTGCTATCCAAGAAGAAGCAAAAAGAGCCTAAGCAGCAAGGTTTCAAACTGAAGGTTCTTCAGATGAAAAATACTATTTTCAGCATTCATTTGGTCCCCTTATTGTATGTTTCTCCTTGTCTGCTTGTTTTGTAGGGTTGTGGTACTTCTGTGCACCACTGGCCTGTGTACCCTGTTTCCCAGTGGTTCAGGGGTTCAGTCAAACCCTAACAGTTTCTCTCACTCTCAATCTGTGTGTGGGAGGCTTGCTTGTTAAACAGGCTGTCTTGAACCAGGGCAACCGGCAAGTTGGGGTAGTGTTTTCTTAATTTGTTTTGTTTCTTTTCAGACAGAGCAACCACAGTGGAAGAACTCTTTTCTGGTTGTTTCAGATCAACTGCTCTGCAAACATGGAACAAACATTTAACTGATCTATGCCTAAATAACACTTAGTCTCTTTGGAAAGTGATTTGTGATTTGCAGAAGGAAAAAAATTGTAATATTTCCTAGGCTTTCTGCTAAATTGGCAGGGCAGAAGTCAGCCTGCTCATGCAAAGCTACCATAACTTTCAGTGGATAAAATCTACATACTGGCAAAACATCTCTTTAGGACATTTTGGCCCTTCAAGGTCAGTAAGAAGTTTCCAAGAGGACTGTAAATAGTCAGAGTTTTGCCTCTGATGTTTGGTGCTCAGTGAGAATGCAGGAAGCACGCACTGTCCATGGGCCCTTAACTGATTTCACAGCGGTCTTTGTTTTGGCATTTCCTCTTCACATACTCTATTTACATCACTAGTAAATCAAGACTTGAATAGTAACAGTGGCATCTTAAAATAACTCCCCACTTGGTATGGACTTTATAGCATAGAATCATAGAATTGTTAGGGTTGGAAGGGCCCTCAAGGATCATCTAGTTCCAAACTCCCTGCCATGGGCAGGGACACCTCACACTAGATCAGGTTGCTCAGAGCCATATCCAGCCTGGCCTTAAAAACTTCCAGAGAGAGGGCTTTATCCACCTCCCTGGGCATCCTGTGCCAGTGTCTCACCGCCCTCATGGTAAAGAATTTCTTCATAACATTCAATCTGAATCTACCCACTTCTAGTTTTGCTCCATTCCCATTAGTCCTATCACTACCTGATATCCTAAAAAGTCCCTCCCCAGCTTTCTTGTAGGTCCCCTTCAGATTCTGGAAGGCCACAATAAGGTCACTTTGTGGAGCCTTCTCTTCTCCAGACTGAACAGCCCCAACTCTTTCAGTGTGTCCTCACAGGAGAGGTACTCCATCCCTCTGATCATGCTCATGACCCTTCTCTGGATGTGTTCCAGCATGTCCATATCCTTCTTGTAATAGGGGCTCCAGAACTGGATGCAGTACTCCAGGTGGGGTCTCACCAGAGCAGAGAGGAAGAATATGTCACAAGAAAAACCAAACCAAACCAACCAACCAAACAAACAAACAAAAAAAACCCCAAACAAAACCAAAAAACTAAACACCAGCCAAACAAAACCAGCCAACCAACCAAACAACACACACACAAAAAACATAACAAAAACCCCCAAACAGAACAAGTGAGCTGTCTCATTTTTATAATGCACACTAAAGTCAAGAAGAATATATCTAGCAGTAGCATGGTGTGGCAGTAGATAGTGGCAGTGGAATTCTGTTAAGTGAAGCTCATTCATGCTCAAAAGAAGTGTTTTCTATTAACAGTCACTCTGATACTGATAAGAAACATGCACTGTTCTCTTTATAGCACGACAGTGAACTCCAACAACATACACCCCTTTAGGAAGTTGATGGCACACCTAGTCTTTTGACCCTTTTCCCAAANGGGGAGGTGGGGGTGGTAAAAGTGAGCAATTACTTCACTGATAACAAGCACAGTTTTCGTATACCATAGCCACAAGACTCTGGATGATAACATATGACTTTTTCATACAAGCCATTTTGCCAACAACAACCCTTTGATTTGTTGTCAAGGCAAGTCTATTAGGCAGTAGTAATGTGATCTTCACATGGTGTTTGCCCATTTTTAGAGTGCACTGCCTCAATACTCAGCACCTGCTAGTGTTCAGAAACAGATCAGTACTGTAACTTCAGCAACAGAAGTTAGGAATTTAGTTTTTAATACATTTAACAGTTTTTCTGTAGGGAGGATAGATTGGCTGGAGGTCACATGCCTCTCTGCACAGAAAGAAGCTCATGTTTGATTTATGTGAAGGAGCAATATGACTGCTAAGTAAAATTACAGGGTTGACTTGGAAAAAAAAACAGAACACAAAAAGAATTCCTCCAATGTCAAAGAAACATGTGGAAAGTAAAAAATGTGTAAAAGCTCCCTAAAGTAGTAAAAGAAAGTTTCATATAAAATACTGGAAACACTCAGTGATAACTGAACAGTATGGCACCATTTTAAGCACACATTCCACTAAAAAGTATGCTTCAAATTAATAACAGAAATAATTTTCTTACTTAAATTGCAATTCAGTCAGAAGTACAGAGTTTTAGATTTTAATACATATTTTATTCCCGCACCCCGAAGTATTTAGCAGACTATAGTGAATCAAAAGCCCAAAAGATCCTTACTAAAAATCACAGAAAGCATTGAGGTGCCAAGTGTCTTGTTTATGTTCAGGTATGTTCTCTAAATAAGAGGAAAAATATAGAAAATAAATACTGTTGATAGTTTGCCTTCCCCCCCCTCCCCGCCTTTAGTAGCATAAGAAATATGTAAAGAATGGATAAATTACTAATCAGCCATGGAGTTTTTTTGGTAGGACTTACAAAGTACCTGAATGATTAACTAATATATGAAGTCACATGCTTGCATATCAGGAAGAACTACTGACAGCTTCTGAAGAACGTCATTAGCTCCCGCAGATGAAATATATTGCACAGGACAATGCTATGAAAGGGACATATATTAAGAAAGCCTATTTTCTGGAGTACTTCTCCTGCACTCTTTTCTCTTCTTGCAAAATGTCAACAATATTTATATATACTTCTAGCTTTTTGTTCCATTATGTTATTATTTTTAAACTATCTAATTTGTATTTTTTAAGCATTTTATCATAGAACTGTGTAAAAGGTCAGAGAAGAACGTACCAAAATCCTTAGGAAAATATTTGGATTGAGCAAATTTTTGAAGTCCTACAGAGAGAAAACAGCCAGGAAATATTTTGTAGAAAAGAAAAAGAAGGCAACAGCATTTCTAGAGTCATGCATTCACTTTCTGAGTAACTTCACTGACTTTGTTAATATTCATCCATGTTAGAAAGTAATCACAGGAGTACCTTAATTTAGTGAATAAACACAAACAAGTTCTGATTATCATCATGTTCTTGGTTTTCTACCTTTTAATTGAGGGATCTGTACTAATGCTGATTAATGAGCCTTTAAAACTGCACAGGGACTGCCTTCACCTGAACTTTGCACTGCAGTCCTCAGCTTTGAGAAAGATCATACTCAGATGCAGTTGTTATTTTTAGCTTTTGCTTTAGCTGAAATATTGTAAAAGGACTCCTTTAACATAGTTCTTTACCTAAATACCAAATGTCAGCAGTGCTGTGTCAAATTCAGTGCCTAAAGCCTGTTATTGTCACTGGCACCACTGCTATTTCTGATGCTCTTGTGCTGTGACAGGCTCCCCAGGTTACAGAGTAGCCAGTCTGGCCTTCTGGACAGAATTATATCAATTATACTATGCTATATTTTGTACTATACCGTAGCATGTTACATTACATTACATTGCATTACATTGCATTCTGCAATGTTATACTATGCTGATACGTGTTATGTTATGCTACATTATGTTATACATAGGCTTGTATTAACTAATATTGCTTGTATAAAAAGGGAAAAACCTGGGGCATTTCATGTGAAAACGAAAACACAGATTTACATTCTCTAAGTGACAGATATGCCTCTACAATAGTAGTATAATTACTTACTCTTATCAAATAACAATTGACCCTATTATTCAGGGTACCTTAGAATATAAATTCCTAAACTGTTCTACAAGATATGAATGTAGATAAGAAAAGGATGCACCTGAAGTAAGGGACATAGGGAAGTTGTTAGTTGACTTCCAATTCAAGAAGAGAGTAGCATAACACTTAATCATACCAATTGGTTTGGGCCATGTTATATGAAATCATAAAGTCTAAATGTAAGAAGCACTAAAAAATGCAATTTTCATTAATGTTTTTTATGCTACTTAGAAGAAGATTTAACTGCATAGATTCAGTAACTAATTTGCAAATGTGTTGTAAGGATATAGTCTACAGGATTAATGTGAGAAGATCAAAGCATTGTAGAATTATATCATGGTTGAGGTTGGAAGGGACCTCTTGAAGTCACCTAGTGCAGCCTTTCATCCTCTTTGTCCAGCTGGATTTGAGAATCAATGTGGGTGGAGTCTCCACAGCCTCTCTGAGCGGCTTCTGTCACTGTTCAACAACTCCAGAGAAAAACAGGTTTTCCTATGTTCCTATGAAATTTCATGTGTTTTATTTTATAGAATAATAGAATTGTGATTCCACAATCCGCTGGGCAACCTATTCCAACAACTGACCTCTCTTTCCATAAATTATTTTTTCCTAATATCCCAACTAAACCTCCCCTGACAGTTTCAGGTCATTTCTTCTCATCCTATCACTTGAAATTGGAGGGAAGGGACCAACCCCCACCTCACTACAACCTCCTTTCAGGTAGTTGTAGAGAGCAATAAGGTCTCCCCTCAGCCTTCTCTTTTCCAGACTAAACAATCCCAGTTTCCTCAGACATTCCTCACAAGACTTGTTCTTTGGACTCTTCACCAGCTTTGTTGCACTTCTCTGGACACACTCTCACAAGTCCTTCCTGCAGTGAGGAGCCCCAGTCTGGCCATGATATTCAAGGTGTAGTCTGGCTACTGCTGAGCACAGAGACACACAATCACTTCTAGTGGCCACACTATTCCTTGTACAGGCCGGGATCCTGTTTGCCACCTTGGCCACCTGAGCACACTGCTGACTCATGTTCATCTGATTGCCAACCAGCACCCCTAGGTCCTTTTCCACCAGGCAACTTTCCAACCACTCTGACCCAAGCTTGTTGCATTATATAGGGTTGTTGTGATCCAAGCTTAGGACCCAGCACCTGGCTTTGTTAAACCTTATGCCATTGACCTTGGCCCATTCACCCTGATTCCTCTGCAGAGCCTTCCTATACTTGAGCAATTCAACAGTCCCATCAAATTTAGTGTCATCTGAAAACTTACTGAGGGTGCACTCAATTCCCTCATCCAGATTATTGATAAAGATATTAAAGACAACTCACCCCTGTACCGAGCCCTGAACACCATTTGTGACCAGCTGGCAGCTGGAATTAGCTCCATTCTCTATCAGTCTTCAGGCCTGGCCATCCAGTCAGTTCTTAACCCAGCAAAGCATCCACCCATCCAAGCTATGAGCAGCCAGTTTCTCCAGAAGGATGCTGTGGAAAGCAGAGTCTAAAGGCTTTACTCAAGTCCAGATAAACAGTATTAACATCCAGTTTGTGCTGCATATTATCTGACCTCCCCTTCTTGGACTTGCTCCAGTATATCCATCTCTTTCCCAGATTGAGGAGCCCAGAAACGAATCCATCACACAGATGCATCTCACCAGGGCTGAGTACAGGGAAGGGAATTGCTTCTATCAATCTGCTGGCAACACTCCACTAACGATGCTCGGGAGGCTGTTGGTCTTATTTGCTATAAGAGTGGATTACTTGATTAAAAATCTGGGAAAAAAAGCACAAACTTTTTACACATAGCATTAAATTATTTCTTAAACTAGAATTTAACCCTTTTAATGTGTATGTCTTCGGCTTCATGATAAAGTCAAAATAACACCAACATTTTTTTCTTCCTTGATACTTAAAAATCACTTAAAAAGAGGCTCAAATTATTTGGTTTTGTGATGTGTTTAACTGTGATATTGGAGCCTGTGGAGATATTTTTATTCAGGTTGCTAAATTTTTGTTTGCTTGTTTGGGTTTTTTTTTTTTTTTGAAACAAGGTCTTAATGGAGTTTAAAATACCATCATATTCTGAAAAGCCAGAATCCCAAGAAACTAGCAATCAGTCCCAAGAGTGCAACAAAAATAAACAGACCTGCTGTCAAAGTCAGAAACTTATAATGTTCTTTTTAACAGCAAATTAAGATTTTTTATCTGCAGTTACTTTTATACAACAAAGTGAGTAATCCTTTCACTTTCTGTCTGCAGAGATTTCCACAGTACATTTATGGTTTCACTGATTGTAAGCATACAATCCCACTA
>VXBD01015379.1:0-30028 GCA_013399975.1 Indicator maculatus | reverse complement strand
TGTTAGTTACTTAGCCACAACAAGAACACAGCCAAGGTCAGCAACAGTCAAGCAAAAGAACCAGCTAGTATCAGCTAGAGCAAAGAAGCCAAAAAGAGAAAAACTTAGTTTATACAACTAACTTTATATTAGTTATCAGACCAATGGGGTTTTTTAGACCTTACCATTATTTGTCTTTTGCATCCAGTGGTAATTTATTTACATTCTACCACTTCTTACTCAATCTGTAGAAAATTTTCCTAGGCATCAGCCTAAAACTTCCACAGAACTAATTTTGCTACTTCACAGATTAAGTTTAGATTTAGCACAGATGCAGAAAATCTAAGTTATTTGAAAGAAAATCTTCAGATGTCTCTTTGTTTCTAACGTATAATTTTGTAACTATCAAAGTGACAAAATCATGGGCCTTCTGGTGGTTTCTGGTAACAAGTATGTTGTAATGTACTGAAGCAGTCCTTGTGCAAATTCAGAAAATCATATAGCACTGCTGAAGGACCATAGGGATTCTGCCTAACATCTGTGCAGTAGATCTCACCAGATTCTGTGTGCTTTGCAACTACTGTTATTCCAATAAGAAAGTTAGAGCAAGCAATTTAGACTTGATTTATTGAGTATACATATCATGAAGCATTAACGACAAGTGAGCACAGAGAGAATTGTGAATCCATGGGAATTCTGAAACCATGAAGTCATCAGAATGCTTCTTTCTCTCATATTCCTTTAACTCTCTTTGAAAAAACATCATCATTGTGTGAATACACGCACTTTGTGGGTTTCTGATAAGCAGAATATCCCACAAATTAAATACAACTATGCAAATGTTATTTTCGTGCAGTGCCTCGCATTACATAGGAATTCCTTCATTGAATTAATCTCGTTCTTTAGTGATTTTCTTTAATTACTCCAAAATCTATCTGCCTAATTAAAGCAATTTTGACTTTTCAGTGTCACAGACATTTTATCTTTCTGTAAAGGACAAGCTCCCCAGAGCAACGTTCAGACTCTAGTAGGTAAAGATAGAAGTATTCATGGGCTTTAATTTTTTAAGTTTTGTAGAAGTCTATTTAAAGTTCTTCAAAGAACAGTATCTTTCGCTAAGGCTAAATTTCTTCCTGTGTCACAGAAAATGTCTGATTTACTCACAGTGGAATAAGCAAAGCCAGTGTGATGCTTTTAAGACTGTCTTTTTAATTTTTCTTCACAAAGTTTGAGCAGAGAAAGTGAAAGAATGTAAATAGATCACTATTGGGTGCAAGAAAGTAAAATAATGATTATTCTAAACACTTCCATTGGAGAGGTAGAAATGTTTAGGAATCTCTACTCAAAACAAGGTTGTGGAGTTGGGCAGTCTCAGCTTGCTCAGCTTCCATCTGCCTGCTTCTTCTTTTCTGGCTGAAGATAACACACTGACCTTGACAAGCTAAGTCTAACAACCTCGCTGCTTCTTGACTCTCTGCCTTCTGCCAGGGAGGTCTGGGGGGGATTCCTTCTGGTTGAAGGGGGGAGGCCCTTGGGAAAGGCCCCTTGGGGAAGAAGCACAGCCCCTTGAGGGGAGGGGGAAGTCAGGGGGCTTGGTTGTGTTTTTCTGTTAACTGCACATATTTGTAAGTGTGAATAGTGTATATTTGTACATATTCATTGCATTTCATCCTAGATTGTAGTTTTGCTTGTAAATACAGCTTTCATTTGCTTCTAGACTGAGCTAGCCTGGTGTGGGAGAGGGATTTCAGCTCTCACACTGTTATACCCAGTCCCTGTGCACATCAGTAGAATTGAGGATAATATTTCATAGTAAAATAGAATCCTATTTATTTAGTTAATTATTTTGTAAATGCAACATTAGTAAGTATATAATCAAAAGTTAAAAAAAAACAGCATTGAGAAATTACAGTCTTTGCAATCAACAAATGCAGTCCCATACTTATATGCAGTGTGAATGATTCATTTGCACATAGCACAGAAATTACTCTAACGTGTTTCTAAACTGTATAATAAGTTCTCAGGACCACAGAGAGATACAACAAAGAGACATTCATTTATTCTTTATAGTTAAAGCAATTTAAGCAAAACCCTCTTCCCCCACGCACTCACTCCCCCAAAGATTGGGAGGGAAAGTAACACATAAAGCCCTGGGCTGAGATAAGGAGTTTAATGGAATAGTACAATGTGTTTTAGCCTGTTTCACAGAAAAGCACACCAAAAGCAGAAGCAGCAGCAGAAGGCAACGATAAAATGACCCTGCCAACCCCTAATCCCACAGCCAGACCAGCAGAAAAGACCAACATCCCAAAAATAGAAGCAGCAAGTGAAAACAGGAAGACTCTCATGTTACAGTCTGAACTACAAGCCCCAGCAAATACTTTGCTCCAGCCACCACTTATATCTTGAAGATGGGATGATGTCAGCATGGTGTTGAATACTTGGCAGCAGGTGCAGCTCAGCCCATGACAGTGAGCAAGGTGAATTATATATAAATTCTAATTCTTCATCACAAACTGAAAGCATTTGAAATAGAAATTGGCCTACTCCTCTGAACTTTTATTGTTATAAAAAAACCTTCTACCTTTCCCTATTTTTCAGCTCTGGGGTTAGAACTAGAAATCTGTTCTGTCAATTGGTTCTGTTTGTTCTGCTGTAACTTCAACCACCAAAGTAGACACCCTGAGATTGCAGAAACAAATCCACTACAGATTTGTCCTTTGCTCTCTACCACATGTTGTAATAGGTGAGTAAACAGCTCTGCATATATAATTCAGGACCTGCACAACCTGCCAGTAGAGTCTCATTTTGTAAAAATCACATAATGTTTTAATGCTTACTCCACTGTGATTTCTCTGTGGTAGTAACATTGAATATACAGAAGCATTAAGATCCATTGCTGCCCAGTTAAATGACTGAGGGCTTTTGAATTTCATATTATAATACAAAATTAATCCAATCTGAAAGTCACTGATGGTGTTTTACATTCCAAGAGTACTACGTGCGAAATATATGTATTCTCAACAAATCACAGATTCCCAGAAACAGAGTGTCTGAGGCTGGTCAGCATCTCTGGAGATCTGTCTGTCCCACCTCTGCTCAATCAGGGTCAGTTGACGCAACTTACTCAGCACCATGGCCAGCCTGTTCTCAGTATCTGCACAGCCTTTCTGCACAAGTGTAGGAGAAGGTTTATTTTTGTGAGCAGTTTTGAGAAGGCTATGTTTTGTCTTTGAGTCTAGGAATGTACACCTTATCAGGAACTGAGAGCGAGACCAGGCAGGAATTGGCTGGACATGTTGAGAAGCTTGTTTGTTAGCATTAACCGATTGTATGCCTAGCTAGAGCGCATGTCAGTAGAAAGGTAACCAATTGGAGTGTGACAACACTGCATTAGAAACATATATAAGTTAACTACATAACACAGTAAGTGCTTTCGCAATAAATGTTTTTGCTTGGAAACATCTTGGCTTGGAACTGTATGCAGAAGCCGTGCCCACTTCACCACATGCAAGCTCTGCCAGTGTTTGATGATGCTTGCAGTAGAAATGTGAGAGAGGTTTCCATTATGTTTGAATGGAATTTCAAATATTTCAGTTTGTGACTATTGCTTACTGTCCTACGGCTGAACACCACCAAGATGAGTCTGCTTCTGTCTTCTTTCCAAAAGCACCCATATGATATTAATAAACACTGGTGAAGTTACTCTAAGCCTTCTCTTTTTTTATGGTTAAAAAATGCTGCCTGATGCAGGCCAGGAGGCTGCTGGCATTCTTTGCTACAATACCATGACTAGTTTGTGGTCAACATGGTATCCACCAGGATTCTCAGGACGTTTTTCTGACATTTCTAGTGAGACTTACTAGCCAGTCAGCCCCAGGCTGTTCTGCAGCATGGGTCTATTCCTCCCTAGAAGAATAGCTTGCAATTTAGCTCTTGACAAACTTCTTCAACTACCAGTTTACCCATTTCTCCATCCTCTCCAGGTCCCTCTGGATGGCAGCAAATCTATCTGTTGTATCAACCACTTTTCCAATTTTATATCACCTACAAATTGGTTGAAAGTGCATTCTGGCCCACCATCTAGGTAAACGGAAGATATCAGGAAGATATTATATATCTCTGGGATACTGCCCTGCGTGATGACCTCCACCAAGACTTTGTTGTGCAGTTCACAACAGTTTGAGCTAGGTAGGTTCAACCAGTTCTCAGTTTGCTTCATTGACCAATTATCTGGAACATACTTCATCAGCCTGTAAGTGAGAGACCATGTACAAAGCCTTACTAAAATAGACCTTATAATACTCATTGCTCTTCTCTCATCCGTCGAGTCAGTTATTTCATTGTAGAAGACTATCATATGGTCAGGCATGACATCCCTCTTTGTAAATCCATGTTACATTCTTATCTTTTTTATCCTGATTTCAAGGATTATTTGTTTTGTCACCACCTCACAGACTGAGGTGAGGCTGACTCGCTTCTGATTTTCCAGATCCTCTTTCTTGTACTTCTTTAGGATAGGAATGACATTTGCTATCTCAGTTGCTATGACCACTCAAAGATAACTGAAAATGATGTAAACCAGCTCCTTCAGCAGATGTCCTCAGGCCAAATGGACCTGGTTGTGTCCACTTTGCTTAGATATGTCATAACCTCCTCCAGTGACTGTAAATCTTTGCTTTGGACTTTCACAGTGGATTTCTGGAAACAGATGTAAAGACTGATGTGAAGGAAGCATTGAGTACCTTGCCCTTCTCAATTTTTCTTTTCCCAGATGATGTAGAAATTTTTCTTCTTGATGTCCTTCACATCCCTCAAATTCCAACTACATATGGAATGTGTCTTTCCTAACCCCTTCTCTGCATACCCAGAGCATATCTCTATATTGCTCCAAGATCATCTGTTCCCACTTCCATTCTTTCGTTTTTGTTAGGAACATATTTGTGCAAAGAAACTGCATCGCTGCTGGTGTGCATCACAGAAGTCACACTCATTTTTCATTTCATATTTCGTTTCTCTCAATGGAGTTTCCTACATTGGTTTGCAGTAATAATTCAGCTTATTTCGAGTTCCAAGAAATTAGAGGGTCTGAGTTTTGAAAGAAGCCCAAACCAAATTTTCAGATTCTTATGTACACCCTTATTGAAAGAGATGGTGTTTATACAGCTTATTACGCTTTCAATATCATTGATTGTAAATGGGTTCAGCTGGCTGGGTACATGGGTTCAGCTGGTTAAAGATTAGAATTTCACTCCGATTGTTCAATGCTCATGTACACTGAAATGAAGTATTGTAACACTCTCAGACTTTATCAGCAAATCATGACTCCTAATTTTTAAACTGCCTGCATTCTAACTAATTAATGCTCATTTACACACAGTTTTATTTATTATGCCCTATTTCACGACATGATGAATATCCTTACCTATACCCCTTAGAGCTGAACAAACCAACCCTTATTCTCATAGCAGGCTGTCATATCATTTAGCTTGTTTTGTTTGACTGCCATTTGCTTCATAGAATGGGTAGCTGTTTCACCCTGGTTTATGCACCCTTTCCCAATAATATAGGTGTTATATAGTCTTCATAAACCTACTGCCCTACACATAAATACCAGAAGAAAGCAAGCCAGCAGATTTGACTGAATTCTTGTGTGCAGCACAAAAAGGAAAGGTTTCCAGAGGATAGATAGCATGCAGAATACTTTGTAAAGGAAATGAATCCTTGGGTTTTCTCTTCTAATACAGTCAATGAACATTGCCAGTCATTCACTCCTGTAGCTGCAGAAATCACAGCTCAGAGAAGAGCACGATGCCCTCTCTCTCTTCTAATTTCTGGTCAGGCTGCTCTCTGGAATGAAGGAAAAAAAAAATCCAAACAGTGCTGAGGCATGAATACAGGTATTGTTCTTACAGAGGCCTTACTACCTCTGAAATATATCAGAGAATTAGCTTGTCATTTTTTTCCACTTCCTTCTTAAAGTGTTTTGAAATGACTAATGCATTACCAAGAAGTGGCTTCTTGCATCTCATGCAAACTAATTCCCCCAGGGCTTCCATTATGTCAGCAACCCAAAATGATCAGTTAACATGGTATGTTAGCAGCAGTGAGGGGTTATATACAATACTGGGAGAAGGGAACGCACTGTTCTGTGGCTTGTCTCCCTTCTCTTCTAATAGCACGTCAAACATAATTACAGTCCTGTCATCTGCACCTATAAGACAGGATTTCAGTTATGGTATCTTGCCTGGCATGTAGCTGCTGTTGACAGGCCCCTGTGGCTCTGTTTCAAGCAGTCTGACTCTACAGATGACAAGACTCTGGGCCTAGATGCAAGAATTGGCGTTCTTAGGGAGAGAAGACTTTACTGAAAGTAGAAAGATAAAAAGATAAAGAAAGGCACCAGGTCACCTTGTGGTGATTGCAAGAGACTTAACTTCACAAACTTCATGTGAACTACTTAGAAAGCAGCTGCCACCTGTGGACCAGGGCATGTCATGAGGCACTAGACACAGCTTTGTGCTACCCACACCCCCATACGCAGGTAAGCTGTTCTGTGAAACACATGTAAGACGTCAGGCAACTGGCAGGCCTTCCCACAAGCAGATCATAGGAGAAAAGCTGCAAACATGAGTTATGGCACTTAGCAGGGTGCAAGAAAGGTATTAAAAGAAATGTCAGTTTTAAAAGAATATTGTCTCTCTCCTTCCTAGTTTTTCACAGCTTTTAGGCAGAAAAATGACTAAAAAATTCACCAACGTCTTAAAATAGTTTTATGCCTTCCGGAACAGGAAAAAAGTTACTTCATCTATGCTAAAACAATGCTGTCTATACAATACGTAAAACTAGGGCCCTGCTGCAGTGACCATGAATTTTTTTTAATTAAACAAAACACTCATCTGGGATAGGGGCCTGCAGTGCTTTCAGAAATGTATTTTCAGTATTGAAAATTTGGTTTTGGGGTTGGAGAGCAAATTTGGCTCCTACGCATGAAGCCCTCTTGGCTTAAAGACACATGATGGCGTGTGCATTTCTAAGAAAAAGCTGTCAGTACAGTAATATGGATTTTATTCGGTCACTTTACAAACCTGCCTTCTGAGCACGTGAGGCCTATAAAGATCAAGAGCAATTAAAAGCTGCTTTCCAGAGGACATCTTCTCTTTTGTAACCAATGTCCATCACTCATTCAGACTCAATATCTGTGTGCTGCAACTGTCTTGATCTTACTGTACTCCTTGTAATACACAATCTCAAAGTCTGTAAAATGTGAATTACTCAAGGCATATTATTTTTAATTACTTGAGGAATATTAGTTTTTTCGTTGTCCAGTGGACACTTTTTCTTAATGTGTGTTGCCTTTCAGATCCTATACTCTATTTATTGCTAACGTATCAAAACTGTGCTATCCCTGATGCATTTGGCTTACCATGTAGCCAGTGTTCAGTTCAAATGGATACCATTATCACACTAAATCCAGTAAAATTTTCCAGCACAACAAATTCTATCACAAACCTGAAAGAGTATTACTTTTCCTAGCTGTCATTGGTTCAACTGAAACTGATGGTATTAAATACCATGATGACATCATGCCAGGTTCAAAATGATCATGCTCGCTGCAACAAAGGATTGTGGGGCTTGAAGTTCAGATTGTAATATGAGACAATTCCTGTTCTGGGTGCTGCTTCCAGTTTCCAGGTTTGGGCTGTTGGTTTTCTCTGCTGGGTGGGTCACTGAATGTTTGGGTGGTGGAAACAGTTTTATTGCTGGCTTCTGCTGCTCCTTCTGCAGTTTGCCATGCTTATTCTGTGAAATAAGCTAAGGTAATAGTGCAGCATATAATTTCCAGCAAACTCCTTATGTCAGCCCAGAGTTTTTTTGTGTTGCTTTCCTTCCTGTCTATTTGGAGGAAGGCGGGCTTGTGAGAGCAGCCTGTGTTAATCCAGGACAGTCCATATTTGGTGCCCAATGTGGGGCACAAAAAGAGGTCCATCTTAACTCAGACAGTCTATTTTGGTAGAAAACAAAATGTTTGAAATATCGAAAGGCTAGAAAACAAAAGGATTCAATTAAGGCTTGAGGCTTGTTAAGAGAGCTTTATATACTTTTTTTTTTTTTCCCTCTGTGGTATGTCTGATATGTTGACTAATTTGCTTTCCTGAGGCAGCTGGGGCCAATGTGCACTTGTAATCAATGTGCTCTCTGTGGTGGTGCTCCTCATCCCAAGGAAATGGTTTCAAGATATGCCGTTGCTGGGCTGGTTACTGGTGTATTATAGTATGGTTATTCCACTAGGCACTTGCTTTAGATGTAATTGTACCCAACACATGGAACAGGTTTTGTCCAGATTAATGCAAGTCTTTCCCAAAAATACTACCTGGAGATATGCCCTGAGGTTGGATAACTATGAGTGGCAGGGGTGTGGCAGAATATGGGCAAGTGCTTAGGCCAGCAGTAACCTCCAATATTTTTGAATTTTACCCCTGAACGAGTGCGAAATCCTGACGAGCTGGTAAATATTTGGAAAAGGTCTGTTGTCATTCTGGAGATTCCCAAGACACAGAAATTATTGTGATGTGTTGGTGCCTGGCCCATGCCTGTCAAGTCATCATTGTTCAGAGCACACAGGGACAAGAGAAGGTCTTTAGACCAACAGGTAGAGTAGTAGGCACCATGGCTTCTCAGAGCTCAACAGCAGGCATGGCAGCTGTATCAGAGAATCTATGCCTGTGGCATTATCAGCTGCCCCCATACAGAAGAAGATATATGCAAGAAAAACAGTTTGTCTGACAAAGGGTGAATCAAAGTCATCACAGGAATGAAAGGAAGAGCCAGAGGTGTGTGTCTGGTCTTTTATCTCTGGCCTTGGAAGATGGCCAAGGACAAATGGTAGACAAAAGGACTATCAGGCTCCAGCAATGCGAGGGAAGTCTCCTCATCTCTGTACAGGCCTGAGTTTCAGCTGTGAAGGTACTGTCCCAGAAGGTCAAGCGAATTCAAGAGAAAATGCTCTATTCCCCTCTTGTATAGTCCCATGTTTCAGACATGAGGAACAGCCACTTCCTTGTCCAAGAGAGAGAATCTGGGAGGTACCATGTGGATTTATTTATGTGACCACAGGGAGGACATGAGGAAGTAGGCAGAAAACCTACTCCAGGCTCAGCTGCACAAGTGCTGCATGAGTCCTTGAAAGACAAGGAAATTCTCCCTTGAAGCATGCTGCCCAGTTTCCAGTGGAAAGTCACCCAAAAAGAGGAGACAAGCTTATACTGCTTCTAATTGTCCTGAAGGGATTCCCAAAGCATCTTCATAAGATCCATGTGATTCCAGTCAGAATTAGAGGAGCCAGATGGAGGAGAAGGATGCCTGGGTTTACTGGACTGTATGGATTTGAGGGCTTGGCAAGATGAACCCAAAGAGTATAAAGCTTTAGTATACATAGGTGCACGGTGTACTCTGATGACATCAAACCACAAGGGATGAAACCCACAGGTATTTCTGGTGTGACAGGTGGATCCAAACAAATGAATGTGTAGGAAGCTGAGCACCAGAGTTCAAGCCACAGTTTGCTTTCACCTGGAGGGTTGGAAGGATTCACTGGAATCGACTGGCCCAGGGGTGGAAATACAGCCCCACCGTTTGGACTATTCACAGATTGATCCAGACAGTAACAGAACAAGGTGAATCTCCAGAGTATCTGCAACAAGAAGCCTGTTGTGTATAGCAAGGAGATATAATTTTTTGAGAAAATGGACAGTGAATGACATATGTTGTTTGATGTTAATTGCTGGGCATGATGTAGGTGGTATAGAATAAGGGATGGATGATGTCATGGGTTGAGTTGAATCTGCTGATGTGTATTCAATACTATGCTGATATGCCAGTTTTGAAATGAAAGTGCTGGCTGGAATGAAGTACCATGGAGACCTGAAGTTCAGATTGTAACAGGAGAGGATTCCTATTCCAGTTGCTGCTTTCGATCTCCAGATTGGGGGTGTTGGTCTTTTCTGCTGGGCTGGCTGCTGAATGCTGGGATGGGGCGGGCATTTTATTGCTGGCTTCTGCTGCTGCTTGTGCATTTTGCAGTGCCTTTGCTATAAAATAAGCTAGAGGTAATTGTGCAGCATATGATTTCCAGTAAACTCCTTATGTTAACACAGAATTGTTTTATGTTACTTTCCCTCCTGTCTGTGTGGGGGAGAGAGAGAGCCTTGTGACAAAGGACACTAGGTAAAAATCATATCCTTTTAGTTTACCACTTATTACTGTCTTGCTTTCTCTTGCTCTCTATGTATTTCTGATGTCACCGGAAAGGTCAGTCTTTCAGAAACTCATTGAAATAGAGAGATTTCATTATATTAAAAAAAAAAAAAAAAGCGTATGATACTCCTGCAATTTCTAGATCTCTCACATTTCTGAATTGGAGACAGGTGAGGGCCAAGAACCTTGTGAGGAATCTAAAAAGGAAAGAAATTTCTGATTTGAGGTTGTAATATTTCAACTTCGTAACGACCCTTTGCTGAACAATAACAAAATGTGTTTCATAAAACCTAGTTTAGTCTTTTTATTTTGTTATTAAAGAGAAAAATGTAATAATTTTCCAATATATAGCATACTTCCAAGTAAAAATTATTTTCTTATAACATAATACTCTTCTGGAATTTTTGAAAGTCATGTAAATCTAGCTTCTAGAATTTTTGAAAGTCATGTAAATCTAGCAGTTATGAAAAATATTTATCTTTTTAAATGACAAAAATCTTTTTCTTTGTCCAGATTTGAAAACAAGAAAAGCCATTCCAAGCCCTGTTCTGGAAGGATTCAAGAATCTAGCTTTCTTTTAAGTAGAAATTTATCAATCATTAAGCATAAGATGAATTAAGTAGACTACGTCTAAGTCTTGAATTATGTAACACCAGATCTGTCCACCATTACTTAATTAATGACAATGATTTGAACTGAACTTAGTGCTTTCTTTTTTTCCTTTTCTGTTCACCACTAGTTGAATAGCAATCCTAGTCACAGATTAAGCTTAATTTCTCTTATTTTACATTATTCAATGCTGATAAAAGTGTGAGATTGGTGACTTTGCTATCTTGACACTGGTCCTCTGTGTGTTCTCCAAGGGTGAAACATAAATCACATATAATGGATTCTATCAATATACTTTTCCTAGACCCCTTCAATAGTTTTCACTTCTATGTCTACAGAGTATTTCAGTAAGTTTTCACTTATTATAATAACTACAGGAGTGCATTATATATATATATATAAATGTCTAGAAATTATAGGTGAATATTCTTTTATCTGTTAGAATAAGAAAGACATTGGCAATTACAAAAAACCAAACCAAATCGAACCAAACAAAAAAACCCATAGGTCCAAATATTATGAATTATCCAAGAGTGCTTCTGGTACACAGGTTTTACTTTGCCAGAACTCTTTATGACTAAGAAAGTCAGATATTAGATCATGGTACTGTTTCATATTATTCAACTATGTCACTTAGGATAGCATCAGAAAAACCTGTTCCCTTTTATTCAACGTATGAATATGTGAGGAAAAAAAGCATTCAAAGGCATCCATTACATGTGCATTCAAAAGACGAGCAGAAATCAATTATTCTGATTAACTTATTACATAAATACGATTTTCTTGTTAAGATAACCAGAAGATTTAAGAATATTCTGAGAGATTTAATCTCTTGTCCAAAACATTTTTACATTGTAATTGGAGGCACTCCTTCTGTTACAGCTGTTACAATACTTAAGTGAAGTATTTTTCAGTCTTGGAAATCAAGATCACTTTAGTAACCATATTCAGAGAAATTGAAATCATCTGTGCTGGATAAGTCTCTGTAGACTGTAAGTCTATCTTTCTGTAGGCTACTGTCAATTAGCAGAATGGTCTCACTGCAGTCTTACTAATGATTTAGTGTAAGCTGAGCAGAAAGACTAAAGAGAAAATGGAGATAGATTCTGTTTAGCTTTCATTGTCTACTAAGGTATATAGTTATTTGCTAAAGACAGAATATCAAAAATAAGTTTCAGCTGCCTGCCTCTAGTTGGTTTAAGAGAATTCCTGAATATAGTTTAGATACCATTTCACACTGAACAAGAAACATTCTACTTCCTTAGGACACATACAACAGGAAAACCAAAAAGGCCTTAAGTACAATAGCAGAATTTGCCCATTTTATCAATGTACAGCTTGCTAAACAATGAGTTGAAAATAGCTAAAGCTGAGAAGGAAAAACTGAAGCATATTTTAACAGTAAAGTAAAACCACAAGTAATGGACTCTAGGAGACAGGAGGTAGGTGGACAAGCAAAGCATTACAGTTTTAAATACACAATATTTGGCTTCATATCCCAAGCAAGAGGGCTGGCACTGATTCAAAAAGGCTGATCTGGCATACATGTGCCTCTGAAAGAGACCACACTGCCTGGCAGGAACAACCACAAAAGCCACAGCAAAAGCAGAGCCTTCTAAATGCAACAAGAAAGCAACCAAACAGGCAATCAGATCATGCCAGTGTTTTGCCTTGATGAAGATAAGGCATGCATCTGAAATGGCTCATCTGTCCATAGGAGAGACAGGCCCATTAAACAGCAGATGGGACAAAGTAAAGTATCCACCACTCCTAACAGAGTGAAGAATATGGAGCATCCATAACCTCCTGACCTAGCCCTAACATAACAAACATGATAGTGTTCATTGAAACCTAAACTAGCTCTGTCAAACATCTTTGTATGTGAAACACAAACCAGAGTATGGATTTTTATGTCTATTCAGTTTGTATCCTAGAAGCCATTTTGCAATACATGGGAGCCTCTTTTCATCTCACTGGTTACCAATATTTAATATTTTAAACATTTGTCCTTGTGCCATGTCATAAACTGTGCTGTAGGCTGGATTTCTTTGTTGCAGGTAACTTTGGAACCTACAAGCACTGTGGCTTCCATAACTATTTTGTTTAAAATACTGCATTTCCCACCTCACTGTGAGTTTTCTTACTTTTCTGTTGGCTTGCTCTTTCAGTCCAATAATTGAAGAAAATGAACAACTGTTAATTAAACAAGTGGTTAAGGAGGACCAAGAGATTTTATATAACAAAGTTAAGAACTGTGTTAGAAAACAAAAATGTATCCAAACTGTACTGGTCATCATTTACATACTTTCTATATCAAAGAATATGAAGATGTTAATTTTTGGAATATACAGAAACTGGATTTCTCTATTAGCAGATTCAGAGTTTAAATGACAAAGTAAGAATTTTTAGCTTCGATGTTTCAGAACATGGTGCTAAACCATATCTAAAGCAAAACACATTAGTACCATGAGCACGAAGTCTCTTTTTCGTTCAGTCACATTCTTCTCCTGGAACAACCTCAAGTTATGAACTAAAATTGCTGGCTCCAAGCATTGTGATCATCATCACAAAGTCCATCTGGAGGTCAGTAGGCACAGCAGTACCCCAGAGGTGGATACTGAGTCCAACAGCATTTCGTGGCCAACAGCATTTAGTATCTTCCTGAATGACCTGGAAAGTGTTCTGGGGATCCAAGCTGACAATGCATCAACAAAGCAAATGAAACTGGTATCTGTTTGGTATCTAGTATTGTTAGCTAGGCAATGTGATTAATGTAAAGAATGTTGAAATAGGGAAAGTGTGCCTTTTTGAGTTTTAGTACATAAATAAAAAATACAAAATATGTGTTGCTTCTACTAAAGCATACCAGTACATTTCGTACTAAATTTCTGTACTGTACTGTAGTTTATCTTACCTAACTAATCTGGTTAGTTGTAGGTCTGTGCATTTACTCTAACAACTGTGAGAGCTGTGTAAAACATAAAAACAATTTGGTCACTAGATTTTTTTTAAAAACAAGGTATTGTCATATTATTTTTGACAAAAGTTGTCAATATACTTTTTTTCATCATTTGATAAAAGTACTCAAAGTGAATGCGAGGATAATCTGTTTTAGTTAGCTGAAGTTGTTGAAGCCTATTTAAGTTATCTACAACCACTGCAATAATCACAAGTTCCGTCACAAGCCAACACATTTTCACAGACATGATTCTATGAAGGTTTTAGGTACTGATGATCAAAGTTTACCTCCATGGACTTTCAAGGGGTTGCTTTTTTAAAAAAAGTAATTTACACGGGTCATCCCCATTTCAAACACTTTCCCCCTGTCACTGAACACAGGCAGACATTTTTATTTCTACTGTGTGCACATCCCCTTCAACCAAACTCCACTTAGCCTTTTTAGTTTACTTCATCACTACAACGATGCTGCTGCACATCTCAAAGCAAGAATGATTTTCCTCACTTTGTGCTAATCGAGTTCTACATACCAGATTCAAAAAGTTTTCCTAATTGTACTTCACGGTTTCTCTTTCAACTTGGAGGTAGAATAGTAGAGATGCTACCTACAGCTGAAGCGCAGCAGTATCAGCAGCTATGTGTGTTCGAGGCAGATGGCGCACAAATGATGTGAAACAGCACCCCTTCGTGGCCAGCTGGCTCAGTTGCACCAAAACCATTAAAAAAAAAAAATCACCCCAAGAAACTACCAAAACCAAACAACAACCCCCCCCCAATAACAACAAACAACCCCCAAATCATTAAAAAATGAGCAGATCTGAGTGTAGCAAAGCATCTAAAAGCAGATTTTGATCTGAATTTTTCAAAGTATCTAAAATAAGATTTCCTTTCAAATCATTCCTATTATAAAAAAAAATTAGTAGGAAAGTACAAAGCTTCCAGCTATACCTACTAGACTTACATAACACACAATAAATAAATAAAATGTTAGGAAAAATACAATTGGACTATACAAAGGGCAGTAGCATCAAAGGAATACGTAAAAGATTTGCGAAGGAGACTGTGAAGGTTCTTTTCTGACAATTTAGTGCAACATCAAAGCACTCTAACAGAAACTCCATCTAATCATGGACTACTTCCTTAAGAGGGATAGTAGAAAGACCTTAGCATCATAAACATCAGTATGTTCCTGACAGGTATGCTCAGATAGCAGATGACTTTATTTTCTATGAATTGGATTCTCAAAGTGGTGAATAAAATCTGCTTCTTCTACCCTCTGCAGTGTATCAGATTGGAATGTATCTGTGTTTTTGAAGGTGAAGATTTAGATCTTTTCAGACTAGTTTATGATTAAAAAGTATATAAATAATGAAGTGAAAAGTGAAACGAATTAGTTTATAAACACATTTAATTGTTAATTAACATTGTTTAACATTTTTATCAATGATCTGGATAAGGGATTTGAGTGGTTTCCTCAGCAAATTTGCAGATGTCACCAAACTGGGAGGCTTGTGTTTGTTAGCTTGAAGGAAGGAAGGCTCTGAAAAAGGATCTTGACATGCAGGATCGAAGGTCTGAGGTTAATTGTGTGAGGTTTAACAAGGCCAAGTGCCAGGTCCTGCATTTGAGCGTTAACAGCCCCCTGCAGCGCTACAGGCCTGGGGCAAAGTGGCTGGAAAGCTGCCCGTCAGAGAAGGACGTGGGGGTGTTGTTTGACAGCTGTCTGAACATAAGCCAGCAGTGTGCTCAGGTGACCAAGAAGGCAAAAAACATCCTGGCCTTTAGCAAGAACAGAGTGGCCAGCAGGTGTAGGGAAGTGATTGTGCATCTCTACTCCACACTGGTGAGGCCACACCTCAAACACCGTGTTCAGTTTTGGACTTCTTAGTACAAGAAGGATGTGGACTTGCTGAAGCATGTCCAGAGAAGAGGAACAAAGCTGATGAAGGGTCTAGACAACGTCTTACGTGGAGTGGCTGAGCAAACTGGGATTGTTTAGTATGGAGAAGAGGCTGAGGTGAGACCTTACATCTTGTAACTAGTGATATGACCAGAGAAAATGGTCTCAAGCTGTAGCAGGGGAGGTTTAATCTGGTGTCCTGAAGGGACAAAGCCTCAGATATGCCCTGAACCAGACAGTGGAGCAGGAACCAGGAGATCTGGTTTTTCAGGAGATTGCCCACATTGCCCAGGCTTGTCTGAACATGCCCTGGGGTCCAAGTGGGCCAGGTGTGTGTGACTTTGGCCACGTTTGGAGAAAAACTGATTCTATAGTTTAAAACATCAGGTTTTTATCTCTTAATCTTTGTTGCCACTGGCCATTGTAGCTTGGGAAATCTATAAATACTAGCCCAAAGAGTGAGTTCTTTGCCTTGCTTAAGATCTGGGAAAGAAGCCACAAGACTTGCTTTGCAAGTCTGAGACGCCAAGCCCTGACTTACCTTGCAACCCAGAATCCATGCCCTGCCTCAGTTTACTCAGAAAAGACACAAGTGCCCTTCACAGTAACAGCTGTAAAAGCCCAGAAGCAGACAGATGTGTCTAGCTGGCTGAGGGGCAAACCCTGGGGGAGCCAAGACCCTGGAAAAGTTTTGTTTTATTAGAAGAAGCAACCAGAGCCACTGCAAAGATTGCAGCTGAAGAACCTCTCCATAGCAGGCAAAGCTCTAAAAGCTGCCAAGCCCAAAGCTGCAGGGATGAGAGCTGCTCAAAGCCCGAGCACCGAAGATACTCCAACCACAACCTGCCCGGACAGCCACATCATCTGCCTGCCTACAGTGTGCCAGGGAAGTATCCTTCACAGAGCAGCCTCCCCCCCAGCTCAGCAGCATCCACCTACAGATGCCACCACCACCTGGTGTGAATTCGAATGTACCACATATTCTTAGGATTATAAATGCAGCAACCAGCAACTGAATATGCTGGACTGGAGTGATTTGCAGTGAGTANCTACTCCTCTCTGCTCTCCGCTTGTGGACAAAGCTGGCACATTGCTGAAGGTTTTTTTACAGTTTAAATTACTGTTGTTGTTTCTGATTTTGCTAATATTGTTTAAATAGTTACATGTCCCTGCTTGCAAGATACCTTTTCCATGACTGAATATTTCAAACTAGCAAATAGGCTTTATTATTTGTCACCATGACCTATGACATTTGGAAACTATAGGGTTTTTTCCATAGCATCAGCTAGCAAAATACAATTCAAAATACATACAAAAGCAGTATGTACTGCTTTTGGGAGGTAATAAAATACTGACTTATAGCATAGGTAAGGCCATCTGTATCTAAAGATACTCAGAATAGTCACTCCATTATTTAAGGTGGCCTAAAACCTTACAGAATTCAGAATTTCAATGTCCCTCAAAATATAGTTGCCTAGATTGTTAAACTTCTGAACTTTTTGCATCAAACTCTGTCTTTGTTCTTCAGAAATGTCGAAGTATTTCTTAATAAAATCATAATGGATATACTTTCTCCTACGCATTTTAACTGATTATAGATACAGAACCAGACAAACAGACCAATCTATATTTAAGTTTTTCAATTCTGAGAAGATAATCAAGTTTAGTTTCTCTTATTTCTGGAATCTACATGATATGTGTGGGCCTTCATTTTCATCTCTATTCTGTATATCCTGAAAGGTAAGGTCTAAAAAATGTATCAAAACTATAGCACTACACATTAAAACATACAGAAATAAACAAAGTTAATGGTGCTTTCAGAATTCATTCTCCACAAATAAAGATATGAAATCAAAGAGGTAACTCTCTAAATTACAAAAACTAATTATGATAACAAGATCATTTTACTTCATGAACCTCATCTGATTTTTTTATGGCCTAGAAAGAAAGCAGATCATTTACTCTCTGTGGCAGATACAATTGCCCTGGAAGAAACACAAAAGCCCAAGAGACACCTGACAAGGGGCTGAAGCATGCTAGAGGCTGATAATGTTCAGCTTGACATCTCTCAGATGTTGACTGGTGACCCTGTGTCCAAGATCTTACCCTGCTTTTGCATAGGCTTGGCCCTCCAACTAATTAGAACTGACCATGGTGAACCCTTGATTTACAGTATAAATGGAGTCCCACTGTAAAGACATTTTTGTGTTGGTCTCCTCAATGTAAGCATCCTGGCAGCTGGATTCTCTCCTTTTACATTCAAATGTCATCTAAGTATACTTGGATGGATTGTGTCCTCACCCATGCCTTGAGTGGGAAATTTCCACTTCTATAAATGAGCATGTGCATATTTTGATTCATATTTCTAGAAATAATATTCCTTAAAGCTTAATGTTAAAGCTTAACTAGATGTCTGGTATTTGTAAATCAACTGACATCCGAATTTGTAAATCAACTGTGTCAACAGAGTGACAAGTAATTTTGGTTACAATTTTTGGGTACCTTTTACTGTCTGTTTTCTGGGCATCTCTGTGACACTCTCAAACTCAAAATAAGATACTGCGAAACAAAAAGCATGCTCAGTGGTCTGCTCCATTGTCTTCACTTTGTTCTTGTGTCACTTGAAAAAAAATAATTTAGTGGACCAAGCTTTTGGGCTACTTGCTACACTTCCGTTTACAATTTGAAACTATAAGTAAGTACAGAGACAGTTTCCTGTCTCCAAGGTAATATTGCTAAAATAAAGCAGCTCAACTTAACTTATTTACTCGATGACTTATACACTAAATATAAATATAAATATTTATAGATGCAGTATACTGTGGTATACTAAGAAAATGAAGAGCAGAAAATATGGCAAGCTGGAATCCTTAGAGCCCTCAACAATCCTATTTAATTAATCTTTTTTAAAATGTCTGTGAAGTATAATTTAATAGTAATTTTAAAAGCTACCAGCACTTCCTGAGATTAGCATCTGTTCACTACTGTGATAATGAACAACAGATGCTACAGAAGTTTCAAGGAAGCAAAACTGCTTATTTCAGATGCTTATTTCCCAAACTTAGAGAACAATATAAAAATAAAACTGTATACATAGCCTGAAATTGGAAATACAGATGAAGACAAAGAATGGTGATGCAAGAATGCTGAAAACTGGACTAATACTTGTCTGTTCTTATCACATGTAGACAGCAGAGTTACTATTAGTACGGTTATGCTCCTGGGCCCATGGTTTGGACAGGTGCACCCTTCACTGCGCTAAAAACTGGATGGATGACCAAGCACAGAGAGTGGTTGTGAATAGTGCAGCATCCAGCTGGTGTCCAGTGACCAGTGGTGTCCCCCAGGGATCAATACTGGGTCCAGTTCTATTCAACATCTTTACTGACAACCTGGATGAGGGGATTGAGTCTACTGATAGTAAATTTGCAGGTGACATCTAACTGGGAGGGAGTGTGGATCTGTTGGAAGGTAGGAGGATGCTGCAGAGAGACCTGGACAGGCTGGTCAACGGGCTGAGGCCAACAGTATGAGGTTTAACAAGGCCAAGTGCAGGGCCCTACACTTCGGCCACAATAATTCCGTGCAGAACTACAGGGTTGGGGATGAGTGGCTGGAGAGCAGCCTGGCAGAGAGGGACCTGTGAGTGCTGGTTGACTGAACATGAGCCAGCAGTGTGCCCAGGTGGCCAAGAAGGCTAATGGCATCTTGGGTTGTATCAAGCCAGCAGGACTAGGAATGTAATTCTGCCCCTGTACTCATCACTGGTGGGGCCTCACCTCGAGTTCTGTGTGCAGCTCTGGGTCCCTCACTTCAGGAAGGATATTGAGCTGCTGGAGTGAGTGGGTCCAGAGGAGAGCAATGAGACTGGTGAAGGGGATGGAGGGAAAGTCTTATGAGGAGAGACTGAGGGAGCTGGAGGAGACGTAGAGGGGACCTTATCACACCCTACAACTACCTAAAAAGAAGTTGCAGTCAAATGGGGGTTGGGCTCTTATTCCAAGCAACTA
The DNA here is from genome assembly GCA_013399975.1 of Indicator maculatus. Taxonomy (NCBI): domain Eukaryota; kingdom Metazoa; phylum Chordata; class Aves; order Piciformes; family Indicatoridae; genus Indicator; species Indicator maculatus. The sequence continues at coordinate 10,315 of VXBD01015379.1, read as the reverse complement.
ATGACAGGCCAAGAGGGCATAGTATGAAGCTGCACCAGGGGAGGTTTAGGTTGGATGTTAGGAAACACTTCCTCACAGAAAGGGTGATTAGGCACAAGAATGGACTGCCCAGGGAAGTGATGGAGTCACCATCACTGGAGGTCTTTAAGAAAAGATTGGATGTGGCACTTGGTGCCATGGTTTATCTGATGTCATGGTGTTAGGTCATAGGCTGGACTTGATGATCTCAGAGGTCTATTCCAGCCTCAATAATTTTGTGATTCTGTGATTCTGAGAGAAGAGTTTAATATAAATGAGATAACATAATAATGCAAAATTAGCTTAGTTTAGCCTACTTGCAGAAAAAATTCAGTGAAATGCAGGAAAGAAAAAACCCAGCATAAAAAAGAAAACCAAACCCAGTGTGCTAGCTCACTCCTGGTGAGGTATTGCCACTATCCCTGTGGAAAAGAGCCAACTCCCAAAATCCAGAACCCAAAAGCTGCAACTGGAACAGGAAGCCTCTCATGCTGCAATCTGAACTTCAAGCACCACAATATTTCGCTCCAGTCTGTGCTTTAATTTTGAAGCTGGCATGAGACAGGATGGTTTTGAATAACAGCAGCGAATTTAAATTCAGCCTAGGACAACATTCTATGATTTTATGATTAATTAGAAGGTTTGAAAAAAAGATTATTGCACTTACCTAGCAGAATCCTATTCATAGCAGTCTTTCAATCAATCTAAAAAAATATATTAATCATCTAATGCTCACATTATTTCCAAGGCACTCCCAAGTGAAAGTTTTAACTGAAGTAGTTTTATGAACAAAATAATTATCCTGAGTGAAATTGTCCCTGTTGAAACATAGATATTAAAGTTATTAGAGTGCAACTCTGAGAAAATTGTTTTGCTTCATTAATAATACATAAAATAATTGCCTACATTTAGGTTCTAATTATTTCTTATTGAATCTCTCCTAAGTAACATAATTCTTCTTAACACAAAGCAGAGGTAGTGTGAATACTATAATTGTTTGACAATGGTCTACATTTTAGTGCAAACATGGCAAAAATTCAGACTGTATCTATATTATATAAATCTACGTTATGTACATTCTGCTGTCTTTTGAAAAAATAAAATAAACTTTGAAGTCAATGCAAAAGTATTATAATACCATATTAATATAATACCATATTAAAATTCCCAAGAGAAACAAATTTGTTATAAAGAATGAGAGATCAATAGGTGTATAAAGAGTACTATTTTTCAAAAATTCAAGATTATATTATATAATGAGCAGGATGGCAATACAGAGCCTGGAACAAATGCTTAAATACATATGATAAGACCAAAAGAAGTGGCCATAAAGATATTACATTAATACAGAGAAGTGATTTGAAATTTATAGTGTCAGAGGTATGCTGAAATATAACCTGCTAGAAGGAAGTAAACAACTACAATAAAATAAAACAGTCATAATACTTCATTATTACTTTGAATTTAGATCTGTGTCACATTGCTAGATTGCTTTCTAATGTGTGTACGTTACCTCACATCTCCTCTTAGAAATTACAGCCAAAATACCACTGTTCATCCCAGGTATTTAACCTGTACTTTAATAGCCATTTTCAGAGTTTTAACAGCTATACCATATCCTGTATAAACTTGTGTTAGAAGACCTTGTGATCTGTCTCAGTATAGCTAGGGGTTTGCCAGAGCACAAATTCTTCTGGAAGAATTTCTTGGCACAGAAATTCATGGAAAACGATCATAAATACCTGAATCTAAAAATAATATTTCATTAGGTTTTAAATCAACTATAAATTTAGCATCATGTGTGATGTATTTACTCTCTTATAAATCATAATATGTTCATAAATGAATGATGGAAAATACTTGAGGAAGCAGCTGAACGTCCTACAATAAACCACTGTGTGATTCTTACCTTGTTAGCAAGTTCACACAACTTTTAGCAGGAATAAACACCTTAATCTCAATGCAAGTGCTTAATAACTATATGACACAAATCCCCTTCCTAGGTCTTTCCATGATGAGACTTGTTTAGAGATAGAATGATGGTGCCACCTTTGGATCAAGGTTCATTTAAGCCTGGAAAACTAGCTGTGTATTGTATGCCTCATTCAATCTCTCAGCATTTTGAAATCATGGTATAAATGAGTTTAAGAGGATTAGCATGAGCCTGCCTTGACACGTTAAGAAGTGACTGATGTGTTCTTTCCACAATTCTTGCAAAAACCTATCATTCTTTTTGCAGTAAGTGTAAAAATGATTCTGTGTGAATGCGAACATAGAAAAGAATTTACACACATGGAGTGTTTTCCAGATTCTGCTAGTGGTCCCACTAAGGGAATCACAATAGATCCAATTATACTTCATTTGTTGAAAAGGTAGCAATACCATCTGATGGATAAAGAAGAGTACAAATTGTCTTTGTGTGCCTGAATGTTTTCACAGTCTCACATAACCACTGCTGTTAGAGAGTATGCATTGTCTGCTGATTCCCCCCCACATATCTCCCGGAGATTTTTACTTCAGAAATTCCCCCATTTTATAGCTGGAGAACAACACAGGGCTTCTTACAGCTTGCAGAACAGACACATTTGGATGGTAAACCTGCAATAAAAATGAAGCTTCTATAATTCTACATTTACAACTCCCTTAAAAACTGTGACAGGAATGGGTAAACGGGTGTTTGAGCAGAAGTATCCAGCTGCCTAATAGGGGCAATGAAAAACACGCATCTGCAGGTTCTCTGTTGATAAACGAAGCAGGCCTAGGAATGTGTTGACATACTTGCTAGCCACAAATTCCCTCCAAACACTTTGTAGAGAACAAATGAACCCAGAGGAAGACGAAGAGGAGGAAGGCCATTGTTGGGCAGGGGGCGCCGTGACCCCCAAGTGCAACAGGGGATATAGGTTATATAGCATGATTGCACAATGGGGAGAGGCTTTGGCCCCCACTCAGCCTCCTGGGACATCTTGGCCCAGTGCCACGAGCAGGACACTGGCCCCGTTTAAGCCGGATATGGCTGATAGTAGGGCGACTGCTGCTTCTCCGATCCTACAAGAAGACTTGGTTTTGTGGGTATGCCCGCCTGGATGGGAGATGGATAGGTCTGCCATTTTGTGGTCTTCGGGGCTGCCATGTTCCTTATTGGGTGGTTAGGATTTGAGCTTTGCTCTCGGGTTGTGCTTTACTTTTGGGTCGGGTTGTGCTTCACTTTTGGGTTGTGCCTTGCTTTCAGTTCTCGTGCCTTAAGGTGATTTTGCGCAAGCTCTGCCTTTAAAATAAAACAAAGCTGTGCCTGACGGCACCTGTGGTTTGTGCATTAATTCCTCCAACCTACTAAAACAGTAACATACATAGATCAAGCAGAAAACATCTACAAAATCTTCTTTCCCTCTTTTTCTATCAGGTCTTTAATATTCAGATGCTTTTAGACAAAAAAGCTGTTCAAAACTCTGAAATTAATGATCTGAGTAATATTTTCCAGCAATACGAATCTTTACAAATAAATATGAAGAAGGAAAATTTGAAGAATTTTTCATTTCTCTAAGACTGTCCAGTAGAGGTCATGATAAGCAAAATTTCATGCTGATTTAGCCAGTGCTTCTCACTACTGTATCTGTTTCTTTTTTTTCCTGTTACTGAGAGAAGGTGCTTTGTCCTTTAGATGAACTGTAGCACAGCATGCAGTTTTTGATTTCCCATCTGAAAGCATGCAGTTTGGTACTTCATCTGGTGCATTATTAATCCATCTAGAGGAGAGTCTTGTTTATTAAAATCCATTTGCAAAAAGGAGTGAAGTATAATAAGAGGGGAATGAAGAAATAAGAGATACAAAGTGGAATGACTCCAGTGATGTTCAGTCACCTAATCCTAATTAGAAAAATAAATAAACAAAACCTATCCTAAAATCAATTTGAATAAGGACGAGCAACTAAAAGAGCTGAATTCAATACTTAAGGTCTCAGTTCAAACAAATACGGATTCATTTTGTTATTTCTTGGTTGCACAGTATCAAGATTTCATTTCTTAAACTTTCCTCCTGCACTTGTACCCCTTGTGCCAGAATAAATCCTACAGAAAGCTACACTATATCTCTAGTTTGAAATTTAATCATCTGTTAACCTTCAAGTTGTTCTAGTGTATATGAATGCTCTAAGTGCATAGTGACAGCAGTAACTATAATAACAGCAACAATAATGTTTATGGTCCTTAGACAAAGAATGGAAGCTGGAAGTATCAAAAAGTCCACTTTTATAATTACACAGATCTCTCAGGAGTAAGATACTTAGTGATGTAAGTCCCACATATTAGAAGCAGTTTATAAGCTATAACCCTCAGTCACACTTGGGCCTTTAGCCCTAGTAATGAACCAGTCTCTCTATTTTAAATGAAAATTAGAGTCCCAGGTTACTTGGAGCCTTCTGAATATTTCTAGCTTCTATGCTTCCTGCTAGTTTTCTGTAGCTGGATTTTCTAAAGTGATGACTGACTTTGAGTATCCAATCTTAAATCAAATGAAAAAAGACCTGATTGATAAAAAATATTTTATCCTCTTCTGAAAAATGTGCATTTGAAAATTGTTACTGTAAGCATGCAAATATCCCTACCCACTATCTTAAATCATGATTTTATATTCTAAAAGCTCTAAGACTGACAGTGCTGGAGGAAATGACAAGGAAAAAGAACATATTATTTGCTTTACAGCCTTTGTTAAATATTAAATAGTTGATCTATACAGAGACATCACTTGCCATTCCACGTTGTTCAAGTACAGTAACACCATTTTTGTCATAGACAAGTCATACGCATCCTTCAGCCAACATCAGAATGAACGAACAACTCCCTGAAATTCAGACAAGGCACGTTTGTTGACACAACTCAGCCAGTGAAGTAGTTTAGCAGAAGGCATTGCCCAAATAGCTCTCTTTAATTTCACGGTTCTTGAAACAATAAAGGCCAGAACAATCCTCACTATCAATACAGACTGGGGGATGAGGTGATAGAAAGCAGCACTGTGGATAAGGACTTGGTGGTGCTGATGGACAAGAATCTGGACGTCAGCAGGCGGCGTGCACTTGCAGCCCAGAAGGCAAATCACATCCTAGGCTGCATCCAAAGGTGTGTGAGATTGAGAGAGGTGATTTTGCCACTTTACTCTCCTCTAGTGAGATCTCACCTGGAGTTCTGTGTCCAGCTCTGTAACCCTCAATACAGGAAGGACATGGACCTGATGGAACAGGTCCAGAGGAGGGCCCTAAAAATGATCAGGGGGCTGGAACACCTCTGCTATGAGGACAGGCTGAGATAGCTGGGGTTGTTCAGTCTGGAGAAGAGAAGGCTCCAGGAAGACCTAATAGCAGCCTTCCAGTACCTGAAGGGGGCTTACAAGAATGACAGAGAGAGACTGTATACAAAGGCCTGTAGTGATAGGAGGAGGGACAACGGCTTCAAACTAGAAAAGGTAAATTTAGATTAAATGTTAGGAATGAGTTGTTTATGAGGAGTGTAGTGGAACACAGGAACAGGTTGCCCAGGGATATAGTTTGGGCTTCATTCCTGGAAATATTGATGGTGAGTCTCAACAGGGCTCTGGAAGGCCTGATCTAGTTGAGGATGTCCCTGCTTACTGCAGAGGGGGTTGGACCTTTGGAGGTCCTTTCCAACCCAAACCATTCTATGATTCTATGATTCCAGTTCCCTTTTCTACCTATTTCCTAATTTTTATATAGCATCCATTCATTGGCACATCAAGGAGTATCAGCCCATTTGCCTAACATAACTTATCAAAAAATAAACTGTAGGCAACTGATCTTCTCTAATATTTTCAGCAGATGGCAGAAGAATGATGTTCACTCTGAATGGTGTGAACTCCTAAAGCTGAGTACATCAACAGTCAACTCAGAATAAAGGAAAACATCCCTTCTGTTACAGTCACAAAATTGTCCAGAGCTAGTATCTGAGGCACTAGAAGAAACACACGCTTTCCATAATTTATACTGAAACCAGATTGTGGTAGTTTTAGGCTATGCCTTTAAAACATTTTCACAGATCTTGAACAGAAAGTGGTAGAATCTAAATAAATCACTATTGGGTGTAAAGAGGGAAATAAAGGTAACTCTAAACAATTCCATTGGACAGATAATGCATTTAAACTAGTGGTACAAAACAATCTTTCTCTCTTCTCACTTCTTCTCTCTGGGAGGGACTAACTTGCTTCTGCTTGATCGTGGCTGTGTTATCTGTTTTGGTTGAACATCCTAACAAAATAATTGCTCTTTTCTCTTGTCCCTTTGTGCACAGGGTGTTAAGCAGGGGGCAGGGAGTGGAAAAGCTATTAGCAGCTCCCCTGTCAATATTTGTAAATGTTGTGTATTTTGTACATTTTCATTGTAGGTTTGCTTGTAAATACAGCTTCATTTGCTTCCAGCTGAGCCGGTCTGGCAATTTAATTTTGAGGGGAATTTTCAACCCACCACAGAGATGCTTAATCAAAAAACACGGTTAATGACACAAGAATCTTTCTGCTTTTCCTTAACAGCCCTTCTTGTCTAGCATACGTTTTTTCCAGTCTTTTCTGATTCCATTCTCTCTGTGTGAATTTAGGGAAATAATACAATGGACACTGGCTCTGCACAGATCACCAGAACTGCTGGTATGATTTATATATTTTCTGAATCTCTGACCCTTGTAGTTTTGTTTCTGTACACTACTCTGCAAGACAGTAACCTAATTTAAAACAAATTAAAACGCAGAAAATAAACAAATAGCAGTAAGAATCCCTGACATTAATGTCACTATTTTGTGTTAATCTCTATCCTCACATTTTCATCTTATGCCTTCCCAACATGAACATTCCGCTTATCACCAGGTGCTCCATTTAATGAAAAAAAAAACCCAAACAACCAAAACAACCAGAACTTGAATGAGAGACCTCTTGTGCTGTGAATGCTCATAAGTGCTTGGTACCATCTATATTATCTCCCAACCCCCAAAGAACATCAATATCTGCAAAAGATGAAAAATATGTGAAGAACCATAGGTCAGCATTTTTGAGCAAGGAATCTCGACACCTTTGTTTATTAAAATCTAAATGCCAGTAAATATTGCTGTCCAACCACAGCAATAGCTGTTTTCTGTGCTGTTCTTCATCTGTGCTGAAGATTTTTGGTTTTTGTGGACTCCTGATTTTGTGCAGTATCAGGACTTTTTCAATGGAGTTTCAAGGAAAAGGCACCAGATGGCTGTATGGTGATATTTGTCTGGCGCAGAGTGATGGTCACATGTTCATGATATATGCAATATCTTCATTCTGTGAAAATATAACTGGAATATTTATTTTAAAATTCTGAATAAATATCTCACCTTTTAATGTCTTATGTTTGATACTGTGAGCAGGACTAAGAAAGAAGGACTAAGAGAGTGGCTGAGAAAAAGTTAGACAATAATATTTATGTTTAGAACTTTGACACTTAAATCAAGATTGGTGAGAATGGATACCCAGAACAGAATCACGCTGAATGTTAGGGGTTGAAAAGGACCTCCAGGTTGCAATCAAATTTTAAGATATGATTGTTGACTTATGCTTTGGATGCTGTAGATCTGTAAAAGAATTCAACCTGATTTATGTACTGTATTAGAATCACTACTCATCTGTGGACAACCAAAAATGGCTAATCAATTTTCATTACTATTATAGGGGTGTTTTGTTTGTTTGTTTGTTTTGCCTGGGGTTTTTTGGATTTTGGTTTTGGGTTTTTTTGTTGTTGTTGTTGTTTGGGTTTTTAAATTTATTTTCATGCCTCATTCTTAGCCTTTTGTACAAAGTTTAGCCTCTTAAGGCAGGAATTGCTCAAGTCTTAACAAAAGCGTTTGAACTTAACAAGCCTTTTTGAAAGAATTCATCTCTTCATTTAGGAGTAAGGAATGAGAGATTTGTGGAGCTGTTTTTCTGCTGGGCTTAATGATTCTTGCAATGCAAGAGGAGCAAATGCAGTCTAACATGCAGATAATACAGGAAGTCCTTCTCTACAGAGCTCTTTCCTGCAGGTCACTCCCTAACATGTATTGATGAACAGCGTTATCCCTCCCAGGTGCAGAACACTTGACCTTGTTGAACTTCATGAGATCTTCCCAATTCCTTTAGCAGAGATTTTGGAAAGATTCCTGCAGTATTTTTCAAGTGCTGAACTTCCCACTTGATATTCACGACTTTCTAAAATTTTGTTAGTTAAGGGGGGGAAAGGAGCTGTCTTATCTCTATTTTTGCTACCACATGCTATAGTTTTCCAAATGATTGGCTATCAAGTATCCTGACAGGAATGGTAATAACCCAGGAAAGGATAATCAAACCAAACAAAATCCAATTTCCCCAGCAGCTGTATAGATGGAGAATGTTAAAAGCTGCATGCTAGCAGCATGGAAAGGTAAGCAGTAAAGAGTTCTTGTTTGTGAGACTGCTTGGTGAAATAATTTTGAAGATCAAGCAGGCACTCTGCTTATCACATGTGGAAGGTTTCAAGGAGGAGAATCTTTCTATAACAGCACCATTTTCTGACAACTGCCTAACAGCAGCTGGAGAACCCTATTGTAAATCCCCTTCATTGACATAAACTAAATCTAGAATTACCAAGACAATTAAATAAAATTTACACAGAGTATTTGGGGCACAGTCCTGTTCTTAGCTGTGGGTCAAAATCCCACAGACTTCCTAACCAGAGGAGACAATAACTGCACCCATTTCAATATGTATTTTTATATTGAAACAGAACAAAGGGTAAGAATAATAAATAAATTTAGATAATTTGTTTTCTCATCTTCTGCAAATAGACACATAACAGCTGATGGTGTAAATGCTACGAAAGAAGTGGAATGTATCAAAGCACTTAAGTGTTAATAGGGGTACCCAGAGAGAAGTGTCCACAGATTTTAACAGAACTGCACACGCTGAAAAGTGGGGTGATATCTCATGCTGAGTACGTTTCAGTTCCCATCACTTGTGATAGGGCATAAAATTGTCCTTAGTGTTCAACAGTCACAGCACATGTTGTAGCAGTGATGAACAGCATCTGTCCAGTAGGCATATCTGAAGAGGTTCCTTCACACTCTCCAGTGACAACAGGAATATTCCAACCACTTTCAAATAACAAGGAAAGCCACGTGGCAATAACGTCACCTGGTCTCCTGCAAGGTGATCCCTTCTGCTAAGTTATATACTTGCATCTTCAAAACTCTCCTCATGTCTGAAATTCTAAATCTTCCTAACTAATCAGAACAACTACCCCCACATTCTGCAGGTGAACAATGAAATCCATTTGACCTAGTCTTTAGAAGAAGTCTAAAGTAATACAAGCATTAATGGAAACATAACCATAAGAATGGAGTTTAAAAAGCACTAATTGTTTAAATTATTATTTCAGATTTTACTAAACGATATCATTTTTCTTGTATGTGGTCAATCTGCATGAAACATACTTTATTGAGAACAATTAGTCAGCCTTCTGACTCAGAGATAACATATCAGGCCCACTCTGCTGCTGCTTGCAGGCTGCTACTAATGCCATGAGCAGGTGGTCTTTATTATAGATGGCATGTTTCCATGGGGAATTTAACATTTTCCTGCTTTGTTTGTTTGTTTGAAGTATGAAAGTACTGTTTGTCAGGTATGTCTAAGTTGTAAATATGATCTGATCAGCTGAGCTCATTAGCAAAGGCAAAACAGGTCTTTACTGGTGTGAAAGTGGTTTCTTCCCCCCAGCAAATCAAGTAGACACACAGCTGTTCTTTCTGGTCTTTCTGCAGCGATTGAATATAACATGAACAACATACAGTGTGTGTACAAAATACACATTACACATTTTTCCTGTTTTACAAGTATAGGTAAGGTATCTTCTGCATAAAAATCACATTAAGTTGGTGCTCTGTAACCATAAGATGTTTAAACTCTAATTAGCACAGATTTAATTTATCCATCACGATGTATCACTCATCAACCAGGCACTCCCTGAGATTTGAGTATACTCTTATTTGACAGAACTCTTGAAGTACTGCATATAATTGGCAAATTATTTTCAGTTTTGAAACACAGCGCAGACATTAAATTCTCTTCAGAACTGATATCATATATTTATAGAAAACTAATACTTGACACTTTAGACTACACATAGACATATAGAGAAGAAAACAAAAATAAATTTTTCATAAAACTATTTTCCCTCTTTGTTGCATTCTTTGATACATTTTATAAAACCCTTCTTTGCAAATCAGTATTTTGACATAGAATCACAGAATCATAGAATCATAG
>VXBD01015373.1:93181-131199 GCA_013399975.1 Indicator maculatus | reverse complement strand
TGATGGAAGCCAAAGCTGAGTGTTTCTACAAATCCTTTCCCTGTCAGCTGCTGGGAGGAAAAGTGATTGAAAAGATGTCTCTTACTCCAACTCTTTGCAGACCTGTGTTGTGGTTTAAGTTTTCTCAGAGTCTAGAAGCCCCCATAGAACAGAGTTAGATTGCCTCCCTTCTCCTGTTTTCTCTTGGTAGGGGAAAGAAAATTAGGTAGGAGTAAAGAGAGGTAAAAACTATGAAAGAAAACAGTCTTCAATTGATTTGGAAGTACATATGTTATATAATATATATAATATATATGTTATATACCAACAAGTCAATGCTGTTTTAAAACTCAATGTAGTACTAAATTCAAGCCAACTGCTTCATGGGTGCTGGCTGGGCCTCCTGACTGGGGCTGTGCTCCTCTGTCTGGTATCTTGGCCGGTTTGAGGGTCCTGCCCCTGGCTCTGGGATGGATGCAAAAAGGTGTTGTCCAGGTCCCTTTGGATGTCATCCTGTTCCTCTGGTGTTTTGGCAGCACCACTCAGCTTGGTGTCATCTGCACACTTGCTGCTGGTGCACTCAATCTCACTGTCTATAGCAGTGATAATATTAAAGGGCACGGGTTTCAGTAGGGACCTCTGAGGGACACCACTGTCACTGCTCTCCATCTGGACTTCAAGCCCTTAAGCACCATCCTCTGGTTGTGACCATCCAGCCAATTCCTTATCCAATAGACAGTCCACTCATCTAATATCTGTCTCCAAGGATGGAAACTCCACAACCTCTCTCAGCAACTTGTTTGAGTTCAGTCACTCTCACAGTTAAAAAGTATTTGCTGATGCTTAGCTGGAGACTTCTGTGCCCACTGCCTCTTGTCCTGTCACTGGATACCACTGAAAAGCCCCCTGACTTTGTCCTGTTTGCACCTTCCCTTCAGGTATTTAATAAGCCCCACCTTGAGCCTTCTCTTTGCTAGGCTAAACAGTCCCTGTTCTCTCAGTCTTTCCTCATAGGAGAAGTGCTCAAGTCCTTTAACCAGCCTTGTGGCTGTTCATGGAACTTATTCAAATCACAGAATCGTTCTGGCTGGAAAAGGCCTTTAAGACTATCAAATCCAACCATTAACCTACCACTAAACCATGTCTCTCAGAACCACATCCACAGGGTTTCTAAATCCCTCCAGAGATGGTGACTCCATCACTGTCCTGAGCAGTCTGTTCTAGGGCTTGACAACCCTTCTGGAGAATGTTGAATAAGGACAAATTTATAATGAAATGTCACCTTTATATGCTACCAAGGAAAAGAAAACAGATTTTTTCTAAAGAAATTTACTGTAAAGTAGTCAGTCCCAAGAAATTATTTGAAAGAACCATTTCATACCTGAATTGAGTTCTGGGAAACGCGTCATTCAGCTATAATCAGCTGTCTTTTATGGTAAATGATGCAATGTGGAGGACACAGCCAACCTTTTTTTAGAAACTTGCGGCTGTGGTCAGGTCCTGGCCACTTTTCTGATCACTGTTCCTCAAAAAACAAAGAAGGACTACTTAAAGAGGTAACAACTTCTCTTCTGATCACTATTCCTCAAAAAGCAAAGGACTACCTAAAGAGGTAAGAACTTCTGATCACTATTCCCCAAAAAGCAAAGAAGGACTACCTAAAGAGGTAAGAACTTCTCTTCTGATCACTATTCCTCAAAAAGCAAAGGACTACCTAAAGAGGTAAAAACTTCTCTTCTGATCACTATTCCTCAAAAAGCAAAGGACTACCTAAAGAGGTAAGAACTTCTTTCCTGATCACTATTCCTCCAAAAAGCAAAGAAGAACTACCTAAAGAGGGAAGAACTTCTTTCCTGATTATTATTCCTCAGAAAGCAAAGGACTACCTAAAGAGGTATGAACTCCTTTCCTGATTACTATTCCTCAGAAAGCAAAGAAGGCCTACTTAAAGAGGTAACAACTTCTCTTCTGATCACTATTCCTCAAAAAGCAAAGGAGGACTACCTAAAGAGGTAAGGACTTCTTTCCTGATCACTATTTCTCAAAAAAGCAAAGCAGAACTACCTAAAGAGGTAACAACTTCTTTTCTGATTGCTATTCCTCAGAAATGAAAGGGCTACCTAAAAAGGTTACAACTGCTTTCCTGATTATTATTCTTAAAAAGCAAAGGACTACCTAAAAAAGGTAACAACTTCTCTTCTGATCACTGTTTCTCAAAAAAGCAAGGAAGGACTACAGAAAGAGGTAACAACTCTTTTCTGATCGCTATTCCTCAGAAAGGAAAGGGCTACCTAAAGAGGCAACAACTTCTTTACTGGTTATTATTCTTAAAAAGCAAAGGACTACCTAAAAAGGTAATCCTGATCACTATTCTTCCAAAAAGCAAATGAGGACTACCTAAAGAGGTAAGAACTCCTTTTCTGATCACTATTCCTCAAAAAGCAGAGGAGGGCTACCTAAAGAGGTAACAACTTCTCTTCTGATCACTCTTCCTCAGAAAGCAAAGGACTACCTAAAGAGGTAAGAACTTCTCATACAGGCAGATGGTAAGTAGTCTGAAGAAAATATTGTTTATTCAGGGTTGTTTGGTTTTCTTTCCCCCCCTTTTGCTTCATAAGTGATTCTGCTATCACAGGCTGGGTGCCAACAGCTCAGGGTGGTGACACGTGGGACTAATACAAAATGTGTTCAGTTTATAGTTGGGCTAAAATAGAAACCAAGTTGAAAAGAAGCAAAGTTGAACTCAGGCAGTTCCAACTTCACAAACTTCTCTGCGCTAGTTTCGAAAGACTACTTGTGATGAAGCAAATCTGTTGGTTCTGGTGGGTGTAAGAGCTCCCAGTGCAAGCTGTGAGATCTCTAGCCCAAAGAATCAATAAATCTTCTAATTGTGTCATGCCACGTCTGTGATTGGGACTGGAATACCTTCTGTGGTTTGCTTAATGCACTTGCAAGCTTCAGTACCAGGCGTTTGTGGGATGCTCCCCTGGGATTCATCCTTAAGGTTGCTCAAATGGAGCTCCTCTTCCAGTGACCTACGTAGGAAGTGACATGAGACATGTGGTGGTTTAATTAGCAAAATGTTGGCATCAGATTAATAAAGAAGTGAATATCCTTTTCTGCATTTTCTGTTTCGTATAAATATCTCTCTCAGATCACTAGTTCCATATGGCAATTAGAAGTACTTGTTAACATAGTTGTTTAGGTATATGAATAATGAAGGTGGTCTTTCTCCAAGCCTGTAAGAGCTAGGGATGGACAGACTTGCTCAGGAGAGAGGAAAATAAATCCAGACTTGCTCAGGAGAGAGGGGGAAAAAAAAATCCAGACTTGCTCAGGAGAGAGGGGGAGGGGGAAAATCCAGACTTGCTCAGGAGAGAGGGGGGGAAAAAAAAATCCAGACTTGTTTGTTTACATAGGAAATATTCATCTATTTTTGAAAACCCAAGCTTGAATTGGAAGCTTTTAGTAGTCTCATTTCTAGCTTTTGTTTTTTTTTCTTTTTGGCTCACTATTTTGAACTAGTTTTTTATTCATTTCTGCATCATTAATGCTTCCTTGGAAAAGAAATTCATGATTCCATGAAAAAAAAATTCAAAATCACCCTTTCATAGAAATAGTGAAGTAGTAATGACAGAGTTGATTACTTGCATAAGCTGAGTATAGTTTATTGTAGCAGAAACCACTGGGTACTGGGTTTTAACCTACAGTTATTTGTCAAGAGTTGTTTATTTCTTCAGTAACTTTGCAGCACCCATCAGAACATGAAAAATTTGAGTTTACCCATTTTCAGTACCTTTCAAAGGCAGTTTTGGGCTGTTACCATTGTTGATAGGGGAGTTGCAAAAGTCTGCATTTCACTTATGTGTTTATATGATCCTTGAGGTCCCTTCCAACCCTAACAATTCTATGGTGTTCTATTGATGGCAACAGAAGTCAGAGAAACAAACATCACTATACACAGTCAGGTGGGCCAGAAATGCAATAGGAAAATTCTCTAAGGAAACTTTAGTAGAGAGAAACAAGGGCTCATGTGTCATTTGTAACATTTCTTCCTGGTTTAGGAGAAAACCCAATTCTTAAGCTTTTTTTGGGGTTCTAGGAAAGCACAAACATGTTTTGCACAGTTGATGTTAGAGCTTGCCTTGCTATGGCAGAGGGCAAAGGAGGTGAAACTCGCTTTCTCATTAGCCTGAAAGTGGAGTTTGGGAGTATCACAGTCTTCACTCCATTAAGCTTTAAATTATTGTTTGCTCCTCCTTTTCCCATTGCAAATTAGTCTTAAAAGACAGGAATAGCTTTGGTGTTTGTATGGCTACCAAAAAGCAGCTTTTAGACCTAGAGAAATTTGTTAGACCTTAACAAATTTGTGAGACTAAATAGCCAGGCAGAAGACTGAATTTCATGACTGAAAAGAAGTTCCTTACTCTTTTCTATCCCTTTAGAAGAACTACCTGGTTTTATGGGAGAAGTTCTGTAGCCCTCTTGAAGTCACAGGATAAAACTTTCAGTATCTTTCTGACAGAATTAATCCATAGTTCCCTTTGATTCTCAGATGATTATTAAGGAAATAAATTCTGCTTAGCAGTGTTCTGTGTTCAAGACTTCAGACAGGCTTCTGTTCTGTTTTTTACATTCATCTTTTGATTATAGATACCTTATCAGAATAAAATAGATTATTTCAGTTGGATGGTACCTACAATGATCATCTACTTTGAAGACTTTCAAGACCCATCTGGATGTGTTCCTGTGTGTTCCTCTGCTGAATTCTATGATCCTGCTTTGGCAGGGGGGTTGGACTCAATGAGCTTTGGAGGTCCCTTCCAACCCCAACATCCTATGATCTAATCCAGCTGCTGGAGAACTTCAGGTCTGCTCAGGTTAAAGCATGACACTCAGGGCATTACTGTCCAAATGCCTCTTCAACACTGACAGGCTTGGGGTGTCACCCACCTCTCTAGGAAGCCTGCTCCAATGTTTAATCACCCTCTTGATAACCAAATGCTTCCTAGAGTCCAGTCTGCACGTCCCCTGGTGCAGCTTTGAGCCATTCCCACACATCCTGTCACTGGGTAACAGGGAGATCATCACCTCCCTCTCCAGACTGCCTTCTCAGGAAACTGTAGAGACCAAGGAAGCTTCCCCTTAGCCACCAAACGAGACAAATGCAATCATCAGCTGCTCCTCTTGGCTGCAGGGGCATGCTGCTGACTTCATATTGAGCCTGTTGTTGACCAGCACCTCCAGATCCCTTTCCTACAGGGTTCCTCTCCAGCCACTCCTCTTCCAGGTTACAGTCAGGGCCAGCATCAGACTTATTTTTATTTATTCTTTCCTCATTTTTGTTTATCTCTCTGCTTGTCTATTGTCAGGGTGGCTGAATGGCTGTTGCAGAACTTTAAATTGCTTCATCAATGTATCAAATGTTCTTTGCATGTTGTTTAGGTTTCCCCCTCACCACCACCCCCGCTCCCCCCCCAAAAAAAAGGGAGGAAGCCCTTTTTCTCTGTTCTTAAATGTATGCAGGTTAACAAAAGCATTCTCCAAAGGATTTGTGTGACACTGCTGGGACATACAACTGAATGTTGATGCTTGCAGAAGCTTTCAAGCACTGTGCTACAGGATTTGGTCTACACTGTTTCCTGCATGAAACCAGAAACTCAAAGGACAACAGATCTTCCAGAAGGGTTTATTCAGAACATAGGCCACTTACACAAGTTGGAAATTAAATTCTTGTATATTGATTTTAAAAAACCCTTGGGGCTATATTTAATGAAAAAAAAATAAAATAAAATGAAGAGTCCTACTGTTGGTTACTACAGACAGGCATAACATAGGCTTCCACAATTTTTCTGTCTATTCATCTCATCCTGTTGTGTCACACCACTGCTGTGCCAATTTTGACCTTGGTGAACAAAGGCTTTTCTGAGTTCTGAACTCCAGCAGTTAATATAATAGTAGTAATTCTGTTGCAAAGGTAAAAGGAGAATAAAATAATCACATTTTCTTATTCTCTTCCCCCCTTGTAACCTCAATCCCTATTTGAAGCCAAATTCCAGGAACAGAAAGGTTAGCTTCATCGTCTTCTGAAGAGGGTCTTCATGAACTGCCTGTCTTTGAAATCAATAGGACTTTGTAAGGCTCATAAATGGTATTTGCAGGGAGTAATTGCAGGGTCAAGGAACAGAGTCTCGGAGCACTTACCTCTGAGATAGTTCTCTGTGCCTATCTGTTAGCATCCCCAGAAAGTGTGCCTTTCATTTTCTTCCAGTAACTGGGCCTTTTTGAAGAGATGAAGGGAAATAAAACATGAATTCATTCTTACTCAGATTTGAATTGAATGAATAGAACTAATGTATAATCTTCTTTCTGCAAAGTGATAAATATTTACAGTGTGTAATGAGATTTTTTGTGTCAAAATTTGATGGTATTTATTGTGTTTTAATAAAAGTAGATTTGAAGAGTGTTAGTTTTATTAAAGAAAAGAAGTGGTGGAAGTATTGCCTTTTTCACATTTGCTTTTTCTATGGAGACCTTATATTCAAAGACAGATTTTGAGCTAACTACATTACTATGGAAATCAGTTACAACAGAACAGAAATAATATGAAATAATAAAAACATTAATGCTTCTTTACATCTTGTTTCATTTATTTATCAGATACACTCCTTTTTTTTTTCTTTGCTATTAAGGCTCACAAATTTCAATATGAAAAAGGGCATTGTTTGTTTTTTTTTTTTCATAATTTTATTACTTGATTCAAACTTCCTGAAATAATAATGAACAACAGGCAGAAATCTGAAAGTTAAGGGCACTGCCCCATGCTGTGCCCAAGTGCTACACAGGTATTTTGGTCTCAATTAAGAAATATTTTTGCATCATAGAATGGTCTGGGCTGGAAGGCACCTTCAAAGCTCATCCAGTCTGACCTCCCTGCACTCAGCAGGGACATCTCCAGCTGGATCAGGCTGCCCAGGGCCTCCTCCAGCCTCACCTTCAACATCTCCAGGGAAGGAACCTCAACCACCTCTCTGGGAAACCTCTTCCAGTGTTCCACCACCCTCATAGGAAAGAACTTCTTCCTCACATCCAATCTATATCTGCTCTTACAGGAGCAGGATCACAGAATGTTAGGGTTTCAAAGGGACCTCTGGAGATCATGAAGTCCAACTCCCCTGCCAGTGCAGGACCATAGCTTGAAGCCCATTGTCCCTCATCTTGTCCCTGCAGGCCTTTGCAAACAGTCTCTCTCCAACCTTCCTGTAGCCCCCTTCAGGTACTGCCAGGCTGCTATTAGGTCTCCCCAGAGCCTCCTCTTCTCCAGGCTGAACACCCCCAGCTCCCTCAGCCTGGCCTCATAGCAGAGCTGCTCCAACCCCCTGATCATTCTTGTGGCCCTCCTCTGGACCCTCTCCATCAGCTCCATGTCCTTCCTCTGTTGAATGACAGGNATTCTCCAGGCCCTTCCCCAGCTTCCTTGCCCTCCTCTGCACTGGCTCCAGCACCTCCACATCTCTCTTGGATTGAGGTGCCCAAAACTAAACTCAACACTCGAGCTGTGGCCTCACCAGAGCAATGAGGTCTCCCCATTTGAGGGCTCCAGAGGTATTGTTGCTTGAAAGAAGCTGCATCCTCTCTCCTGAGTGATGATTCCAGCCATCAGTCACTTCCAAACTGACTTATGGCAGTCCCCTCTCATGTACTGCCATTAAGTAATCTGCTTGGTCTGTAGAGCTCAGCTTTCTTGGTCATTGAAGATACATTAGTCAAAATATCAGAGCACAGGTGCTGAGTGCTGGAAAACACCTTCCATTTGTATCAAACTTCTAATCATTTAATGTTTCACCAATAGAGGAGTGATCAGACTTGCTTTTAAAAGGCTGAACACTCTAAGCAGACTTTAAACTAGTTCACTAAGATTTAGTTTCCACATCCTGCAGTTGCAAAACCCTCCCTGGCTGGCAAGGGAACGTTATTTATGTTGGGTTAACAAACCTTTTCTGAAAGGATAAATACATGAGAAAAGGAAGTTTTGATGTAAGCCGATAAAGGAGGGAAAGACACCATCAAAAGGTAGTGAGACATGCAAAATCTAGGCTATTTTGTCCAATATTTTGTATATATATTTTTAAATCATTTCATGCATGTGCCTGTATGTGTGTGCATACACATGTGACTGTAGCTAGGCATTTTTGCTTCAGGCAAGCAGAAGAAAACCTCTTACAGCATCTCTTTAACTGGCATGAAGCCAGACTTGCTCATTTTCTGCAGCTGGCATGAAAATAAACTCATTTTTCCAGAAGTGACCCCCATTATTTCATTTTTTTCCTCCTAGCTCCCAACAAGTTGATGAGCTATAATACAAAGCAAAGCAATTAATTGTTAGATGGCATCTTTGTTAGAGTAGTAGTGGTGATGAGCAGTTGGGGAGGAGGAAATAGGGTTGAACATGTGGCAAAATAAAGATTTCTCAGCAGAATAGATGAGTAAAATGGCCTCAGATAGAAGTTGCATACTATTTGCTTATGGGAGGGGAAGGAAAGAGATGTCTTACATGAAGCAGATTAGAAAATTCTCAATTAATTGAGAAAGCTTTTTTTTGTTGTATTTTTTTGGGGGGGGCGGGGGTTTAGTTTCTGTCTAAATCTCCCTTCTTCACTTGAAATGCAGGTTGCAGCTTTGGTGCAAATGGACTTCTCTTTCTAAGAAGAGGTGGTGTTGTTCCACAGTCCTGCTCTCAACTGAAAACAGCAAAACAGAGCAGGCACTCAGTCCCTCAAAGTTAAATCTTCTGTGTGCTGATACCAGACACTGCTTGAACTTCCTTCTTCACAGGAACTCCACCAAGCCAGTAGATCTAAAGGATGGATTTTTGCTTTATTTCCTGTTGAAATTTGTTCCACTCTGTATCAGCAACTAAATATTGATTGGAGTTGTGCTTGAAGACCATTTTCTCATCCTGTTTCAGCATTGCAAATATGAGTCACTGGCTGTTCTGTTGGTATCTGAAGTTTCTTCTCTCTTCCTCTCTCTCTTTTTTTCCTCTGTATTTCCAATGCTAAAAATGTACAGAAACTTCCAGGAAATACAGAAGTCTAGTCCTGAACTGTGGACAGTTCATGGGAGGCCAAACCAGGAAGATCAAGTCAAAAGATAAGGCAATATAAATCAAGTTAGCAAGACCCTAAGACAAAACTGTGTTTGGAAGTAGAGATGACAAGTGTTGTTCACTCTTACAGAAGAAAGGAAAGATGAAGGGATGGATTTTATGGCAATGAATAACAAGACAGACTCCTAGAGAGTGCTTCCTTTAGAGGACACAGTAGCCATCATTTGTAGGCATTCCATGAAAACCAGAAGATGATCCAGAAGATAATCCTTTAGAGGACAGGAGTAGAAACGGGCAGAACCTGGTGAAGCACAAATGTAACTTGAGACATTCTTTTTAGCAGTAGTATGACTGATATAGGCAGGTTAAAACAAATTGCCTTTAACAGGTTGTTTTTAATCCTTTTCATTCCTTTCTCCCTTTGCTGGGTGCACAGCTGAAGGGTAGAAATGGTGTGGGAACATTAAGCCAGGGACCAGAAGGATGGGAGGCTGTTTAAAATGGGGTGCTGCTACCAAAGCTCATCAGGCTGTGACTTTTTTAAGTGCTATCATGCAGGCCACATTTCTTTCCATGGTCAAAGAGCTAAAAACATTTCCTTCCCTGCATCTACACAGAGAGACAAAGGATCCATTTGGAGTGGGTAAGTTACTGTATGAGAACTTGGGATCTAAAACATCTCTTCAGTTAAGAACATTTATTTTACTGCTTAACTGTAGGTCTTTGGAAGTTCATCAAACACTCTTAATATAAATGATGTGTAAATGTTTCTCTCGGTGCCTGTAGAAGAAGTCTGCTTAACCAGAAGTGATTTTATTTACCTGAGGTCCTTCCTCAACCTATGGATAAGTAA
Source organism: Indicator maculatus (assembly GCA_013399975.1). NCBI lineage: Eukaryota > Metazoa > Chordata > Aves > Piciformes > Indicatoridae > Indicator > Indicator maculatus. The sequence goes on along the minus strand of VXBD01015373.1, from coordinate 121,258 downwards.
AGCTTCTGTATGGCTGTGTCTTGAAATTGGGCTAAAGAGACCTTGCTACAGGCACAGAGGAGGTAGTTCAGTGTCTAACCCCATACAAGGTTCTGATTACCTGAGATAGCTGAATTGCAGCAGCTGTGGTGTTTGGAACAGCTGCCTTCTCCAAGATCATCTAAGAATGAAGATTATTTTTTTTTCCTCTTCATACTGTATTTTTTGGTACACATGGCAAACACAACTACTCCAAACCATTAACAGGTTGAATAAAAGTTTCCCTTTTTGGTGGTGTGCAGTAATAAGACAAGGAACAATGGATACAAACCTGAACATAGAATATTCCACCTCAACATGAGGAGAAACATCTTTACAGTGAGGGAGATGGAGCGCTGGAACAGGCTGCCCAGGGAGGTTGTGGAGTCTCTTTCTCTGCAGACTTTCAAACCCTACCTGGATGCATTCCTGTGCAGACTATCCTGGGTGATCCTGCTCTGACAGAGGGGTTGGACTCGATGATCTCTTGAGGTCTCTTCCAGCCTCTAATGTTCTATGAGTCTATGATGCTAAGTGAGAATGTTTTCTGTCTTGCTGAATTTTTCTGACTGCAGAAACATGGAAGTTTGTAAGAAATATGGAACTTATTTGGTGTGGGTGCATGAACATAAGAATGATAGCCACTAAGTGCAGGTGCATCAGTGAAGAAGTACCACAGCAGTAATCTCTGTTTGGTCCTTTACCTACTGGTAGAAAGCTTGTTCCTGAGCAAATACAAGTACCTTGAGTAACAGCAACAAAGGGAAAGACTGATCTTCTCATTAGTCTCTGATGGAGTCCTCCTTGGACACAGATCCGCAGTACACTTCAAAAAGAAAAGAGTGGGGGAGAGAGAGTTCTACAAAGTGCTCATGAAGGGGCAGTGATGCTGCTTCTTCCCTGTAAGGTGGCACACAATGGAGGAAAGACCTACAGGCTCTCTCTGTTAGTAAATCCACTTACAAAGGCAGTAGTAGCATAGAAGGCAAAAATTATTCAGCTCAAAACAAGAACTCCTTGAAAGGTTACCCAATGAGATGGCACCAGAAATATTGACTGTGATGTTCTGCTTTAAGGAAGAAAGCCTGCTCTGACTGGAATGTTATTGAAAACTTTACTCTCTATTGAATACTCTCTCTTGAAATGTTATGAAAGCTTTGTTAGCATTGTTACTTTCTTTGGTAACAAAGCATGCTACATGGTAGGGCTTCCACAGGATGCTAGGGGTTGGAAGGGACCTCTGGAGACCATCGAGTCCAACCCCCCTGCCAGAGCAGGACCATAGAATCTAGCACAAATTGCACAGGAATGCATCCAGATGGGTCTGGAAAGTCTCCAGAGACTTTTACAACACTACTAAGACAGACTAGCTACCTTCAGGCTATACAGTTGCAAACAGTTACTGAGGGGAATGTACTTGACTAGCCCCCATGCAGTCAATCACAACCTTGTGAAGCCACAACAGGAAGATACCTGTGTGTATAGGATCTGTAGGTCAGAAAAAAATCATAGCAGAAGGACACCACAATGTCCTGTGAAATGAGGGAGCACACAGAAAGAATATGGTATTTGTGAAAATAACACTGGAGTGCCTGAGAGTTACATTGTAGGACAATAAAGTCTTCACTATTTTTTTTTCCTATGGTTTTCAAGTATCTACTGATACTGAAATGGTTTTCCTGGGGTGCATCAAGAAAAGTGTGTCCAGCAGGTCTAGGGAAGTTCTTCTACCACTCTACTCTGCCCTGCTTTTAAAGTATTTCCTGATACTGAAATGGTTTTCCTGGGGTGCATCAAGTGTGTCCAGCAGGTTTAGGGAGGTCTAGGGGGCTTCTTCTCCCCCTCTATTCTGCCCTGGTGAGACCACACCTGCAATACTGGATCCAGTTTGGAGCTCCCCAGTTCAAGAGAAGTAGAGATCTACTGGAGAGAATCCAACAGACAGACAGGAGGATGCGTAGGGGACTTGAGCATCTCCCCTGTGAAGAGAGACTGAGAGCCCTGGGGACATTTAGTCTGGAGAAGAGAAGGCTGAGAGGGGATCTGATCAATGTCTATCAATAGCTGAGGGGTGGGGGTCAAGTGGAGGGGGCCAGGCTCTTTTTGGTGGTGCACAGTGATAAGCCGAGGAACAACAGGTACAAGCTGGAACACAGAAGATTTCACCTCAACATGAGGAGAAACTTCTTTACAGTGATGGTGATGGAGTACTGGAACGGGCTGCCCAGAGAGGTTGTGGAGTCTCTTTCTCTGCAGACTTTCAAACCCCACCTGGCTGCATTCCTGTGCAGTCTATCCTGGGTGTTCCTGCTCTGGCAGGGGGGTTGGACCTGATGATCTCTGGAGGTCCCTTCCAACCTCTGATGTACTCTGACACTGTGATCTCCAGAACAAGTCAAGATGTGCACATGGCTTTGCTCTTGTGATAAATTCATCCAAACTTCAAGTGACAAAATTACAAGTAAGGAAGCAATGCAAAGAAAAGATTGTGAAAGCTGTAGCCCAGTTGTCCTGCATACATTGTGCTTTACTCTCTTTTGTTATCAGCCTGAGATTTTGCCACGGGATCAGAGCACTGATCCAGCATGTCTGTAATGTTTTGCCTGTGGGAGCAGCTAATACCCTAGAAAGCAGCCAAACAAAAGATCATTAATTTTGTTAGTAGTGCTCTCTGTAGTGATCCTGCTTGACCTTTTTTCTGATGGTCTTATCTTGTCTTATCACAGGTGGGTGACATATTTTGTTCTGATACCTGGTGCAAATCAAGCCATTTCAGTAAAGAACAATGCAAAAGAGATCAGTGGTTGTGTGCTGAGACAGACAGGCTGACTGTCTCAGCTGGCATAAACCAGTGCAGTTGCAGGAGGGCTAAGTTATTTTACCCCAGATAAGAATCTCTTTATTGTGTCTCTCAGAATATGCCTTTATTGAACAAAGCCCAAGGGGAGAAAGAGAAAGGAGAACGATGGAGAGAAGGAGACCAAAAGGTATGCAGGGCAGAAGTACACAAAACCCTCTTCCCCTATCACTGATTACAAATTATTATACAAGCTGAGCCCCATATTGTATACTTCATTTACAGTAATTGTACAACAGCTGTATAATAGGTGTAGTTTAAGGTATGAGTGTTGCTCAGAGTGTAGCTTAAATGTCCACAGTGAGATGTGAATATGAATATGAATGGTCCTGGCTGCATAGTAATTGGTGGTATTATGGGAGTGAATGGAAAAGCTACATATGGATGAATGGGTGGGGCTAGGGAAGGGTGCAGCACAGGAGACTAATGGTAGATTTTATTTTCTCACATAGATGCCTTTTGCTTTAAATAATTAGCCGGCGGCAGTAGAAGCAAATGAAAAGGAAAAGAAGGATCCCAGTTTGGCACACTGAAGCTCTGTGCTCATTACATTAAATCATTCCAATTTCCCTTTCTTCACCCCACCTACCTACCTACCTATTGATCCATTTGCATTAAACTTAGAACAGGAGCAACAGAAAAGTTCTAACCTGGGGGAGGCTGGAGGGGGGAGGGGGGGGTAACGGGAAAGGGTTTTGAGCACGCGATAGCATTAACACTAAACCGAGGCTGCACAAAGTGCCTTAGCACTGAGGGAAAAACAAAGCCTGGAATGAAACTTTTTCCTTTTGCACACATGCTTCTGGTTTATGTGTGTTGCTGCTAGGGTGTTATAAGATGCATGCTTCTGAGAGCTGATGATGCTTTAGGAGTCAGAGCTAAGAACAAATTCCTTCTGCGTTTGTTCAGTTTTCTGTTACCATAACATTTGGAAAGTGTTGGGTTTGTAGTTTGGTTTGGTTTGGTTGTTGTTGGTGGTTTTTTCCCCATCCTTATTTCTTTATCTTTTTTTGTTTTTTTTTTTTTTTTTGCTGTTGTGTTTTATAAATTCAAGTGCCCAGTAATCTGCATGATACTGTAGGTGATACTGTAGTAGCTTTGATCCTGTAGTAGCTTTGATACTGTAGTTACCAGGTAAATTATGAAATCTGTATTGCTTGGGTGATTGGAGAAGTTTATTGCTCTATACAAAATATTCTCTCAGCGCAAAACAAGAATTTAACTTCAGGGCAGGCAAGTGGCTTAAGCTTTGTGAATTATTTCACAGGATCACATATAGCCAATTATATTGACAGTTCCTATGAATTCAAAGGCTGATCCTTCATATGTCAGCACTTCAGAAAACTCCATTTTTTTTTTTTGCTCACCTGTGGTGGGTTGAAATTACCAATGGGATTATTTAGACCTTATCATTATTTACCCTTTCCCATCCAATAGTAGTTCCTTTACATTCTACCACTATTCTACTCAATCTGTGGAAAATTTTCCTAGGCATCAGCCTAAAAATGCTACATCACCCAGGATGTGTACTCACATCCACAACTGTTTGCAGACAAACCTTCTGAATCTGATTTTGCATTATAGGTTGCAGGGCAAAGCTGCATGGTAGGAAGCAGCACATCATAAAACAATTGAAACTCGATGCATAGCACATTCAGACTGGGAATGGATTTCGTCTTCAAAACTTGACAAATTTGTGTTGTATCACTGATCCTCCAAATCTTCCTTGCTTTGGTAATTTTTTTTTCTTTTCTGTTTCACCAATTTCCTTAAAGAAGGTATTAAACCCCCAGAAAGCCTGGAATTGTATCATCCTACCTGTTAAAAAATCCCGGGGAATAACCGCAGCAAAAAAATTAATTACCACTATTCATATCCTTGAAAATAAGAGGAGATAGCAAGAAAGAAGGGTCACTCTTGCTCACTTCTTTTTTAAGACACTCTTTGTTTACCTAGTTCCCAAGTGTTAAGAGCCTGTAGGGTACATTTGCATAGGATAACTAACATATACCACACCATTTCCACGTCTGCAAGTACACGTGAGTAACCGTAATTACACGTGACACCAATTACTCTATTACTTTGTATTAAATTATAATGGAAAATTCCACTAGAGAATTGAAGCCTAATTGCATCTTAATTTGCATATTTTTGCATATTAATTACATCTCAGATGAATAATAAATTTCAGCAGATTTTTAATTTATGCACAGACACAAAAACAAGTGGAGAAATAATTTACAAAAAAATACCAGCAACTATTACTTAGGGCATTCAACTAATTTTGCTTAGTTTAGCAAAACAAAACTTGGTTTGTTTAATATAGCATCTTTAGGCTGATTGCTGTTTATTGCACAATATGTCAGTTTTGAAGCAGAGAGAGAAGCTGAGCCTTTTTATTGAGGGGGGGAAAAATGTTAATTTACAACGTTTTAAGTTGAGGAATTTTACACTTTTGAACAAAATGTTTGGAGGACGGTGCTATTTAATTAATTTGAGAATGGGCTTAATTGTGATAGTTTTTTTTTTTTTTACTTATAAGACATCTTATTTCATTGTTTTTTTTTTAAATAAAAAGTAGAATATTAGAAGAAAAAAATCTTGATGAGGAGGTTTCTCTGTCAATCAGATGTGGAATGTTTTCTTGTTTAAAGGCAGCGGTTAAGCAACTGTAATTTTGATGACTATTAGTCTCAGACAAAGGGCAAAATTAAGGCCAGGAAATGTGTGGAATTTTAAATCAACATATATTTAAATAATTCTGGAGGTATTGTGTTTGTTTCAGAGTTATTTTATATATGAGAAAAAAAGAAAAAGGGGAAAAAAAAGCTGCATAATCAAAAGGCACAAAAACTGAACTGGAACCTGCAAACCTTTTCTTAAGTTTAGAGGCAAGATAATAAAAAAGAGTTACTCTTATTATAGTCAGCTGGACTACATACATAAAGTTAGGCAGGCAGGAAAGAATGGAGTCTATAACCTTCTTTTCTCTTTTTTTTCTTTTTTCTTTTTTTTTCTTTTTTTTTGCCTACCAAGTTTCCTGTTTGTTCTAGTAAAAAAAAAAAAAAAAAAAAAAAAGTATTTTTATATGTCTCTAGTTTATTGAAGGGAAAAAAAATAACAATACAGATTTCACAGAAAGAATTCCATGAATTTCAGCCACATCATCAGCATACTTGCTGCTTTTCCATCTAGTTTGTAAAACTGAATTCCCTTTACACTGTTGTTCATCTCAAACTCTAATCTGCTGTTATGCCTTTTGTACCTGCTGCCACACTCAATCTGGGACTGGCTGCACGAAGAAGAATTCTGTTGATCGTTTGCCAAATTGTACAAAAGGAGTGGACGTCAATGCTGTGATACATCAGGAGGCTGCCAAGAAGAATGAACATATTTGCCTTCTCCTTTGCTTCTGAAAAACCCACCCTGATACACAAGCATATGTTTGTTCCAAGTGATTTAGTAGTTCTGTCCTTGTAGGGGTTAGGCAGAGTGCCTCAGGACTCCAACCGTCCGCTCTGTGTGTGTCTCCACTGCCACACTATCCCGGAATTTTTCATGTTGCAGTGGTCTGGGAGCTTATAAGAAAGAGCACTTCTCAGCACGTTTGCGTGGTACCAGTTGTGGATCATTATTTTGACTTGACAAGCAGGAATCTGATCTGATGAGTACCACGCTATTCTTTTTATTTCTTTCTTTATTTCACAGTGTCACGTTTCAAAACGAATAGATCCCCGAGGAAAGTTTTCCCTTTCGTTAGCAAGCGTCGAATACGGCAAATGTGTCCTCGTTAGGAAGCGTATTGCTGTCCTGTCTCCGGTTTGGTATCAGGCGCCTGTCACTCGGTTCCATCTGCACAGCGCACCAAGTCCCATCAGTAGCACCACCTTTAGCACCTTTCCTGTTAAAAGTTAAACCAGTTTAGCTTTCAAAAATAGCATTTTAATGAGGATGCAGATTGTCCTTTTACTTTTCTGCGCGTCCCATTTGGCAGAGTTCAGAGACGCTGAGGGAAATCTCACGGAAGGAGGCTGGAGGAACGTTCAACTGTTAAACAACAGCGTCCTCTCGTGGACATTGCAGGCTACTGCAGATTGTGAAAGGCGCCAGGAGGGTCACGGCGTTGTCTAAAAAGTAAATTTCACTTCTTCCGTGTACCAACTACGAGATAATTGCTTACAGAGCGGAGAAGTAGTGCTCCTTACAAACCCCACAGTTATCAAAATCTGTTGCAAATGCAGGGGGAAGGCAAGGACTGTCCTGCAATGTTTTGCAAGGAGGTGTACTTCTGTACTGCTCTTCTTTAAGGCATTTAAACCATGGGAATAGATACTTATCAGTAAGTTTATAATAAAACTTGTGAAATCAAAATAATAGTAATAATAATAATAACAATTATAAGTTACTACTAATAAATTAATAATAATTGAGCAGTAAAGAAGCAGTTTAAAGTCTTTTATTCAGTGCTCAACTGAAAAACCCAGCATTTCACTTCAGTAAAGGATAAGTTAAAGTAAATAACTTGGTCAAATGAGATGATGATGGATAATATATTTATAATTATACTTAACATCAGCCTTTGAGATCGTGTTTCATCCAGCAATACAGAAAAACCTGGCTCCTCTTCTGGGATTTGAAGGTGGAAAGTAATTCCTGTACTCTAGACAGGGTGTGGGAATTCTGTTCCTGCAGTATCTTCTTTCTCCCTTGAATGCTCACTGGTGTATTTGAGAAAAAGCTTCTCTACTTTTACCTTCCTTAGTGTGGTGTTATTTAGTTCTTATGCTGACTGCCTCTGCAAAATCATGTTGCTTTCTCCCTTTCTAGCTAGTCCAGTACTACCCAGGACACTGTGCACAAAGCAGAAGTGAACCTACAAGCATATTTTCTGTATCCCTTTGCCCTAACTAAATTCCTTTTAATCTCTTGCAGATCTGTTTGGCTCAGAATGTTAACATTCTCCTGCTCTGTTTTGGAACTCAGGAGTAGGTTGGAGCTGCCCTTTTGCAGAGATTCATTTCAAGAAGTTTGTGTTGTCTCTTTTACAATCAGCCCTTTAACAAATGCTAATACAAAAGGTTGAGGCTTGATGGCAAGTAGTGATTTTCCTAGGTAGAAGTTGCAGTATTTGACCTACATGAGGACAAGCAGGATGTGCTACCCTGTACATTTCAGAAGCATCTTGATACAAGACACTCTTGCATGTCAACAAAAATCAGTCTTGATTCCAGAATTGAAAAAGGCATAGCAAAATCTGTAGAATGAGGCTTGAATCCAAAAATATTTATCTAATGATGTTAAGATATTTTAGCATCTTGCAAAGTTTTGAATCAGTTCTTAGGAAGGAAGAATATAGTAAGGCTAATGAAGTGTTTAGGCTGCTAAATGAAATAACCCCCCCAAAAAAGAAAAAAAAAAAACTGCACAGAGGTTAAGAAATAGGAAACACAGATCCTCAGACAAAGATTCCTGAAAGCTGAAGGAGCATTCTGTGAAATACTGTTGCATGCTTGCCCTATCCTTGTAGTTTTCCCAGGAACCTAGTACTGATTATTGTTAGAGACAAGATCCTAGGCCAGGCTGGAGCACAATGGTCAGAATTTGTAGAAAAATTACTGCTATTTAAGAAATTAAATCTTCCTCATTTATCAAAAAACCAAAACAAAACAAAAGAACAACATTTTAAGCTGATAAAAATCCAGTGCAGCTATTGAAATTAATTTAACACTCTTTGTGAGGATGGATTATATTGTAGCATACTGTAGAATATTTTGGCAATGTCCCAAACTGTAAGGGCTTTGTATGAAAAAAAAATAATCTGGGTGCAATTAACATTTTTTAATGGAAATTTCAAAATTGAAGTAGTGGATATAATTTTTAAAGTAATTACTTCAATGCTTGTCACAGGATCACAGGATGTTAGGGGTTGGAAAGGACCTCTGGAGAGCATCAATTCCAACCCCCTTGCCAGAGGAGGACCATAGAATCTAGCACAGGTCACACAGGAATGCATCCAGATGGGTCTGGAGAGTGTCCAAAGAANGCCCTCTGCTGGACCCTCTCCAGCAGATCCCTGTTCCTCTTGAACTGGGGAGCTCAGAACTGGATGCAATATTCCAGGGGAGGTCTCACCAGGGCAGAGTAGAGGGGCAGGAGAACATCCCTGGCTCTGCTGGACACACTCCTCTGAATGCACCCCAGGACCCCATTGGCCTTCTTGGCCACCAGGGCACATTGCTGTCCCATGCAGAACTTGTTGTCCACCAGCACTCCCAGGTCCTTCTCCTTGGGGCTGCTCTCCAGCAGATCCCCTCCCAACCTGTCCTGCTGCAGTTTATTCTTCCTTCCCACCTGCAGAACTCTGCACTTACCCTTTTTGAACCTCATTAAGTTCCTCTCTGCCCAGCTCTCAGCCTGTCCAAGTCTCACTTTTGACATTTCTGATTTGTCATTACTAAATTCGTGTAACGTTGCCTGTACAAACCAGCAAACTAATAATGCAAAAGTCATGATGCTGCCAGCCAGGCTATGGCACTCTGTGCAGGCACAAGATACTTATTCAAAGGCCTTGAACATAAGCTTTGTCTGTAAAGTGTGGCAGAAGGTGTGTCAATGCTTCTCCAAACTGCTTTATCCCTCTTCTGATTAACTCAAAATTAGAAGTTAATTCTTGGCCTCTTGTCAGGAGGTGAACTGCAAGTATCTGTTCCCAGGTTTTTACGAGGTGGATGCCTAGTTGCAGGGAAATGAATTAGAATAACAACTCGTTGCAGACAGGAACATCAGAGGTATAACTGAATCCTAATTTCCCTCCTTTTTAACTCTAATTGCCCCATTTCACTGTGCTGTGCACCTGTAATACTGGAGATAAATAGGCTTCTTTGAGGCTCTAATGGCAATTTTTGTCATCCCTGTCCACCGCCAGGAGCATCCTGTCTGTTTCCACTAGCAACAGAAGATGAAAGAGATTAATTGTAAACCCGGGGCAGCCCTGCCTTATGTAGGCATGGTCCTGCCCAAGTGACCAAGCTGGAGTGACCCAAATGAGTTTTGAAGCTTAGAACTTGCATGAGATGTTTAAAATTTATGTTGTTTCTGTGTTTTTCTCAACTTTGCCAGATACCAGAAATGTGTTTTGTGAGGTGTGTCACATGCATTAGAACATAGTGTGGCCAGCAGGTCTAAGGAGGTTCTTCTTCCACTCTACTCTGCCCTGCTGAGACCACAGCTGCAATCCTGTGTCCAGTTTGGGGCTTCCCACTTCAAGAGAGACAGAGACCTGCTGGAGAGAGTCCAAGGGAGAGCCAGGAGGATGCTTAGGGGACTTGAGCATCTCCCCTGTGAAGAGAGACTGAGAGCTCTGGGGCTGTTTAGTCTGGAGAAGAGAAGACTGAGAGGGGATCTGATCAATGTCTATCAATAGCTGAGGGGTCGGTGTCAAGTGGAGGAGGCCAGGATCTTTTTGGTGGTGCACAGTGATAAGCCAAGGAACAAGAGGTACAAGCTGGAATGTAGAAGATGTGGGGAGATTCAGGCTGGATGTGAGGAAGAAGTTCTTCCCCATGAGAGTGGTGAGAGCCTGGAATGGGTTGTGCAGGGAGGTGGTTGAGGCTCCATCCCTGGAGGTGTTTGCAGCCAGGCTGGATGAGGCTGTGGCCAGCCTGATGTAGTGTGAGGTGTCCCTGGCCATGGCAGGGGGGTTGGAAGTAGATGCTCCCTGTGGTCCCTTCCAACCCTGACTGATTCTATGATTCTAAGTGGAGGGGGCCAGGCTCTTTTTGGTGGTGCACAGTAATAAGCCAAAGAACAAGAGGTACAAGGTGGAACAGAGAATACTTCACCTCAGCATGAGGAGAAACTTCTTTACAGTGAGGGCGATGGAGCACTGGAACAGGCTCCACAACAGAGAGGTTGTGGAGTCTCCTTCTCTGTAGACTTTCAAACCCCACCTGGATGCATTCCTGTGCAGACTCCCCTGGGTGATCCTGCTTTGGCAGGGGGGTTGGACTGGATGAGCTCTGGAGGTCCCTTCCAACCTCTGATGTTCTGTGATACTGTGATTGTAGAAGTATGTGCTGTATTTACAACACTAAATTTAAATCCATCAATTTTGGAGTCACAAAACTGGAACAGCAAAGTGTGAGCTGCACAGTCAGGGACTGCCTCCTAAGCCCTGAAGCAAAGCAGACCTAGGGTAGAGATCTCTGTGATTGCATCCTAGAAAACTGAGCTGCCTCTGTGTTGCTACTTTAAATTAGATTAGGGCATGTGAGATAGTGTCTGCAGTGTGGACCTTTCACAACAATCACCTCCACACCCTTGCAGCAGTCAAACTGATTAGCTTTGACCAGCCAGGGCTGTCCTCATCCTGTTTGCACCACCAATGCCTTTACCAATACATTTATTTTTCTGTAGCAGGACATACTGGGTTTGAGTTGCTCTTACCCTGACACCTCTGGGGTTGTAAAACTCAGTATTAACTCATTGCTGAGATGGTGTGTGGTGGCTCTGGTGGGAATAACACAGTTACAGGTGCTGAGAAATATGGGGAACCTGGTTAGACTTCTGAATATGAGGCAGAAAATTTTGGATCATTATTTGGGGTTTGGTTTGTGGTTTTTTTGGTTGGTTTGGTTGTTTGTTTTGTTGGTTGTTTTTCTGTGTGTGTTTTTTGTTGTGGTTTTTTTGGGGGGGTGGGAGCGATATTTTTGTTTTAAAATGCATTTAAAATAGTTTTGGTTTTGCTATTAAGCTTGGAAGTAAAAATAAGAGAAAGAGATGCTGAATTCAGACTGACACATCTGTATAGCTTACAAGCAGATAGAATAAATTTCACGATCCGAGCTTCTTGCTGTAGATTTCATGTGATTTTCTCTCACACTTTTACATTTATTTGCTTGCAAAGCACTTACAGGTACTGAGAAATATGGGGAACCTGGTTAGACATCTGAATAAGAGGCAGAAATTTTTAGATCATTGTTTGGTGTTTGTTTTTTTGTTGTTTGGTTTGGTTGTTTGTTTTGTTGGTTGTTTTTCTGTGTGTGTGAATTTTGCTGTGGGATTTTTTGGGGGTGGGAGAGTGATATTTTTGTTTTAAGATGCATTTAACACAGCTTTGAGTTTGCTATTAAGCTTGGAAGTAAAAATAAGGGAAAGATGCTGAGTTCAGACTGACATAACTCTGTAGCTTACAAGCAGATAGAATACATGTCAGGATCTGAGCTTCTTGCTGTAGATTCCATGTGATTTTCTTTCACACTTTAGCACTTAGTTACTTGCAAAGGAGAGTATTTCAAGACCACTTCTGTCCCATTAAGTTAGAGTTTTGGAGAAAATGTTCAATACACAAGGTAGGAATATGTGAGTCTTAGAGCCTTTGGTCTACTCTTCTCCTTAAATTAGACTCTCATTCCTTATTCATAGGATTGCTATTTGCCATCCCTGCTTTTACTCCTGAATCTCCCCTCTGGAAAGGTGAATTTTGCTGAGTCAGGCACTTTAACTGGAGTGCCTCAGTGTTTCACTTTTTCTTGTAGTTTGTTTTTAATATATACCCCCCATGAATGTTAATCAGGAAGGGGAAGTGTTGGGGAAATCCTAGCCTTTCCTTACATCAACAAAGTATTAGCTACAGAAGACTGAAAAAACAAAACAAAACAAAACAAAAAAATTAATAAAATAAAAAATCTCAGTCTGATTTATAGCTGCCAAAACATTTTTGGGTTACTAAGCTGCTTACCACATTCTTTGTCTCCTCTCCCATACATAAAAAGACTGTTTAAAAACTGTGTGAAATTTTTCAGAAACACCTTTAAAGATTCCATTACTTCAAGTGATTTGGATAATTGTGTTCAATGGTAGCCATTATTTAAAAATATAATTAGTCACTGAACTCAGAGAAGGAGGGAAATTTCTGCAGGTGTTTCTCATTATTTGCTATGCATACAGAATTTCTGCATAAATTACCATTATTATTTCAATGTATACTAAGAGACAATAAAGCATTAGCAAGCAAAGGAAAATGTTGTTGACCCACAATCTGTGTTAGCAGCACAGAGTTTTGGCCTTCAGTGGTTTTGAGGCACATGTGCCACAGCATTCAAGACTGAAATTACATTTTTGCACCTGTAACAGGATTAAGTGTGCAGCAAAATGCATCAGAAGGGTATTGAGAATGCAAAAACATTAGGAGGAAGAGAGCAGCACAGGGCTGTGGATGTGTGCCACACCAAACTGGTACTGAGAGGCAGAGCTTTGCATTCTGAGTAAAGCCTTCAGGCAAAGGAAGTCACCCTCCTCATCAGACACCATAAGGATTTCAGCTTCCAAGAATCTCTTTTGTAATTTAATGATTATGCTGCCAATAACTGTGCTAAATGTGCTGCTAATTTACTCATGAGCTACTGAGGCTGGTTAGGACCTGCTGGCTTTTAGCTCTGCTTCTGAGCAAGGGATGCTCTGCAACCTTGGGGAAGTTTCTGGTTCTTATTCTGTGAAGTGGGACAATAGCAATAATCAGAGACTGATAAAGAGAAAAACAGAAATTACTGATTTTAATTATCTCCAGTTTTTATAAATAAAAGTAAGAGGGAAAAAACACCTTTTAAAAAGGTAAAAAATACCTTAAATATCATAGGAATGCATTCAGTTTAAGAAATTTTAGATCACTTGAGTTATTCCCTGCACTATATGTTAGGTTTTCAACGAGCCTTTGAAAAAAATAAGTTTTTATTGCCTCTTGTAATGTTAATGGGAAAAAAAAATCAGCATTTCCTCATTGTAATGGAAGTTTTATCTTTCCTATCTGAGTGTCTTTTAATTTCGTCCTTTTCTTTCTAGAATTTTATCCCATAAAGGGGAAATTATAATAATATGAGGTCAATAAATACTCATAAATAGCAAATAAATTATTAATCTCTTAGTGATTATGAATGCTTTGCATCTTCTTATAGTAAATGGGAATCCAAGTGCCCCACTAGGTGGAAAGGATTGGAGAAAGGAAGGAATAAGATTTCTCACAGTAACATTGAGGATGGAATGGTCTGCACACCAACGCTGTTTTTACATCCTAATGTTCATAAATGGATAATGAAGGCATTCCCTGAAGTATTTCTGGTGAGAGCCACTTTAGCATTTGTGATGTTTCTAAGGGAGATGTAGCCTAGCTGAGACACAGGTCTACAAGCAGGCTAGAAGGGTGAAGGGTCAAAACCAGAACTCCTAAAAGAAAACATGTCTTTTCCAAATCAACATTTGTTATTTTGTACACAAGACTGGAAACTTTTTGGATTACTTTTACAGAAAGCATCCTTTTCCAAAGGGTAACTGAGTGGCAGTTGCCATGCATTTCTTTTTAATGAGAACAGAACACACATAACTGCAAGGTAACACAGTATGAATGAAAGGCTTTAGGAAGTTTTAGATGATGCAGTGGCTCTGTGCACAGGAATGGAATTCAATCTGCTCCTTGCCTGGGACAATGCAGGACCTTGGGTAAAGGTTTATAGGAAAAATAAACTTTAAGATTTTCATAGAATTAGTTGCAATGCTGGAGCACCTCTCCTCTTCAAGAGAAGTGTGGTCAGCAGGGTGAGGGAGGTGATTCTCCCCCTCTGGTTCACTCTGCTCAGACCCCACCTGGAGTACTGCATCCACTTCTGGAGCCTCTATTACAAGAAGGATCTGGAGTTGCTGGAATGTGTCCACAGAAAGGCCATGAGGATGAGCAGAGGGCTGGAGCTCTTCTGCTATGGAGACAGACTGAAAGAGTTGGGGCTGTTCAGTCTGGAGAAGAGAAGGCTCTCAGGAGACTTGGTTGTAACCTTCCAGTATCTGAAGGGGGCTACAAGAAAGCTGGGGAGGGACTCTTCAGGATGTTGGGTTCTGATAGGAGTGGGGGGAATGGAGCAAAACTAGAAATGGGTAGATTCAGATTGGATGTGAGGAAGAAGCTCTTCCCCATGAGGGTGGTGAGACACTGGAACAGGTTGCCCAGGGGATGGTGGAAGCCTCATCCTTGGAGGTTTTGGCAGCCAGGCTGGATGTGGCTGTGAGCAACCAGCTGTAGTGTGAGGTGTCCCTGCCCATGGCAGGGGGGTTGGAACTGGATGATCCTTGAGGTCCCTTCCAACCCTAATAATTTTATGATTCTGTGACATACTATACAAAAATATCTGCCCAGGATGGTTATGCTGTGTGACAAAGACTGTTTAGAAAGCAGCACTTTCTCCACCTGCCTGTAAAACAGCTGAGTTTAAACTAAGATATTCATAGAATCATAGAATAGAATCAATCAGGGTTGGAAGGATCATCCAGTTCCAACCCCCCTGCCATGGNCTGGAAAGCCACAAGAAGGTCACCTCGGAGCCTTCTCCCCTCCAGACTGAACAGCCCCAACTCTTTCAGTCTGTCCTCATAGGAGAGGAGCTCCAGACCCCTGCTCCTTCTTGTGGCCCTTCTCTGGACACCTTCCAGCATGTCCAGATCCCTCTTCCCACATTCCTCCTCTTAAAACACTTCTGTAAGTTAAAATTCCATCTGATACCCTTATACCTGTAACAGTTGAAGAGAAGAGCTTGATCCCAGCCTTGGAATCTATAAGGGCCTGTGGTCTCTGTAATTGTGATGATGTATCACTGTAACAGACTTCCTCATTCTTTCTTCTGAGATTAAATGTAATTGGTTTAAAGAGCTGATCGGTCTTCTGTTTGAGTTTTATGCATTTCTTATGAAGAGCTAACACATTTCTCTGCAGCCTGACAAAGTGTACTGTCTTTTATCCTCCTTTCCCAGTGGATAAATACTTGGTTAATTAATCAAGTATTAGACTAGCACTTAGTGTCTGCGTTTGACTGCGGAAGGGTTTTATTCAGATTATGCTAATCGATTGTCCGCTTTATTTTAGCATTAATTACAACCTTTCCTTGTGATGTTCTCATTAAGAGAATTGTCCCTCTGAACACAAGAGGCTTTTTTTTTTTTTTTCTTTTGGATTATATGTGTTGAAATAGTGCCTGCTATAGACTGTTACTCCTGCAGTTAAACTAGGTGTTTAATTATTTACCGGGAAATTGTATCGATGGCAAATTTGACTTTATTTCTGCTTCCTAATTTCGTTTTACAAGTGTGTCCTTACAAGAGGGACATGGACATGCTGGAAGGTGTCCACAGAAGGGCCACCAGGATGAGCAGAGGGCTGGAGCTCCTCTCCTGTGAGGAGAGACTGAAAAAGTTGAGGCTGTTCAATCTGGAGAGGAAAAGGCTCTGAGGTGACCTTCTTGTGGCCTTCCAGTATCTGAAGGGGGCTCCAAGAAAGCTGGGGAGGGACTTTTTAGGCTATCAGGGAGTGATAGGACTGGGGGGAATGGAATAAAGCTGGAAGTGAGGAGATTCAGACTGGATGTGAGGAAGAAGTTCTTCCCCATGAGAGTGGTGAGAGCCTGGAATGGGTTGTGCAGGGAGGTGGTTGAGGCTCCATCCCTGGAGGTGTTTGCAGCCAGGCTGGATGAGGCTCTGGCCAGCCTGCTGTAGTGTGAGGTGTCCCTGGCCATGGCAGGGGGGTTGGACCTGGCTGAGCCTTGTGGTCCCTTCCAACCCTGCCTGATTCTGGGATTCTATGATACTGTTACAGTTTGAAGGGGGAATTTCATCCTACTCCCTGACTGCAAAGATTGAAAAGAAATTACCATTTGGGTGTAAAAGGAAAATAATGTTAAGTTCTACATAATTCATTGGATTGCTAATGGGGATATAGAGCAGTGGCATAAGCAGTTTTTGCTCTCTTTTCTTCTCCTGTTGCTTCTGCTTGCAACTTCTCTCTCTCTTCTTGTGGCCTTGCCAGGGGATCTCTGTTTTGACTACTGTGTAAGGAAATGGGAAGGAGGGAAGGAGTTGAGGGAGGAGATGAACTTTCCCCTGGATCCATCCAGGGGGGTCTGAGGAGTTTCTGTGTTGTTAATAAATTGTAAATATCTCTCTATTGTACATGCATTGTATATTTTGTACATATTCATTGCATTTCATATTTCTAGAGTTTGGTTTGCTTGTAACTAGAGCTTCATTTGCTTCCATCCCAAACTGAGTTAAGTCTGGTAATTTTATTTTGGAGGGGTAATTCTCTCAAATTCGTTGGGGGCTAATTTCAACCCACCACATTTTCATACATATCTGTATATAAGCATATACTCAAAAGCAAAGAAGTTTGAGTGTTTTGGATTTTCTTGGTGCATTTTTTTCTGATTCTGTGACTTTTTAACTCTCAGCTAAATTACATGCTGTAGTGTACAGACACTGAAGAGAGTGGCTGTGTGTTCACTGAAGAGAGTGTCTGTGTTTTCTCTTAAAGCAAGATGGAAGAATGAGGAAAAATAATACTCACTGTGACAATATGGTCAAATATGGGTTTGATGGATGAACCATTCAGTGGATAAAAAAAATGTCTTGAGGGCTGCACCCAAAGAGTGGCTTTCAATGGCTCCATGGCCAAGCAGATACCAGTGACAAGTGGAGTCCCTCAAGGATCAGTCGTGGGACCAGTCTTGTTCAACATCTTTGTCAGTGATATGGACAGAGGCATTGAGTGCACCCTCATCAAGTTTGCTGATGACACCAAGCTGTGTGGTGCAGCAGACAGCTGGAGGGAAGGGATCCATCCAGAGGGACCTGGACAGGCTGCAGAGGTGAGCACAAGCCAACCTCATGAGGTTCAACAAGACCAAGTGCAAGGTCCTGCAGCTGGGTCAGGGCAATCCCAAGCACTGATATAGGCTGGGCAGGGACTGGCAGGAGAGCAGCCCTGAGGAGAGGGACTTGGGGGTGCTGGTGAATGAGAAGCTCAAAATGAGCCAGCAGTGAACACTTGCAGCCCAGAAAGGGTCAGGGCAAGGGAGGTGATTCTCCACATCTACTCATCTCTGGTTAGACCCCACCTGGAGTAATGCATCCAGTTCTGGAGCCTCTGTTACAAGAAGGATCTGGAGCTGCTGGAAGGTGTCCAGAGAAGGGCCATGAGGATGATCAGAGGGCTGGAGCTGCTCTGCTCTGGAGACAGACTGAGAGAGTTGGGGCTGTTCAGTCTGGAGAAGAGAAGGCTCTAAGGAGACCTCATTGTGGCCTTCCAGTATCTGAAGGGGGCTACAGAAAGCTGGGGAGGGACTTTTTAGGATATCAGGTAGTGACAGGACTAGGGGGAATGGAATAAAGCTGGAAGTGGGGAGATTCAGTCTGGATTTTTTAACTGTAACTATCCAGAGAAATGTGTAAGAGAAATGTGTAAGAAATGTGGGAAACAGAGGAGCTTCCCATAACAGTGCTGTAGGACATATTTACCCTTTGCCCCTGTTTATCAAATAAGAAGAGAAAACAGTTCCATTTTTCAAACCTTTTGATGAAATTTCCTTCAAAGAAGAAATCATTATTTTTGCCATGATGGAAAAACAATTTGTATTTCCTACTTGTTTTTGTATTTTGCATCTAGAAACAGATATAGAAAAAGAACATTTGCAGACTGTGGGAAGCCAAGGATTAGCTAACAGGATCTTTAGATGGCCTTCAGGTCTGTGTGGGGCCCTGGAGTTGAGTAAGAGATTCACAGAATCACAGAATCAACCAGGTTGGAAAAGACCTTTGAGATCATCAAGTCCAACCTATCACCCAGCACCATCTAATCAACCAAACCATGGCACTGAGTGCCTCATTCAGGCTTTTCTCAAACACTTCCATGGATGGTGACACCACCACTTCCCTGGGCAGCTCATTCCAATGGCAAATCTCTCTTTCCATGAAGAATCTCTTCCCAACATCCAACCTAAACCTCCCTGGGCACAGCTGAAGACTGTGTCCTCTTGTTCTGGTGCTGCTTGCCTGGGAGAAGAGACCAACCCCCACTTGGCTACAACCTCCCTTCAGGTAGTTGTAGACAGCAGTAAGTTCTCCCCTGAGCCCTCTCTTCTCCAGGCTAAACACCTCCAGCTCCCTCAGCCTCTCCTCACAGGACAGATAACTTCCTGCTATCAGGACATGATTGCCAGCACTACTCCTGTGTCCATTCCATGATAATACAGAAGATTAGATGATAACCTCTGCCCAGAGATGTCCAGCCCTAGAAAAACTGAAGTTCCACAAACAACAACAAAGCTACATTTACCAAGCTGCCTGAAAAAGTGCATGCAGCACCAGGACCTGTCTAGACCTCTCTGTTGCTGCTCATAATATTGCATTCATAAACTTCACCTAGGAAAAGTAGATAAAAAAATAAGATGGAGAGAAATGTGAATGCACCTGCAACTATTTTACAACATATAATACTCTTCTAAATATTGATATGTCCACTTGTTCCATTGACCACATTCAAATAAAACTCTGAACTGTAAGGTAGGATCAAGTAAGTTCAGGCTTAGGAAGTCCTTCTTGGAATGCTCTGGAGATATTTAGTCTTGAGAAGAAAATACTGAGAGGGGATCTGATCAATGTGTATAAAGATCTGAGGGGTGGGTGTCAAGTGGAGGGGGCCAGGCTCTTTTCAGTAGTTCACAGTAATAAGCCAAGGGTCAACAGGTTCAAACTTGAACATAGTAGATTTCACCTCAACATGAGGAAAAACTTCTTTATAGAGAGGGTGACAGAGCCCTGGAACAGACTGCCCAGGGGGGTTGTGGAGTCTCCTTCTCTGGACACATTCAAACTCCACCTGGATGCATTCCTGTGCAGATTCCCCTAAGTGATGCTGCTCTGGCAGGGGGGTTGGACCTGATGGTCTCTTGAGGTCCCTTCCAACCTCTGATGTACTCTGATACTGTGGTACTGTGATATGATGACAACTTTCAGCTGGTGGGGCTGAAAGATAGAACAGTTTTGTTTTCATTTTCTGAGACACCAGTTGGACTCAAGTGCCTGTAGAGTTTGGGAGGTGAAAGCATGGAGTCTTTCAAAGAGTGGTATAGTTTAAGGGTGGAACTTTAGCCTAGTTCCTAACTCCAAATTAAGAGTAGGGATTTTCCCTAGACTTAGAGTAAAAAGGGTAAATAAATTACCATTGGACACAGAATAATAACAACTGCTAGGTATATACCATTCCATTGGCTCATTGACTAGGATAAAGTTTGCTGCACAAACTGTCCTCTTCTCCTCTTTGCTTCTTCTTTTTTGAAGCTTGCCTTACTTTCTTCCTTATTTCTCTTTCCTGACCTTCTGCTGGCTCAATATATTGTGTCTGTGTGGTAATGGGAAGGGAAGAAGGGGAGAAGGCTGCAATGGTCCCCCTGGACCACCCTGATTCTGTGCAAGGGGATCCTTGTATTTGTTTTTTCTGAATTGTAAATATATGCAAATATATTTTGTACATATTCATTGCATTTTATACTTCTAGATTTTAGTTTACCATTTATCAATGCAACTTGCACTTTGCTTTCTGTGGGGTTTTTTTCCATAATTTACTCTGGGGGTCAATTCGAGTTGGTTGGGGGGCACTTTCAACCTTCCACAGAC
This sequence comes from Indicator maculatus, assembly GCA_013399975.1. Taxonomy (NCBI): domain Eukaryota; kingdom Metazoa; phylum Chordata; class Aves; order Piciformes; family Indicatoridae; genus Indicator; species Indicator maculatus. The sequence goes on along the minus strand of VXBD01015373.1, from coordinate 100,899 downwards.
TACAACATTAGCTGTTTTTTTCAGACCAGGAGCAGCTTTTGATTCACAGAATCACAGAAACATTCAGGTTGGAAAAGACCCTCAGGATTACCAAGTCCATCCCAGAACCCTACTCTACAGGGGTCACCCCTAAACCATATCCCCAAGCACCACATCCAAACCACCTTTAAACACATTCAGGCCTGGGGACTCCACCACCTCCCTGGGCAGCACATTCCAATCCCTGACCACTCTTACCATGAAAAATTTTTTCCTAACATCTAGTCCAAACCTACCCAGTCACCGTTGAGGCCATTCCCTCTTGTTCTATCATTAATTACCTGGAACAAGAGACCAGCACCAACCTCTCTACAATGCCCTTTCAGATAGTTGTACAGAGCCATGAGGTCTCCCCTCAGCCTCCTCTTTTTCACACTAGCCAGCCCCAGCTCCTTCAGTCACTCTTCATCAGATTTATTCTCCAGGCCCTTCACAGCTTCCTTGCCCTCCTCTGCACTGGCTCCAGCACCTCCACATCTCTCGGATTGAGGTGTCCAAAACTGGACACAACACTCCAGGTGTGGCCTCCCCAGAGCTGAGTCCCAGGGGACAATCCCCTCCCTGCTCCTGCTGGACACAGCATTGCTGATCCCAGCCAGGATGCCTTTGGCTTTCTTGGCCCCCTGGGCACACTGCTGGCTCCTCTTCAGCTGCTTGTCCATTAGCACCCCCAGGTCCCTTTCTGGCAGGCAGCTTTCCAGCCACAGTGCCCTAGGCATGTAGGATTGCTTGGGGTTGTTGTGACTCAAGTGCAGGACCTGGTGTTTGGCCTTGTTGAAGCCAAGTGAAACACCCAATAATCCCCACTTACCCTGCTTTTGTTTGCATGTTGGAATAGTTCATCCTTTCAGATGGACTGGAAGTGGAAGCTGTGCTCCCTAATGTTCACCTCATGCACTCTCAAAAGCTACTCAGGTACAGAGCACACATATAGTGTCAATGTCAGTTGTTTATCACCAGCTGTGTTGTTCCACAGACCTGTTTCTAAGGTATGATATTATTTGCCAACACTGACTTGGCCAACAGTATAACTCAGAGGATCTAACACTGGACACACTCATTGTCTGAAGTAAGAATACTGTCCTCACAAAACCTTGTTGCTCACACCATGTAGGAAATCTATATTACCACAAGTCTTTTAATCTTCTCCTGTTCTTCAGGATGTGTAGCAGGTTTAGGTTGGTGCCTAGGAAAATTTTCCACAGATTAAGTAGAAAAATGGTAGAATGTAAATAAATTACCATTTGATGTAGAAGGGAAAAGAATGATAAGGTCTAAATAATCCCATTGGTCTGATAACTAACATAAAGGTAGTTGTGTAAACTAACTTTCTCTCTTTCTTGGTTTCTTTGCTCTAGCTGATACTAGCTGGTGGTTTTTGCTTGGCTGTTGCTGACCTTGGCTGCATTTTGTTGTGGCTAAGTACTAACAAGCCACTCTCTGCTGTTCTCTCTCTTTCTTTTCCCTCATATAGAGTAGGGAAAGACAGTAGAGTGATGGAAGCAGTTGCTAACCCCCTGGTTTTGTCCTTGGGGTTCCTGTGTTATTTGTAAATTGTAAATACATGTAAATGTTGTATATTCTGTACATATTCACTGCATTTCATATTTCTGGATGGTAGTGTGCTTCTAAATAGAGCTTCATTTGTTTTCCAACTGAAAATCTGGCAAATTTTATATTGGGGCTTAATTTCCACCCACCACAGGATGATTGGTGATCCTTGAGAAGATGGCATGTACCATATCTCCCCTGAGTCTAAACAATTCTCAGTTTCCTTAAATACAGCCCGCGGATGGCAGAGACTTTCTCCAGTCTGAAAGTTGCCTGCCTCTGACTGCATCACCCCAACAGCTGCTCCGTCTTCATCTTCTTGAAAACACTTCTAAAGCTGTTGTCATGGTAGGGCTATGACATGGTCCAGTACAAACCCAGACAGGCCTTAAGTTGTCTAGACAAGGTCCCTCCTTCCTGCAGAAAAACAGGGCAACACAGGAAAAAGAACAAAGGGGACAGGACTGCTACCTATCTGGTAAACAAGTTGTTTACCTGGCTGTCATCACTTAAGCTGACTACTGCTCCCCCACAACAAGGCCTTTGTTTCTGCCTTTTATGGTTATAGCCTGGCAGAATGCCATTGGGCAGCTACACCTTAGCTTTAGTGCCCCACTGGAACAATCGAGCAGTGGCCAGATGTATATAGAGGCTGACCTGGTAGTCGTCTTTGCCTTGCTTCAAGCCTTGCTTCAAACTTTTCTTTAAGCCTTGCTTAAGCCTTCTATTGCCTTCAAGCCTACTTGGACTCGTCTTGTAGAAGCCATCTCGAGTTGCTCTGCCCTGCCTCAAGCGCCTGGTCCAGAACCTANAGTTGTTTACCTGGCTGTCATCACTTAAGCTGACTACTGCTCCCCCACAACAAGGCCTTTGTTTCTGCCTTTTATGGTTATAGCCTGGCAGAATGCCATTGGGCAGCTACACCTTAGCTTTAGTGCCCCACTGGAACAATCGAGCAGTGGCCAGATGTATATAGAGGCTGACCTGGTAGTCGTCTTTGCCTTGCTTCAAGCCTTGCTTCAAACTTTTCTTTAAGCCTTGCTTAAGCCTTCTATTGCCTTCAAGCCTACTTGGACTCGTCCTGTAGAAGCCATCTCGAGTTGCTCTGCCCTGCCTCAAGCGCCTGGTCCAGAACCTAGGATATAGCCACTAGCCATACACAGCAAGCTGGAGAAGCCACAAGTCTAGAAGCTAGACAGGCCTAGCCTGCTTCCCCTTGCCACCAGACTCCTGCCGTGCCTCAGTTTCCCCAGGAACCATGCAAGCACCCATCATGAGGAGCGTCATTAACTGCTTGTCATCTGCTGCAGCCAGACCAGCCTGGGACCAGGCAGTGAACTCTCCTTGCTGGCAATCCGCTGTGCCAGCACTGTATGAGAGTGCCCCAAAGCTGACATAGCAGCAGCAGCATCCCCTGTGTGGGTAAAACCAGCTGTGAGTAATTCGTTCACTGCCCTTTGGGTTTAAAGGTTCTTATCGAGCCTCCCCCTGCTGTAATCAAGCTCTATCTGCTCCCGAGGACCTTCTCTTTCCAAGGTATTGCCTCCTAGTTTGAATAAAATTGTTTGTATTTTGCCCTAAGACTGCATATTCCCATTGTAAATCAATATTCCAACCCTACAACGATCCTATTTAATGACTTTTGGCAATTTTCATTAATAAAGGGTTACTGATATTTTTATCAATAGCTGTTTGCCATATCATTTATTATTATTGTGAGGGTAATTAATAATCCCCTTCGCAACAGCAGCAAGGCAATGAGGAAGACACAGGTAAGACTGCCAGCTACCAAGAGGGAGATAACTAATTAATAAAAAAATAAAAAGCATAAAAAATTCCCTGTTTTTATCATTATTGAAAGCAAGAGGCATGTAAGGGTGTGGTGAAGGCACCATATGCCCAGAATTATGCCCCCAAATGCCAGCAAACTTGTCCCAGCATGTTTTGGTAAGTCCCCCCTATCCACCCTCCTTTCAGGAGAGGAGGACAAAGGCCCAGGCACCAACCTGTCTCCCTAAGGGGCAAACAACTCCATGCACCCATCGCATGGTATGCTCATGCTCTTTCCATCTAATGGCACAATTCTAGCTTCACCCTTTCTGTAGGTCGAAGCAGGTTGTTGACAAGTGTGCCCACTGGCCAGATCCAGCCTTGAGAAATCCTTAAGTACTTCCCCCCTTGTTTACCAACTTGCTCTCTCCTTTTGCTTTCTCTCACCTTGGTCGAGCTACAGAAGCTCGCAACCCCTACGTCTTCTCACTCCCACATGCAAGCGTACTAGAAGCATCTGCACCATGGAAAGAAGCCAGCTCCCTGAGCTGCTTGAGGAACCAGCATAGGAGATCCCTTCGCTTGAGCTACTGGAAGCTGGCGTCGTAAGCCCAGTCGCATCTTCGAGAGGACTGGATGACCCGAGGGTAAGCTTTAGCCCAGCAGGGGAGGGACTAGCCCAAGCCTGGAAGTCCAGAGCAGCTCAACCATAAGCAGCTAACTGAGCTGGAACTCCTCTTGCGTGACCCCTGCCGTTTGCGGGAGAGAAAAGGAGCCGCCCGCCGTTGCCGCTCCGCAGCCCTGTGCCGTCAGGGTAATGTAACCTGAGAGAAAGAGAGAGACAGACATCCTCTCTGCTGAGATCAAGCCAAGGACGGCATTGTCACCTTAAATGGAAAGCAGTTGCTAAGAGATTCAGTGTCGTCAGCTCACCTCGAGCCGAGGGGGAAGTGCTGCTTCACTGCACCCTTCCCCGAAGCCCTCTCAGCCTTGCTCCTCTGCCCTCAGTGGTACCCACTGAACCGCCTGCTTGAGCGAAAGCTAAACAAACACAAAACAATGCCAAGGTGGCTTTCTGTCAGTACAAACCCTAACATTTCTGTGGTACAGAGCAGACAAAAATAGGATGTGTTCCCTCTTTGGTGTGAAGTTTTTTAATGACTGTGAAATGTTTAGAGTAACGAGCAGGAGTCTTTGTCATAAAGCATGTTCAAATCTAATGCTAGCACATTGCTACCTTTGAAGTGGAACATTCTTCTTTATAAACCTCTAAATATTGTGATAGCTATCAGCTGCCATTCATTTGAGGACAGTGATGTAACATAGCTGGAATTTCAGAAGCGAATCTGTGGAACCTATTACATCTTAGTATATATTTGGAGGCTTTCCAAATCACACTGTCAGAATCAGATAAGATGGGCAGTACCATTTGACTATTTTTTTTTTTTTGATAAAGCAGTTTAACAGTTTGTTTGGAAGGCCCTGGGCAATTTGATTAGTGCTGTTTGATGGAGCAGTGTCATCAGCATGAAGTGGAACAGTTTTGCTTGTAAGTGTCTGGCAGGAGATCCAAGTTTCTGAGCATCACACAGGCGTAAGCAATAAACAACATGTTATTGTACATTCCATTTTATATTTTCATAGCTGAAGGAAATTAATAATGCATGAGCATCCAATAGGTTTCCATAAGACTGTGCCTTCAAAATAAAAATGCCAACTACAGTTTTTGGTAGTATAAATGTCTCTACTCCATATCTGTGAACACACTTCCATGTCTCTCGAGGCAACGAGAGCCTGGGATGAATTCTGGCCTTGCTGGAATCAGAGCTCCACTAGATTCAGATGTGCCAGCATCTCACCCTGGTTCATGGTGGTGAATTGTGGCAATGTTGCTGCTCTGGGGACTACATCAGGTGCTGCTGCTAGGCAGTGCAGATGGAGAAGCAATCTCTCTTTGTAATGCTCAGCTACCCTACTGTTCTCTCATGTTGGTGTTGCAGAACAGATATTACATAGACTTTCCTGCATCAGAGGATATGCATGAAATCATACTTCCCTGTGCCTAGGCTCTGAAAATTTGCCCCTTTCTGGAGATTTCTTTTCCAGACTATTAATCATACAAGGTTGCACAAGAAAAAGTATAATGGGGCCGTTAGTAGGCAGAGAGTTGAGAGTGAGTGCTGCTAACCAGGCTTTCTGTTCCTGAACTGTTGCAAAAGCTTAACATCCAGGCCCCTGGGTGTGCTAGCTCTCATAGAAGGACCACTGCATGAACACTGCTTAGTTGAAAATCTGGGGAGGATTTATATATACTTTATGTTTAATGCATAAACAGTAAAAGAAACGCCTTGGAATTGAGCATCATAGCACAGTGCACTAGTCATTTTTATCACCACAGTAATAGTCAAGTATTTCCAGTTTGTGTCTTGCAGATGAACCTCTCTCCTTGTCTCATGAGATGGAGCCTGGATGGACTGAAATGGCATCCAAACTTAAAGCCATTTTCTCCTCTTTATGACATAGCTGCAAGCATTGCTGAAATACTCGGTGTTCGTTTGCAAAATCTTGGATTTTCTGCCGTTGAATTAGATCAAATACTGTTTTTCATGTTCACAGAAACGTTCAGGTATGAAAAGACCCTCAGGATCATCAAATCCAACCTATAACCCTACTCTACAAGGCTCACCCCTAAACCATAGCCCCAAGCACCACATCCAAACCACCTTTAAATACATGCAGGCTTGGGGACTCCACCACCTCCCTGGGCAGCACATTCCAATCCCTGACCATTCTTGACACGAAAAAATGTTTCCTAATGTCCAGTCACCGCTTGAGGCTCTTCCCTCTTTTCTATCACTAATTACCTGTGGGAAGAGACCAGCACCAACCTCTCTACAATGCCCTTTCAGATAGTTGTAGACATCAATGAGGTCTCCCCTCAGCCTCTCTTTTTCATAATAACCATCCCCAGCTCCTTCATGATCTTCATCAGATTTGTTCTCCAGGCCCTTCACAGCTTCCTTGCCCTCCTCTGCACTGGCTCCAGCACCTCCACGCCTCTCGGATTGAGCTGCCCAAAACTGGACACAACACTCCAGGTGTGGCCTCCCCAGAGCTGAGTCCCAGGGGACAATCCCCTCCCTGCTCCTGCTGGACACAGCATTGCTGATCCCAGCCAGGATGCCTTTGGCTTTCTTGGCCACCTGGGCACACTGCTGGCTCCTCTTCAGCTGCTTGGCCATCAGCACCCCCAGGTCCCTTTCTGCCAGCAGCTTTCCAGCCACACTGCCCCAGGCCTATAGCATTGCTTAGGGTTGTTGTGACCCAAGTGCAGGACCTGGCACTTGGCGTTGTTGAAGCTCCTCCTGTTAACGCTGGCCATGGATCCAATCTATCCAAGTCCCTCTGTGAAGCCTCCCTGCCCTCATGAAGCTCCTATATGTGCTCTAGAGATGTTGCTGCATGGTCATAGTTTTGTGTCTGTGAAGTGTGGCATTACTTCACAGTACCCACTGAACCAAAGTTACAGTTAAATTGCTTAGATTACATAAATCAGTGATAATATTGGTGGTGAGAGAACAGATGGAATCACATTCAGCATAACACTGGAGCACTGTAGGTTGGTGATATAGTCTATGGATGAAATCTGCCTGCAAGACTTACTTTCCCCAAGTTTTTTAACCAACATGCATAATCAAAAAAATAAATCCCAAACATATTCTAATTCAAGACTTTATGTTGTGGCTGTGGTGTCTTTACTCTGAAGTACTCTGAACCTGATTTACTGTATTGCATAGGCTACAGTAAAATCAATACACTCAAATGAGATGTGGCATAGATGTCTATCAGTGAGGCGGATTGAAAACTGGCTCCACAACAGAGTTCAGAGGGTTGTCATCAGTGGCACAGAGTCAACTTGGAGGCCTTTGGTAAGTGGTGTCCCCCAGGGATCAGTATTGGCTCCTTTTTGTTCAATATCTTTATCAACAACCTGGTTGAGGGCATTGAGTGTACCCTCAGCATGTTCTGATGATACAAAACTAGGGGTGGCTGACACCTGTCAGGCTGTGCTGCCTTGAAGATTGTCTTAGCAATGCATGTTGAGAAAGACCAGCAGATTGGCAAAACAGAGGGAATCTTCTATTAATCATAGAATCACAGAATCAACAAGGTTGGAAAAGACCTCAGAGATCATCAAGTCCAACCTATCACCCAGCACCTCATGACTAACCAAACCCTGTCTTCAAGTGCCACATCCAATCCTTTTTTGAACACCTCCAGAGATGATGACTCCACCACCTCCCTGGGCAGCACATTCCAATGGCCAATTACTCTTTCTGGGAAGAACTTTCTCCTCA
>VXBD01015373.1:79031-93158 GCA_013399975.1 Indicator maculatus | reverse complement strand
CCTGATGCAGGCCAGGATGCCATTGGCCTTCTTGGCCACCTGTGCACACTGCTGGCTCATGTTCAGCTGCTGTCCACCAGCACCCCCAGGTCCCTTTCTGCCTGGCTGTTCTCCAGTCACTCTGTCCCCAGCCTGTAGTTCTGCATGGGGTTGTTGTAGCCAAAGTGCAGCACCTGGCACTTGGACTTGTTGAATGCCATCCTGTTGGACTCTGCCCATCTGTCCAGTCTGTCAAGCTCCCTCTGCAGAGCCCTCCTATCCTCTAGCAGATCAAGACCTGCTCCCAACTTGGTGTCATCTGCAAACTTACTAATGGTGGATCTCATCCAGATCATCAATAAAGATATTGAACAGGACTGTCACCCACCTGCACATGAGCACAGACCTTATCATTTTATCAGGTGATTCTTGTCTGGCACACCCTTAGTGAAACAGTGCCACTGATTGCCTGGAAAGACTGGAGCCTACATCAGGTTAAAGTGTTTCTTTTAAAAGATACAGACTGAATCAGTGTGGCCTTACTCCTACCTCCCTGATGGTTTAGGTGACTATTCTACTCCCTGCTTTTGGTGGAGGTGTTGGGATTTATTTTGTTTGGTTGTTGTGGTTTATTTTCAGAGATAATTTTGGATTAAAGACCTCAAGGTGTGAAAAGGTGACTTGCTCTGGTATTTGTATACCCTTCTGGTTAATAAATGTATGCATCTTATCTGTTTAGCTTCTCCTTTCACAAATTTTTTACTGTCAGCTAATAATCCTGTAACATAGACATGATTATGTGAGGTGTTCATAGGATCATAGGATGTTAATAGGGGTTGGAAGGGACCCCTGGAGATCATCAAGCCCAATCCCCCTACCAGAGCAGGACCATAGAATCCAGCACAGGCCACACAGGAATACATTTAAATGGGTCTTGAAAGTCTTCAGAGAAGGAGACTCCACAACCTCTCTGGGCAGCCTGTTCCAGTGCTCTGTGACCCTCACAGTGAAGAAGTTCCTCCTCATGTTGAGGTGGAACCTCCTGTGCTGGAGTTTTTATCCATTGCCCCTTGTCCTATCCCAGGGTGCAACTGAGCAGAGCCTGTCCCCTCCCTCTTGACCCCCAGCCAATATTGCTTCCTCCAAAAGACCTTGGAGAGAGGGGGAGAAGAGTAACTGGTTATACATTTTCATTAAAGAGTAGTATTCTTCCTGCTCACAGTAGGAGTGAAGATTTTATAACAGAAAACAATTTTCACTTCCTCTCCCCCCCTCTATTGACATTCAGTCTCTGTGGCTGTACACTTGAAGCACATCCTTATGCATCTCTTCCATAGGTTTAAGTGGATAAGCTTAAATTCATCAGGGACAGAGTAATAATTTTCACTTGACTTGGAGTCCTTTTTTTCTATTACAGTAATTTTATTTCAGATTAGTGACTCAGCTTTAATCAAAAGATGAAAAGGAAGCTCAAAGCGAAGGTTTAAGTCACAAAAAATCTCTTTTTTTGATGGGGTTAAAAGTCTGCTATGTGTTTAGTAAAATATATCAAGGTTTTATGCTTTTATGTACTACATTAGTTACAATAATTACTGTATTTCATTATTGAAATTGTATTTTCAGATGTCTTTAGTCAAATTAAATAAAGACTTGCTAGGAGATGAGGTGAAAAAAAAAAGATGAAAAATGAGAGGACTTTAAACACAAACTGTTGAACTCACTGGAATAATACTTGGCCAATATTTATTAGCCGTGTTTCATGTTAACATTTGAGAGAAAACAGTTGTAAGATGGTCCAGGCCAGAAGGGACCTCCAAAGCTCATCCAGTCTGACCTCCCTGCACTCAGCAGGGACATCCCCAACTAGATCAGGCTGCCCAGGGCCTCCTCCAGCCTCACCATCAACATCTCCAGGGAAGGAGCCTCAACCACCTCCTTGAGCAACCTGTTCCATTGTTCCACCACCCTCAGAGTGAAGAACTTCTTCCTAACATCCAATCTCAGTCTGCTCTGCTCTAGTTTGAAGCCATTGTCCCTCGTCCTGTCCCTGCAGGCCTTTGCAAACAGTCTCTCTGCAGCCTTCCTGTAGCCCCCTTCAGGTACTGCCAGGCTGCTATTAGGTCTGCCCAGAGCCTCCTCTTCTGCAGGCTGAACACCCCCAGCTCCCTCAGCCTGGCCTCAGAGCAGAGCTGCTCCAACCCCCTGAGCATTTTCATGTCCCTCCTCTGGACCCTCTCCATCAGCTCCATGTCCTTCCTCTATTGAGGGCTCCAGACCTGTACACAGCACTCCAGGTGAGGTCTCCCCAGAGCAGAGCAAAGTGTCAGAATCACCTCTCTGGCTCTGCTGGCAATGCTGCTTTGGATACAGCCCAGGCTGGGATTTGCCTTCACAAAATAAAGAACCCCTCTTATGTATACATCAAGTATAACATTTTCAGAAGTAGGGTCATGCTTTTCATGTTTCTTAACATGGAAAGATTTTCTGGCAATATAGAGATCTGCTTGATGCTAAGGATTTAGATTACTTAGGAATGAAAGAGAACAAGATAAAAAATATGAGAGACAATGTGAAGCAGAGCTGCCTTCACAGCTCATCAGTGCAAATTTCTTGTCAACTGCTCCTTGAGCTAAGTGAGGGTTACTTATTCATGTGAACACCTGACTTATAAAATCAATCAAGCACTAGCAGCAAAGATGTCTGGCTTTTGCATCTATTCAGGTTGATGCTTCCATTAACTTAACTTCATGCTCTAAAAGCTTATTTCATCTCTAAATACGCTGTCTATAACTCATTAACATCAGAGCCCCCAACAGTAATTGCCTGAAAGTGAGTAAAGAAAATCGGAAAAGATGAAGAGCTGAATTACCACTTAATGAAAGAGGAGAGAAAAAAAAAAACACCACCACAGACAGGCATCTAAATTGACTGCCATGCCACAGCAAATCCTCTTCTCTGTGGAAAATATTCAGTTGTGAATTTTCTCAAAAGATTCTTAGGCTGCATTTATGGCTTTTTGTTGAGATGGTTAAGAATGTGTAAAACCTCAGTGTACTCCTAGATGGGATTTTACTTGGGAATTATCCTTGTTAACAGCCTTTTTTTTATCCTTTCTGTGTTCACAATATTTTATGCTTCATCACTCTACACACTATTGTTGTGTCAGTCTTTAGGAAGGTCTTAAGAACATCTTTCAACATCTTTGTCAGTGACACGGACAGAGGCATTGAGTGCACCCTCAGCAAGTTTGCTGATGACATCAAGTTGTGTGGTGCAGCAGACAGGCTGGAAGGAAGGGATCCATCCAGAGGGACCTGGACAGGTTGGAGAGGTGAGCACAAGCCAATCTCATGAGGTTCAACAAGACCAAGTGCAAGGTCCTGCAGCTGGGTCGAGGCAATCCCAAGCACAAATCCAGGCTGGGCAGGGACTGGCTGGAGAGCAGCCCTGAGGAGAGGGACTTGGGGGTGCTGGTGGATGAGAAGCTCAACAGGAGCTGTCAGTGAGCACTTGCAGCCCAGAGAGCCAAGCAGAGCCTGGGCTGCATCAGAAGTATGGCCAGCAGGTCAAGGGAGGTGATTCTCCCCCTCTACTCTGCTCTGGTGAGACCTCACCTGGAGTACTGCATCCAGCTCTGGAGCCTCTGTTACAAGAGGGATATGGACATGCTGGAAGGTGTCCAGAGAAGGGCCACCAGGATGAGCAGAGGACTGGAGCTCCTCTCCTATGAGGGCAGACTGAAAGAGTTGGGGCTGTTCAGTCTGGAGAAAAGAAGGCTCTGAGGTGACCTTCCAGTATCTGAAGGGGGCTACAAGAAAGCTGGGGAGGGACTTTTTAGGCTATCAGGTAGTGATAGGACTGGGGGGAATGGAATACAGCTTGAAGTGAGGAGATTCAGAGTGGATGTGAGGAAGAAGTTCTTCCCCATGAGAGTGGTGAGAGCCTGGAATGGGTTGTGCAGGGAGGTGGTTGAGGCTCCATCCCTGGAGGTGTTTGCAGCCAGGCTGGATGAGGCTGTGGCCAGCCTGATGTAGTGTGAGGTGTCCCTGCCCATGGCAGGGGGGTTGGAACTGGATGATCTTTGTGGTCCCCTTCCAACCCTGACTGATTCTGCTCTATTCTATTCTAATGAAGTGAAACTCAATTTTGAGAAGATATGAAGTGTCCAAAATCTGTTTTTCAGAAGGCTTCATTTTAGACAAAGCAAAAGCATCACTTTTAGGATGTAGTTGACCTCCAGTAATTGATGTAAGGAATGAGGAAAAGATGTAAGTGTGCTTGCACGTGTTTTTGTCTTGCTGGTGGTCACAGTGTAATGGCAAAGGTGGCTCCTCAGCAATTTGTCAGCGTGGCTCCACTGGCCATGATGGCCCTCACCTGGTGCAGATCAATAAGGCTTGTTTACCTCAGGGCAGTTGGATTGATTTGTACCAGCTGTGGATCTGGCTGGGCATGTGCAGAGACAGCATTGCAGAGGCACACAGGAAGCAGCTTTAAATATTTTAACATCACAAAGACCAAATAAAAGTGAGGATAAGGGGTTTTTTGTCAGTTTAGTAGATTACTGTTGATTTGATTGTTAGAGTAAGGCAAAATTTTGTTCCAACGGATTTGGATTGTTAACTGATTGCTGTTGGTGCAGTTGACATTGATCCCTGGCTTTGTGCTGATGTTGTCAAACCAGTTCTTCCAAATTCCTTCATTTAGCTATTGGAGAGAAGCAAGACATAGACATCTAGCATGTCTTAACTAATTTGTTCAGAGCTTTCACAGCTTTTGTTACAGGATGTACGCTTGGTGTTGTCCTGGAAGATAATGTTTCAGCTTAACAGTGCTGTAAGGTTTCTTTTAACAACTGGATGTGGCTCTGAGCAACCTGATCTAGTGTCAGGTGTCCCTACCCATGGCAGGGGAGTTGGAACTGGATGATCCTTGAGGTCCCTTCCAGCTCTATCAATTCTATGATTCTGTAACTCTTATGTAGACATGATCACAGGAGGAGCTCAGTATTAATGTGTGCATATGCTGTATGTTCATTGGAATGAAGGCAACTCATAGAATCATAGAATCAGTCAGGATTGGAAGGGACCACAAGGATCATCCAGGTCCAACCCCCTGCCATGGGCAGGGACACCTCACACTACATCAGGCTGGCCAGAGCCTCATCCAGCCTGGCTGCAAACACCTCCAGGGATGGAGCCTCAACCACCTCCCTGCACAACCCATTCCAGGCTCTCACCACTCTCATGGGAAAGAACTTCTTCCTCACATCCAGTCTGAGTCTCCCCACTTCCAGCTTTATTCCATTCCCCCCAGTCCTATCACTACCTGATAGCCTAAAAATTGTTGAAAAACCACTCTGCCATCGAGGTACTGAAGGATTAGCAGTGAGGAACATCTGTGTTTTACTGAAGTAGCTGAAGATACTCATTTCTCTCTGTTGCTGTTCAAGGATGTTGTAGAGAAGGTGGTGCTGGGTGTCTTCTCACAGATAATTAGTGATAGAACAGATAGTTCTTTAACAGATGTGAAGAGCTTTAAGAAAAAAACTGGCTACACATGACCTTAAATATAAAACAGTTTTTAACCTTTTTTGTGGGTAGTTTTTGTCTGGGTTTTTTTTTTTGTTTGTTTCTTTTTTTTTTTAATTAAGTAATGGCATGAACTGAAGTGGTGATTGACTTTTTCAGAGGGAAAGGAGAGTCTTACATGGTGAAATAAATCTGGAGAATAAATCTGATGAAGAGCAACTGAAGGAGCTGGGGATTGTTAGTTTGGAAAAGAGAAGGCTGAGTGGAGACCTCATTGCTGTCTGCAACTCCCTGAAAGGAGGTTGTGGAGAGGTTGGTGATGGTCTCTTCTCACAGGTAATTAGTGATAGAACAAGAGGGAATGGCCTCAAGCTACAACTGGGTAGATTTAGACTGGAGAGCAGGAAAAGTTTTTCATGGCAAGAGTGGTCAGGGATTGGAATGTACTGCCCAGGGAGGTGATGGAGTCACCAACCTTGGATGTGTTTAAGAGTCATTTGTATGTGGTGCTAGGGATGAACCTTGTAGAGTAGGGTTCTGGGTTGGACTTGGTGATCCTGAGAGTCTTTCCCAACTTGAATGGTTCTGTGATTTCAAAGAGATAGTTCACGTAGGATGTTATTGTTGATTTTTTTTTTTAATCTCCTGTGAATCAAGCTCTAAGCTTGGCAGAGACAGGAAGAGGGGAGGAAAAAAAAAACAAACAACACTTTTCATGGCTGCTGAAGTTCTTAAAAAACAAACAAACAAAGAAATAATTACTTTTTTTTTTTACTTTGCTGTGAAATGAGGAAACAAGATATTTATTCTCACACTACACCTGTTTCTGAGTGCCTCCCAGTCATATACAATATGATTTCTATCAGGCCACACATTGCTAATGGTGAGGTTTTCTTCTTTCCTTAGAAGCAAAATTACACATAAGCTTTTTCCACTTACATCTATGTATTTGAAAGTGTACCAAAACCTGTCCTGCTTGCCTTTAGCATAAAGGGGAAGGCTGAAGGCTGGGAAGCCTTTAATAGGAAGAAACAACAGCAGAGCTTTTTATTGTTCTTTAGGCTTGCAAAGCCTCCTTTTACAGTTTTCAGTGTGCTCCTGCACAAGTGTGGTTTTCCCTTTGCTCTTCCCCTCATTAATTCCTATTTTGCCTAACTACCACTAGTCTCAGGATAAGTACTGATACTTCATTAAATTTCCTTAGATTTAAACATATTTTAACACTTTGCTCCCTCATGCTTTTCTCTTGTACACCTTCCAGAAATCTCTTTTTGTTAGTTTGTCCTTGAAGTCTTCAGGCAGCTGTTGAGCAGCTCCATTTTGGGAAATCAGTCTACTTGTTTTGCCAAGGTATGGGCAGAGGAATAGGGGATGTATGGCTTGCTCTGGGACCTTTACCCATGGGTTTTCAGATCTTGATGACATGTGTGTCATGGAGTGCCATTTTGGAAGGACCTGATGGGTCACGCTTATCGTGAGAAGATGACAAGGAGAGGTTGTTTCCATTACCCCATTTGTGTATGGAACATGTTTCAAGATGGCATGAGAAACAGACTGAGAAAGTGCCACTGCTCTTCACTATAGATAAATGCATGTCTGGACCTGTTCTAAAGGGTGCCATGGAAACAGGATGTGTTCCTCAACAATCTGGGATTATGTCCAAATAACTTGTATGAGATGAGTATGAGCTCAAGCATAAGGCTAGACTCATGCTTAAAATCAATCCTGAAGTAGCCATAGCAACCACTCAACTAGCAGAGCTGAGTGTTCAAGAGCTGCTTTGTGCCCCTAAAATGTAAGCACCATTAATAACACCTTTTCTTAGTCAGTAAGACTTGTATCTGTACACTATCAGAACAGAGTTTTCACATTGAAAGACTAATAACTCATTTGAGAGGAGTCAAACATCCACAATTAGTGAAGTAATAGAAATCAGCAATCTTAGAAAGAAACTTGAGTCTGCCAAACTTCTCTCACACCCTTCCCCCGTCCTCCCCAGTTATGAAGCTTATAAAATTCCTTACAAAATCCATTAATTTTAAATTGAAAATATTGGCCCCATGTTTTAGTTCACCAAGTTCACCACAGGTCAGGGTGATAGCCCAATCCTCTGTTGTCTCAAAGCTATGCATGTGGTAGGACTGGGCTGATAGCCCTTAATGATGTTGTGATGGTAGGGTCATGACACATGGCCCAGTACAAATCCAGACAGGCCTTAAGATGTCTAGACAAGATCCCTTTCTCTCCCCTCCTTCCTGCAGGAAAACAGGACAGCGTGAGAAAAGGAACAAAGGGGACAGGACCCTTTCCTGTCTGGTAAACAAGATGCTTATCTGGGGTCAGAGCATGTAGCTGACCACTGCTCCCCCAGATACAAGGTCCTTGCTTCTGCCTTTTTTGGTCATATCCTGGCAGAATGCTTTCCGTTGGGTAGCTACACGTTAGCTTCAGTGCCCTGTTGGACCAAGTGACCTCTGGCATTTTGTATATATACAAGTGGCTAGGGAGCCTTGCCTTGCCTTGCTCCAAACTGCTGAAGCTTTGCTCCAAGCCTTTCTCCAATCTGCTGAAGCCTTGCTCCAAGCCTTGCTCCAATCTGCTGAAGCCTTGCTCCAAGCCTTGCTCCAAGCCTTGCTCAAGCTTGCTCGAGCCTCGCCTTGCTCCAAGCCTTGCTTCAAGCCTTGTCGCCTGGAGTTGCCCTGCCCTGCCTCCAGTATCTGGTCCAGAGCCTGGGATAAAGCCACGAGCCATACACGTGCAAGCCGGAGAAGCCAGAGTCCCCTAGCAGCCAGGGCCACCTTAGTCTGCTTCCCTTGCCACCAGACTCATGCCATGCCTCAGTTTCCCCACGCAGGAGCCACGTCCCAAGAGCGTCGTTAACTGCCTGCCGTCCGCTGACGCCAGCCCAGCCTGGGACCGCGCAGTGAACCTTTCCTGTCAGCAATCTGCTGTGCTGTGCCCACGAGAGCACCCCCAAAGCTAACACTGCAGCAGCAGCATCCCTCATATGGGTGAGAATAGCTGTGAGTGACTCATTCACTGCCCTTTGGGTTTAATGGTTCTTATCCAGCCTCCTCCCCGCTGTAACTGAGCACTAACCACCCTAGGGGACCTTCTTTTTCCAAGTTATTGCCTCCTAATTTGCATAGAATAGTTTGTATTTGCCCTGAGACTGCATCATTCCCTCTGTAAATACATCTTCCAACCATACAAACGATCCTTTTAGTGAGTTTTGGCGTATTTCATTAATAAAGGGTTACTATTTTTATTAATACCTGTTTGCCATATCGTTTCATTAATTATTGTTGTGCAAGTAATTAATAAATAAGCCTCCCCTCGACCGCAACAGATGTGACATACCTGGTCTTGAACAGACAGGGTGATGGCCTTAAGAGCTCCAGAGGAGAGCTGCTGACTTAACAGTGAAAAGAGATAATACCTGAGGAGGCAGGAATTCCCTCTTTGAAACCATGTGTCATGTAATAGACTGTACTGTATGGTGGTTTGGCCCTGACTAGGGGCCAAATGCCCACCAAAGCTGCTCTATCATTCCCCCTTAGATGGAAAGGGGAGAGGAGAAAATATAACAAAAGCCAGCTGTAGGATAGGAGAAATTTAATAATAATGATAGGCAGAAGCAGTAGATGGCATGGAAGCAAAAAAGCATAAAGAGAGCTGTTAGTCTCTAGTGCCCATCAGCAGGGTGAGGGTTGGTCTTGGGCAGCAGGGCTCTCTATGCTTGGTGGTTCCCCTGGAGGACAGACACCATGGACTAATCCCCCAACTTCCTTCTTTCACTTCATTCTTATATCTGAGCTGGCTTCATGTGGCATGAAATAACCCTTTGGCCAGTTTGGGTCAGCTGGCTCAGACGTGTCCCCTTAGTATACTCTTGGGGTGGGGCAATAATGGAAAAGCACAGCCTGGGTGCTTGTTCAGCAGTAGCCAAGACACTGCTGTGTTATCAACACTCAGCTACAGCACTGCAAACCACAGCACTGGAAACATGTTTTGAGGAGAATTAACTCCAGCTCAGCCCAAACCCAATACATACTGTGGGGTCCTGGTGCATACCTCTGTGATTTGGAGAAACTGCAGCACCACTCCCCCCCACCCTCCCAACTGCCAAAAAGGTATAAAAGAACCACAACTTCCAGGGTCTACATAACTGCATCTACCACAGAACAAACCCAACTGATCAGCCATTTGGTGTCACTTCACTTTCATTTACTCCAAGGGAATTTTTGAACCTTAGCATGACCTCCCCTTAGTAGGGTTGGCTCAGGATGCTGAGTGGTGACAGCCAGGAGCATGTTAACTTTTGTTTTCATTATCATCTGCTGTTTGGTTTTTATATACACACACACACACAAAAGATTCAAATCTAAGTGTCCAAGTGTTCCATAAGTACTTGGATAAATAAGACACTGTATTAGCTAAGGAAAACAGTCTAATGTGGAACAAAGCACAAGAGGAGAAAAAAAATAGAACAGAAGGGAGACTGGAGATAACAGAAATGGGATCCTGGTGTGATCTGTGTTCCTATGATAATTTCCCTTCATTCTGAAATTGCCAGATGCTAATTGACCACAAATCTTGTTGTTTCTTACTGCTGCATAAGTATGCCAATTGTAGTTGGCTGGGCTTTACTTCTGGACCCACCTTTGTCCTGATGCTTAGAAGTTGTCAGTTTCCAAGGGAATGGTTTTGTGGTTGAGTTGGGAATTTGCAATTGTGAGAACATGCAGAAGAAAAACTTGAAATTTTGGAGGATGTGGCATTCAGGACAGACATCATCACATGCAAGTGTGCCAACGTGACACAAGAGGTGTTAAGAGACCAAAAAAAAAGAGTGGGTTGCTGAGAAAAGAGAGACTTGTGAAAGAATATTTTAGGACAAAATGGGAGTAGAATGAGTAAAGGAAGATCTACGTAGGGTCTGTGCCTCTTTTGGCTGAAGGAAATGATAGAAAAATGTGATGAATGCTTTACTTCCTGTTCTGTGCACACTAACTGTAGGGAAAACTCACAGCTAAACATGTGTAGGCTGCTGGGGGGGACTGGCTGAGATCAACTCTGTGTTAATTATGTGTTATTCTGAGGGGGAAAGTTTAGGTACTCTATTTCCATGGGGAGTTACTCTTGGATTCGTTTACCTGTACAGTAGATGTGCTAAAGCTCTATTTGCTACTTTAGCAAAGCCATCTGATTGGGAAAGATCATAGAGTCATAGAATCAGTCAGGGTTGGAAAGATCATCCAGTTCCAACTCCCCTGCCATGGCCAGGGACACCTCACACTACATCAGGCTGGCCAGAGCCTCATCCAGCCTGGCTGCAAACACCTCCAGGGATGGAGCCTCAACCACCTCCCTGGACAACCCATTCCAGGCTCTCACCACTCTCATGGGGAAGAACTTCTTCCTCACATCCAGTCTGAATTTCCCCACTTCCAGCTTTATTCCATTCCCCCCAGTCCTATCACTACCTGAATGATGATGACCTCAAGCTACCAGAGACCTTCCTAGGTTTCAGGCAGATGCTGCTTGCCATATCAGTTGCTGAGATATGTAGTCATGAGCCATGACTTCACCCATGTTTGCACTCAAATCACACTATGGCCAGTGCTATGGATATAAAAATATTGAGAATCAACGAGATTGGAGGTTTTACCTTGCTTAACATCTCAGACACTTGATTCTTGTCTCCCACCCCAAGTTGCATTCACTAGGTCTTGACTTCCAGTTCTCATCAGGAAGCTGACTGAAAGCCCAGATGGGTTTTGCAATTGCTTGCAACTACCAACCTTGGACGTTACCAGCCAAGGTCCCAGAGGCCACTCCCCTGGCATTTGTCTTCATCCATTCCTTAATCTCCAAGATCTTCCCTCTCTGCACAGATTCACAGATTCCATTGGTTGGAAGGAGCCCTCAAAGGGCACGCTGTCCAATGCCCGTGCAGTGAGCAGGGACACCTCCAACTAGACCAGGCTCATCAGGACCACATCACCTCTGATCTTGACTGCCTTCAGGGACAGAGCCTCAACTGCATCCCTGGCAGCCTGTTTCAGTATTTCACCACCCCCAGGCAGCCTGTTCCAGTATTATACCACTCCCATTGTAAAGAACTTCCTCCTAATGTCCAACCTAAATCTACCCTGCTCCACTTTAAAACCATTGCCCTCATCCTACTGCTACAAGTCCTTTTAAACAGTCATTCCCCAGCCTTCCTGCAGGTATTTTTCAGATATTGCTATGTAGCTATAAGGTCTCCTCAGAGCCTTCTCTTCTCCAGGCTGAATACCCCAAACTCCATCAGCCTGTCTTCACAGGAGAGGTGCTCCAGCCCTCTAATCATGGCCCTCCTCTGGACCCACTCCAGCACGTCCATGTCTCTCTTGTGCTGGTGGCCCCAGGGCTGAACACAGAACTCCAGGTGAGGTCTCACCAGAGCAGAGTAGAGGGAAAGAATCACTTCTCTTAATCTACTTACCAACTCTCTTAATCTGCTTGCATACTTCTTTTGATGCAGCCTAGGTTGTCATTGGCCTTCTGGGCTGCAAGTGCACATTGTTGGCTCATGTCCAGCTTCTGTACCACCAGAACCCCAGGCCTTTTTCTGCAGGGCTGTTCCCCAATTTTATCATCCCCCAGCCTGTATTGATATCAAAGGTTGCCTCTACCTAGGTGCAGGACCTTGCACTTTGCCTTATTGAACCTCACAAGATTGTCCTCAGCCCACCTCTCCAGCCTGGATGGCATTTTCAGTCTTATCAATGCCACCACTCAGCTTGGTATCATCTTCAGATTTGCTGAGGGTGCATTTCCAGGATATTCTCTCCAGTGGGGACCTTCCTCATCTTCTCCCTGGCCTCTTAAGCCCTTTGTTTTCCCAATCTAAATAACCTATGTGGAGAAGCACAAGGCATAGCCTCCTAATGGTGTAGGTGCTACTTTGTTTCAGTTAATTCAAGTGGTATCAAAATGTAGAGGCAGCTATTTCCAGTTGTAGCTCGCAAGTATCCCAGAATCATTAATTTGGAAGTGATGTCCTGAGATCATCTAGCCCAACTTCTCTGCTGAAGTAAGGTCAGTGAAAGCAGATTAACCTGGGAGAGTGTAAAGTTGGATTTTTAACATCACCAAGGATGAAGACTCCACAGCCACCTCAAACTCTTTGATAAATCTGTTTCAGTGTTTGGCCACCCTTCAAATAAAAAAAAATTTCTTCTATCCACTAGGAATTCCAGGTGTTTTAAATTGTGCTCATTATTTCTTGGCCTGTAATCATGTACTGAGAAAAGTCTGGCTCCCTTGTCTTCACTGCCTCTCACTGGGCATCTATATACATGGACAAGACTTTCTCTCATTGCCCTTCCATTCCCCACCTCCCAAAACTTTTTATCCAGGATGGACAGTATCATCTCCCTCACATCTCATATGCTTCAAGCTTGCATTTGTAGCTCTTAGCTGAACTTGCTCCTGCAAGTTCATCTTTCTTGTACTGAGGAGTCTAGATCTGGCCTCAGCTGTGAAGATGTGGCCTCAGCATCGCTGAGCAGAAGATCCTCCTCCTGCAACTCACTGACAGTGCAGTCCAGGAGACTGTTGGTCAATGATATGACAGCACATTGTTGGGTCATGGTCAGCTTGTTGTCCACCTGTACCCTAAGGCTGATCTCTGCAGAGCTGCCTTCCAATTGCACACAGGCAGAGTGTGTGTAATGGTGTGTGGTGTTACTTCTTCCTGAGAGCAGGACTTGGTGTTTTCCCTTGTTGATGATGTTCTTATCAGCCAGCATGTTGAGGTCCTTCTGCAGCACAAGTGCTGGTGCAGCAGGCACTCCTCCATGGTTTGTATCATTTGCAGCCTTTGTGGTGGTGCACTCTTCCAGCATCCATGTCATCAATGAACAGGTCAAGCAGCCTTGGCCACATGACTTTGAGAGATGCTACTAGCGATTGATCTCCAACTGGACTTTGCTGTTGATTGCTGTCCTAAGAGGTAGGCTTGGTCCTGAGAGTTCAAAGCTACTTTATGATGCTCACACAATTATCTGCTGCATGTCAGAATTTACAGTTTAAGAGCTTTTTTAAAAAATAAAGTTCTAAGCCAGCTCTAACCAGGAAAGCCCATTACTTCTGCATTAAAATCAATCATTTTTCCTTTTGTACAGCTCTTTCCTTCCTCTTAAAGAGGAAAAAACTTGATGCCCACCCTGCAGGTGCCAGATGCAGTGACTAGAAATGTCATTTTGAAGGTCAAATTAGACTGAATCTTCACCTGCCTCTCTTGAACTTGTGCACACACACTGTGCCATGTATGTATGTATGTAGAAGCATAGCCAGCAGGTCAAGGGAGGTGATTCTCTCTGCTGCACTCTGGTGAGACCCCACCTGGAGCACTGCATCCAGTTCTGGAGCCTCTGTTAAAGGAAGGATCTGGAGGTGCTGGAACATGTTCAGAGAAAGGCCAAGAGGATGATCAGAGGGCTGCAGCACCTCTCCTATGAGGAGAGATTGAGAGAGTTGGGGCTGCTCAGTCTGGAGAAGAGAAGGCTCCCAGGAGACCTTCTTGTGGCCTTCCAGTATCTGAAGGGGGCTACAAGAAAGCTGGGGA
>VXBD01015373.1:30615-72597 GCA_013399975.1 Indicator maculatus | reverse complement strand
GAACTGGATGATCCTTGTGGTCCCTTCCAACCCTGACTGATTCTATGATTCTATAATTGTATTTTACCAAATGCAGTTGCTGCATAATGGTTGTTTCAAGAACTTCCTTAAGATTTTAAGGCAACAGAATGGCTTGCTGGGTTGACAGTATTTAAATAAAACTCCTAGAGAAGAATGCATCCTTCCTGTTATCTAAGGAAAGGAAGTCCATGTGCATCTAAAAGCTATGAGTTTTGAAAGCCAGATAATCTATGGTTGATGGATCATCATCATCATGATAGGTAGGAACTAAATACACCAAGTGAGTCTGGGCAGCCACTTTTTAGTTTTAAGGTTTTAGCTCAGGCTCTGAAAGGCCACCTAAACCCATATCCTAAGCTTTTAAATGTTCCTCTTACCTGAGTCCATGACACCTCCAGTGAGAGCAGCAGCACCCAGATTCAGTGCAAACAGGAAATGTGTGTGTTGTGCAATGTTTGAAGCCAAGGGCTGGAAGCTGTGCTGTAATACCAGCTGCAGCAGTGCCTTCACACCAGCAAAGAGCTGAGCTTTCTGTCTGCTCAGGAGCTTTCAAGTGCCTAAGTAATCAGGTCATGCTATGGCTGCAGGCAAACACTGACCACAGGCCTGGAAAAATGTGTGGTGAGGGTTTAGTACTTCAGTTGGTGAGAGTTTAATACCTCAGTGTGCTTATCTGACAGAATGCACTTGAGCAAGTGCCACAAGTATTTCTCTAAGCCAGAGCTTGCTGCTAAGCATATTACAAGTCCTATATTAGTATGTGTTGAAGTGTTAAGTGCTGGATTAGCTATGGAGAGTGTAAGCTTGGGTTGAAAGGACTTGAGCATTGACTCAACCTTCATTTATTTTAAAAGTAAGTTAAAAAAAAAAATGCATGCACTCAGCATGAGATGCAGTCATAATACTTGCAACAGGCAGGTGTTTCACTGTAGTGAAGGGTTTGGGTGAAAACAGGCAAATACAAGGTCAAGAGAGGTGATTCTCCCTTTCTGCTCCACTCTGGTGAGACCCCACCTGTAGTACTGCATCCACTTCTGGAATCCCTACTACAAGAAGGATCTGGAGGTGCTGGAATGTGTCCAGAGAAAGGGCCAGGAGGATGAGCAGAGGGCTGGAGCACCTCTGCTATGAGGACATACTGAAAGAGTTGGAGCTGTTCAGTCTGGAGAAGAGAAGGCTTCCAGGAGACCTTCTTGTGGCCTTCCAGTATCTGAAGGGGGCGACAAGAAAGCTGGGGAGGGAGTTTTTAGGGTGTCAGAGAGTGATAGGACTGGGAGGAACAGAGCAGAACCAGAAATGGGGAGATTCAGATTGGATGTTAGGAAGAAATTCTTCCCCATGTAGATGGTGAGACACTGGCACAGGTTGTCCAGGGAGGTGGTGGAAGCCTCATCCCTGGAGGATTTTGCAGCCAGGCTGGATGTGGCTGTAAGCAACCTGCTGTAGTGTGAGGTGTCCCTGCCCATGTCAGGGGGGTTAGAACTGGATGACCCTTGAGGCCCCTTCCAACCCTAACAATTCTATGATTCTATGAAGCTGGTTTGTTGCAGTTTAAACTGCAGTCAGTAAAAATATTAATGCCAATGACTTTCTGCCAGTTAGTAGGATTCACAGTACCATATTGCCCAATTAAGCTATGGAAATGGAGTCATAGGTAGCTGTGAAATTAATTCCCAGCCTTTTGTACCACACTCTTGTTATTCTATTCTAAAGTTATCTGAATGATGCAGCTGATGTGAATCAGCAGGTCTTCAGCTTGTATTTTCATCTGAGGAAATGGTTTGGCCATATTAATACTTTTTAAGTCAATTATTTCCAGGAACTTTATCATGCTTCTTTTATTCTCACTGCAAATGATTTTGTGTGCTCCTTACAGAAGGCTGCTCTTTTAGTGATATTATTTTGTTGGAGAAAAAGGGTCTAGAGCACATATGACTCAGAGGCCAATATTCCAAAATGTTTAGTGTCTGAGTGCATCCTCCTTCAGCTGTTGCTGCTGGACACTGAAGAGGTCACTGCCCCTAACTATTCATTCCTGATACCTGTTGAACTCCATGTTCTGTGGATGGGTGGTGCTGGAAAATATTATTAAAACTCATAAGTCCTAAAGTCCATGCTCTCCAATGTTGGTATGACACCAACATGAGAGGCTGAGGGAGCTGAGGGCTCTGTAGCTTGGAGAGGAGGAGCCTGAGGGGCACTGTTAGGTTGCATCTGGAATATTATGTCAAGTTCTGGGGCCCTCAGTTCAAGAAAGACCTCAAGGAACTACTAGAGAGAGTCCAGCACAGAGCCACAAAGATGATTAAGGAAGCAGAACATCTTCCTTCTGAGGAGAGCCTGAGGGAGCTGAGGGCTCTGGAGCTTGGAGAGGAGGAGCCTGAGAGGAGACCTCGTTGTTGCTAAAGATGTGCAGGGGGAGTGCCCAGAGGCTGGAGCCAGGCTCTGCTGGGTGATGCCCAATGACAGCACAAGGGGCAGTGGTGGAAGCTGAGGCAGAGGAAGTTCCATGTGACCATGAGAAATTTTTTTTCCCTGTGAGGGTGACAGAGCCCTGGAAGAGGCTGCCCAGGGGGGTTGTGGAGTCTCCTTCTGTGGAGATATTCAAAACCTGCCTGGATGTGTTCCTGTGTGATCTGATCTAGGTGGTCCTGCTCTGGCAGGGGGGGTGGACTGGATGAGCTTTCAAAGTCACTTCCAGCCCCTGACATTCTGTGATTCTGTGCTATGTAGCAGCTATGACAAATGCAGACTATTCATACTAGAGTCTGGAAATGTACTCAAATATGCAAATATCCCAGACTTGGGAGATGCATTCGGTGTTTGGAAATCAGATGTTTATGAAGAACAACAGGATTAGTCAAAACCCTTACTAAAATAAATCTGTCAGAACCACTATAGCAATTCAAGTTTTTGCCAGGTTGTCTTGGCAAAGAGGATAGCTTTAATTCTGTAAACAGCTACCAAGTTAGGAAGGACAGTCTAGACTTGGAGGAAAATTTCACAGTATCAGAGTATATCAGAGGTTGGAAGGGACCTCAAGAGATCATCAGGTCCAACCCCCCTGCCAGAGCAGCATCACTTAGGGGAGTCTGCACAGGAATGCATCCAGGTGGGGTTTGAAAGTCTCCAGAGAAGGAGACTCCACAACCCTCCCTGGGCAGCCTGTTCCACTGCTCTGTCACCATCACTGTAAAGAAGTTTTTCCTCATGTTGAGGTGAAATCTTCTCTGTTCAAGTTTGAACCCACTGTTCCTTGTCTTATCCCTGTGAACCATCAAAAAGAGCCTGGCCCCCTCCACTTGACACCCACCCCTCAGCTATTGATAGACATTGATCANGAGGAGGGATAGGAGGAAAGGGGGGAAGGAGAAGGGAGAGGGGAGAAGGGGGAAAAGGGGGAGGAAGAGAGGGGGAGAGAGGAAGGGGGGAGAGGGAAGAGGAAGGGAGGGGAAGGAGGAGGTTAGAGGGAGGAAGGGGGAGAGGGCGGAGAGAGAAATCAAGAAATGCCTGCTCATAAGGTTAATACATCTGTTAGTTCACTTGAGTAAAGTTGTCACCCTTACTTTTGCAAGGCTTTTGCTTGCTGCTTTCTGCAGATAACCAGGTAGATCAACTTCAGTAGGAAAATGGTATGGCAAAGTGGGAAAAAGAATTCTTTTTTTCAAATCCTGAATGCGAAGCTGCATATTTGAATGCACTCAGGATTTGATTCCTCATGGTTTGACCCCCACCTGTATAGCTAAAGATAGAATGCTTCTCACTTCTGCTGTTTGACACCAGATCAAAGAATGGAAAGTGATCAGAGATTTCTGTGCCTTAGTATAAAACAAATGTAAAGTTTGGGCTGAAATAATCTCACCAGGTTTTTAGTGCAAGCAGAAAAATAAATAAACATGCATCAGAAGAATGTGGAAAATCTTTTCCATGGCTAGAAAACCTCAAATAAAAAAAAAAACCCAAAACCAAAAAGGTGTATAAAGTGCCCAAGGGTTTCAGTGCTCTCATTTAGTACAAAGCTGAAAGAAGCTGTGAGCCTTCTCGGGACAACCTCTGCATTATCTGAGTTTTAATGCTTTCATTTCAGCTCTTCATGGGACAAAAAGTGCTGACACCAATTCTGTGCCAGGTTTTAAACTGCACTGTAACAGCAAATGCCATCCTAGATAAAAGATTTAGTCTTCAAAATTGTACCAAGACTGTGCTCACTAGTATATGCAAAAAGGATCAGGATATTAATTTGACCTGACTAAGTGAGCAGATTATACTATAAATAGGGCTCTGAGACTGCATCTACTTGTGAGGCTGGTCCTTTCCTACCAAATCCATTGCATGTATATTTGCCCTAATCCTGCATTGTGATCCTCAGTTTAATCCTTACACCTGGCTCTTATAACATACTAAATTTGCTATGCATGTAAAGCAGTGCATACATAAGGCTTTCCCTGCTTGGACATTATAGATGGAGAATACAGAAGCACAGAAAGAATTTTATGTGGTAGATGAGCTAACAGAGGATTGACACACCTAAAACAACAGAATTAACCAAGTTGGGAAAGGTCTTCGAGATCATCAAGTCCAACCTATCACCCAACACTACCTAATCAACTAAACCATGGCATTAAGTGCCTCAGCCAGGCTTTTTAAAAACACTTCCAGGGGTGGTGACTCCACCACCTCCCCAGGCAGCACATTCCAATGGCCAATCTCTCTTTCTGGGAAGAATTTCTTCCCAACATCCAGCCTAAACCTCCCCTGGCACAGCTTGACACTGTGTCCTCTCGTTCTGTGTACTGGTTGCCAGGCTCTTGGAAAGATTGGGGAAGAAAAAAAGATTGAGAAAGGTCAAAATCTGAATAAAACCAAGGATTCTCCAAGTTTAAAGTGTCATGTGTACTAGCTCGATTTATTTTGGAGCTGACTGGAGTTCAAGATTGATTTCTTCAGCTAAAGTCCAAAAGATAACCTTTTGCTTCATCCCTGTTGGGAGTTACCTGGGAGAAGAGCACACAAAAGCAAGATGGAGGTGATTCCAGCATAAAACTCACCTCAATCCTGTGTTCCACATTCTGACAATTGCTTCAGTTACAGACAAAAATACATTACTTTTTCTTTTTTTTTATTACTTTATTTTTTCCCAGCCTCTGCACATCTAAGCATTTCCTGACTTTTCTGCTGTTCACTCTGAATGTATTGCTTCCAGTTCTTCTCTCCCTAGACATCACCTCCTCCTTAGACCCCTTTTGGCTGATGTCAAGTGTGTTGCACCATAGATACAGTCTAAAGGTTACTCCTGTGCTGAACACAGTCACTTCCACCTATTAGATGCTTTCTTCTAATGCTCCTCTTCTATCTTCCTGCTTAGCATTTCTTCACCAATATTGCCTTATTCTTTGAGTGTTTGAAGCGTGTTTGTTTGTTTGTTTTTCTGGAGTGCTCCTCTGCCCTGTGCTCAGCACTGGTTAGACCACACCTTGAGTGCTGTGTCCAGTTCTGGGCTCCCCAGTTTAAGAAGGACACTGAGACACTTGAACGTGTCCAGAGAAGGGCAACAAGGCTGGGGAGGGGTCTCCTGTGAGGAGAGGCTGAGGGAGCTGGGGGTGTTCAGCCTGGAGAAGAGGAGGCTCAGGGGAGACCTTATTGCTGTCTACAACTACCTGAAGGGAGGTTGCAGACAGGTGAGGGTTGGTCTTCTCTCCCAGGCAACCAGTGACAGAAGGAGAGGACACAGTCTCAAGCTGTGCCAGGGGAAGTTTAGACTCGAGGTGAGGAGAAAGTTCTTCCCAAAAAGACTAATTGGCCATTGGAATGTGCTGCCCTGGGAGATGATGGAGTCACCATCCCTGAAGGTGTTCAAAAAAAGACTGGATGTGGCACTTGGATCCATGGTTTAGATGTCAGGAGGTGTTAGGTATTAGGTAATAGGTTGGGCTTGATGATCTCTGAGGTCTTTTCCAAGCTGGTTGATTCCATGATTCTTCCTTCTATCTCTCTCCTTTTGCAGTGTCTCTTTGTTCAAGTGTCTAATTCAAAGTGTGCATTCAGTGAAGATATATTTAAGAAAAACTTTCAAAAATAAGAGAGTAAGATTTGTGCTTTCCTGATAAGAAAGAAAATAGGGGCAGTTTAATTTATTTGTAAAGAGCATCTTTTAGGTAAAATGAAAACCCAACCAACCAAACAAAAATAACCCAAACAAAACCCAGACATGACTGCTAAATTATCTTTACTGATTCACATGTTTAAATGGCCTCATGAGGACAACTAATGAAACTCTTATTAGGATGGGATGGAAAGTTCAAAAGCAGATTAATTGGTATTGAGGCTGATCTGTTATACCCTATATGGATCAGGTTACCTTCTTCTTCCCTAGTTACAGCTTATCTGTTGTCTTCTGAAAAATTTCTGATGGAGAAACAAAATTGACTGCACATTGTAAGGATTGGATTTGATGTGTGTATTTCTTGGCTGGTGGGTTGGTTGGTTTGCTTCTGTGTTTGTTTCAACTCATGTAACTGACATAAGTGGAGGAAAAAATGTGGTGATCATTGGCATTATAGGGAAGTCATGGAAGCTGAACTGTAGTTAACAAAAGCTCTTACCTGAACACAGAAGAAAATTGTTCATATTTCCTTTCCCAGCTTTCAGAAAGGACATGAACTTTGCTGTATCTTTAGTAATTTTACCTAATCTACTTGTTGCAAAGATTCTTGAAATGAATCCGTTATTGCAGACTTAGCACTTTTTCCTCATCTTCTCCTTTTCACTCATTTCCTTCTCCAATTAGGAAACTAAGTGTTATTGCACTCAGGGTGCAACAAAAATATATAATATTTCTTCCATTAGTTAAGTGGAATAGAGTCACACAGACTCACAGAATGTTAGGGGCTGGAAGGGACCTTGAAAGCTCACCCAGTCCAACCCCCCTGCCAGAGCAGGATCACCTAAACCAGGTCACACAGGAACACATCCAGGTGGGTTTTGAATTATTTTTGCCTCTGGAGAGAGGGAGACCCCACAACCCCCCTGGGCAGCCTGTTCCAGTGTTGGGTCACCCTCACAGGGGAAAAATTCTCCCTCATGTTCACATGGAACTTCTCATGCCTCAAATACATGAAAGATTGTCATGGGGTTATCCTCCCTCTTTTCCCTTCCAACTTTTCATCTTGACCAGTTAAAGCAGGAAGTTATCTGCACCATTCTGGTTGCAAGTTATTTTATACATGACTATACCCAGACTCTGTGTCTCTGCCCTATGTATTTGTGTACTATATAGATTCATAAATATTTTTAATGCCATACATATACCTATGGCATGTGGGGAGTTGTGTATGTGTATAAATATTTGTGTTTCAGAAGAACAGAGCAGAGAAGTGAAACAAATATGCATAACATTGCTTGTGAATTGGAAAGACCTAAACACTTTTGTAGGCATGGGATGCAGCTGGCTCTCATTTATTTAACTTTAACACACTGTAGCTGATCCTGTACCTGAAGGGGGCTACAGGAAGGATGGAGACTGTTTGCAAAGGCCTGCAGGGACAGGACAAGGGACAATGGCTTCAAACTAGAGCAGAGTAGATTTAGATTGGATGTTAGGAACAACTTCTTTACAATGAGGGTGGTAGAATACACAGGTTGCCCAGGGAGGTGGTTGAGGCTCCTTCCCTCAAGATATTCAAGGTGAGGCTGGAGGAGGCTCTGGGCAGCCTGATCTAGTTGGGGATGTCCCTGCTGAGTGTGAGGAGATCAGACTGGATGAGCTTTGGAGGTCCCTGCTGGCCTGGACCATTCAATGGTTCTATGAGGATGACATGAAATGAGATACTAGCCACTGCTTCCTTCTGAGTTTGCAATCTCTTGGTAGTCTTTTATGACTTTCCAGCGATTGATAAAACAACTAAGTTCCTGCCAGTTGCTGCTCTCTTGCCACTCCATGAATCCTAGTTTGAATCATAGAATCATAGAACCATAGAATCATAGAACCAAGGTTGGAAGAGACTTCAAAGATCATCGAGTCCAACCTGTCACCCAGCAACTCATGACTAATTAAACCATGGCACTAAGTGCCATGTCCAATCCCCTCTTGAACACCTCCNCCCTTCTCTGGACATGCTCCAGCAATTCAACATCTTTCCTAAACTGAGGGGCCCAGAACTGGACACAGTAGTCAAATGAGCACTACAGTGCTGCTAGTGACCTGTGTGGCTGTTGTGTTTGTTAATTTCAGCATTACCTGTATTGTTTTGCAGGTCAGAAATACTACTGAAGTCAGAACAGGTGGAGGTTCTCATCCTGCTCTTTGTTGCACTGGGGTAAGTCATGAACACCACTGAATTGTGAGAGTTACTTTGGTGATAGTGAGGAAACTTAAGCCTTACATACATTTTGTTCCAAAATGATCAGAGAAGAAAGAGAAGAAATTATTATCCACTCATCCTGCTTAATAATTTAGGTGTACTTGGGAAGGGATTTGTGCTGCATTCTTTGTTGTGTTCTCATAATGATGTTTGGAAAGTGATTGTGCTGAGATGGAATTCCACTGACAGGAAATTAAGA
Organism: Indicator maculatus; assembly: GCA_013399975.1. Lineage (NCBI taxonomy): Eukaryota > Metazoa > Chordata > Aves > Piciformes > Indicatoridae > Indicator > Indicator maculatus. The sequence goes on along the minus strand of VXBD01015373.1, from coordinate 64,017 downwards.
CTCTAACTGCATTCAGGAGATATCTGTATGGAAGCAATGTAGGAATTAATTTATGTGGATCTGTGGGAGGAACCACTTAGTGCATCTGCTTGTAGGAAGGTCATACTTAAGGCTCAAGAGCAAATCCCATGGCTAGAGCTGTGCTCATGAGTACTGTCTATATTCAAAGCATCCTACTGAAGCTCCTGTACACACATTACAACTTCTTATACATTTTAGGCTGAATCCTCCTTTGCTTTCACTGAGTGCAACATACCCTTGCAGATAATTCTGATTTTTCTCCTCTTTGAATTCAAGCAGGTACAAGGTAATGGATTTATTTTTAATTAAAAAATAGTTTCAACTCCATGTTTTAGTTTAGCTTGGAGTGGAGAGGGAAAAAAAAAAAAAAAAGTGTTTTACCCCTTCCAGAAAGGAGTAAAATTAAAACACTCCACACCAGAACTGGAAATTCAAATGGTTACATTATTTACAACTATATACACTATTTACAGATATACCAGACTCCTGGGTTCACATTTCAGGAGAATTCCATGCCCTCCCAGGCCTCCCACTCCTTCTCCCTACCCTCCAAAGCTTTCCTGAACTGGGCCTCTCCCACATGGCAAGGAATAACCACACTGAGAGAGAAGAAGGATGTTACTCCTCTTACAACTACAGTTTCAAACCATCACAAAGGAAGAAAGCAAGCCAGAAAAAAGAGAGTGAATGATAGCTGCACTTCCATTGTATAGTAGATACAAGGCTTATGGGATAAAATAGCATCACTTTGGATTTCCAGTGGCTTGATTCTTAAAGGCATATAGCCATAACCCACAACCCTCCAAATCAGAAAGAACTGAAGTTGTGATACTGTTGTGATACATCTTTATTGGTGCCATGGACAGTGCACTGAGTGCACCCTCAGCAAGTTTGGTGATGACACCAAGCTGTGTGGTGCAGCAGACAGGCTGGAGGGAAGGAATCCATCCAGAGGGACCTGGACAGGCTGCAGAGCTGGGCACAAGCCAACCTCATGAGGTTCAACAAGACCAAGTGCAAGGTCCTGCAGCTGGGTCGAGGCAAACCCAAGCACAAATCCAAGCTGGGGAGGGACTGGTTGGAAAGCAGCCCTGAGNGAGAAGAGAAGGCTCCCAGGTGACCTTCTTGTGGACTTTCAATATCTGAAGGGGGCTACAAGAAAGCTGGGGAGGGACTTTTTAGGGTGTTAGATAGTGACAGGACTGGGGGAATGGAATAAGGCTGGATGTGAGGAAGAAGTTCTTCCCCATGAGAGTGGTGAGAGCCTGGAATGGGTTGTGCAGGGAGGTGGTTGAGGCCCCATCCCTGGAGGTGTTTGCAGCCAGGCTGGATGAGGCTCTGGGCAGCCTGCTGTAGTGTGAGGTGTCCCTGGCCATGGCAGGGGAGTTGGAACTGGATGATCCTTGTGGTCCCTTCCAACCCTGACTGATTCTAGGATTCTAGGATACTGCTATAAAGAACATTCTCGATAGCTATATTTGCATTCACCAAGTAGTCAAAGGAAATAATTTGGCACAAAAATAACAGTCATAATTACCAGGTGAGCTTGAAACAGCAGGATGGTTTTGAGCTGTAGAATAATCTACAAGATCATTTAACATCAACATTGCTTTCCATGCCATGCACATGCAAACAGGTGTGTGATGTCTTTCAGATCCTGGAAATGTACAAAGAAACTCTTACAGTGCTCCAGTCTCTTCTATAACCAGCTTTTTCCTCAGGCTTTATTTTCTTGCATAGATTTTGACAAGAAAATTTCTGTTTCCATCTAGTTAACCACAGGCTTCAGCTTGTCCTTCAGAAATACAGTGTGTTGGTTTTCTCTGCAGCATTATTATTTTAAATACTTTTGTGGGGGCTTGGGTTTATTTTGGTGGGGTTTTGTTGTTGTTTGTCTTGGTTTGTTTTCTGATGGAAATCAGAATTGTTTCAAATGAAATATTGTTCATTTAGCTTTGAATGCTAATTCTATCCTCAGATGTACCTTTCTCCTTTAAGCAATATTTATTTTTTTCTATAAACCACGATTCTTTTTTTCCCACATGATGGTGCTCAATTAATGATGGAACAATTCAGTGACTTGTTAATTTCTTGTTGTTTGAAATGTGGTTTCATAACTTTCTGAACACTATTCCAACATCTTTTGAATGAAAACTGCTAATTTGTTTCTAGATTTATCAGATCTTTTGGTAAAACCTGGTTGTTACACATACAATAACAATATCACAGATTCACAGAATGTCAGGGGCTGGAAGGAACCTCAAAAGCTCATGCAGTCCAACCCCCCTGACTAAGCAGGATCATCTAGAGCAGATCACACAGGAACACATCCAGGTAGGTCTTGAATATCTTCAAAGAAAGAGACTCCACAACCCCCCTGAGCAGCCTGTTCCAGTGTTCTGTATCCCTCACAGGGAAAAAAAAATTCTTCGTGTTTCCATGGAACTTCCTTGCCTCAACTTCCACTGTTGTCCCTTGCGCTGTCATTGGGCATCACCCAGCAGAGCCTGGCTCCATCCTCTTGGCACTCACCCTGCACATCTTTATTAACATGGATGAGGTCACCTCTCAGGCTCCTCTTCTCCAAGCTAAATATCCTCAACTCCCTCAGCCTCTCCACACTGTCCTTAAGAGATGAAAGCTATAATCCTACTTCATGGATAGAAAAGTGGAAACAGAAACACAAATTTTGTAGCTTTATTCGTTTTGAGATCTGATATAATCTATTCACCATTGACTCATTTTTGCTTTGACAACAAGATTACCTTCAGGTCTTCATTCATCTTCTACTTTCCAGAAGGTGTGAGGCAGCATCTCCTCTTGCTACAAATCTGATGCCTGCTTGAGACCTGAGTACGTGAATGTACAATGAGCTTTCCAACTAGGCAGAGACCAAATCAAGATTGTGTAGACCTTAATCATTCTCTGGTGTTGAAAAATATGACCTTGTGTATTTGATTTCCTATGTATTAAAAAAAGAAATTAAAATAAAATAAAATAATAACTATTTTCTTGGGAGCTTTCCCAATCTGTAGCCACTTAGTCACTTCCTGAGCCAGAGGTGGTATCATTGCCCTTTTAAACTTTGTCCCAGACTGTTCTTGACTTGATAGAGTTTTTGAAAAGTTCTGTGGCTGGCTTATGCAGAGTGAAAGGAAAGGGACAGCATTTCTTTAAGGACCATGATCATTTATGAGGGTAACACTCTTTAGCACACACTACTTCAGACTGCATCAGCCTGCTTGTGGCAGATGAGCAGCAGGTTGCTGCTCTTTGCCCTTTCCTCATCTTTTCAGATTCTTTCCTAATTCCCTCTTTTCCATTGGATGCCCAGCTTAACAAACTAATAAGTGGGTGGCAATTTCAAGCACAAACATAAGCAGCAGGCAATCTTTTCTGACTGTTAATTTGATTTTTTTCATTGGTTTCATTTGCATAATTGTAGTAGGTAAGTTCAGGTCAAGCGCTTGGGCCAGAGAAGCAATAAGCAGCTCATAACTTCTGATATTATGAAGCAATTTTGTGGTACTGTGGAATATTAATTCAGCAACTTTGAAACATGCTTTCAGTTAAATTATAAATGCAGAAACTGTGTGATTATGACCAAAAATGCTATAATGTGTTGCTGCTTGTATGTGTTCTGTGCAAAACTCTCCTCCTATGCCTTCATTCCTGGGTAACAAGCAATATCTAAAGAGATTATACAGTCCTTCAGAATGTACTTTGTGATGTTGAATGCCCAAGTGGGAGGAAATGTTTGGCTGTTGACTTTTTTTTTTTCCTTAGACAGTACTTCCAGTCTAATGTGTAAGCCCCTGACTAAATTCCATTTGCAACATAAACAATAATGACAACTTGAAGTGTAGCAGCAGTGTTATCAGTCTTTAATTTCTCAGCTCTGGTCCATTGTTTGTGTTTTGCCAAAAGGTTAAGAAATCATTTTCCAGGATTTAACTAGAAAATTTTAGCTGTTCCTTTAACTCCCTTTAAAATACTCTCAGCTGTACGTTCTCTGCTCTCCTGCACTACTTCTTCTCAACTCACTGAAATGTTAAATTTTTCTGCTTTGAACCACTCCCGACTTTATGCTTCTGTGTTTTACAACTAACCCTCTGAAATTAAGTACCAGGATGTATTAAGGTGGATTGGGAGTAAAAAGGCTTGTAAAATATGCCCAAATTCAGGTGCAAATTGGGATTCTACATTTCAGTTTCTCTTCTTATGCAGTTTGAGGCTTGTGTGCATTTTTTTTTTTTTTACTGTTTCATTAGTTTTATTTCAGAAAAGTTTAGGGGTCTGCTTTGCAGTGCATAAAACACAAAGATGATTTTATACAAGTTTAATTGTTGCTCACACTACATAACTGTTGTGATAACCAATTTGTAACAGTATACCATGACTTGGAAGTATTTGTAAAGCACAGCAAACTTCATTCTTATTTCCTGAAGTTTTCACAGTTGAAGAGGCCTTCAGAATATTCTGATAAAGTATTTGGTGTTCTCTCTTTCTCTAGTGCTGGGGGTGCACACAAGGGAGGTACAACAGCAAGGTCTCCACAAAGGCTTTTGTTGTTGGCACAGCTTTCACTCACTGCTATTGCCTCTTCCTGGACAGCAGTGAATACATTTCAAGAACTGTATTTTGTGTTCACCATTATAAACATGTAAGATGCCACAGAACTCCTCTGGCTGCCCCCAATCCTTTCTGGAGCATGTGTTTGAAGAATTATTTGAGGAGTTTTTTCCCCCCAAGTTAAGTCCTAAGGCTGTAGTTAAACGTTGTCTGTCTCATGGCTGTTAAGAAATTTCCATGGGCTCTTAATAAAGCTCTAAACTTGCTGAAACCTTGATTCCACAGAGCCCTCAAAACAGCATAATGTCTACAGTTCAGACTGTGCTGTGTGTGTTTTGTGTGAGTATCAGCCCTTTATGTGCTGGTAGAATTACTAGATGGCAATTGGACTTCCCTGGAAAAATGTGTCATTTTTTCCCCCTTTTGTCCTGATTTTTAGTGAGTAAAAAATTGAGAAATACACTTTTATCTTTAAACACAGGTTGCTCTCTCCTGATTGCATGTCATAGAACTAAGAATGTATTCCTTTCTCCTTCACTATATCCCTTCTTAGATGGTGTTTGTGTCACAGAGAGGAGTGCAAGCTGAAACACAACTGCATCACAGAGGCTACAACATATGTGAGTGCCTTGGCAGATTGCAAAGGTTCACATTTACCTTAATAATTTGTGTTGCTGAGCATTTTGACAGAAGTTTAAATTGGACCTTGCTCTTCCATATTTTGCCTTTATTTCACCAGTAGGGACATGCTGTAGCATCAGAACTGTGAGTGTGATACCTGCCAGTATCTAGATGGAAAGATATCATGTGAAATTAGTTCGGGGGCTCTGCTTATATTGAATTGGAAGTTATGAGGGGGAAAAATGAAAAAAATTAATAATTGCTGACATTTTTTATTAAACATTGTACATTTTAAGGACAGAACTAATGATTCCCAATGAAGGTTAAAAGCTTGCCATGAATTTGAAGTTTATCAGCTAACCAGGAAGCTGATAGTACTGTGATATCTTGGATAGTTCCAAAGCAAAAGTGACTCTCAGGTAGTGTCCTTTGTCAGATGCCACTTCTGAAAACCGAGCTGGCAGCTTGGTATCAGCTATTTTGTACAGGCTTCCAGTACAAGGAGAATTGATCAGATTCATGATCTCAGTAAAGTACTCTTGTGTTCTTCAGAGCCCAAGTGGAGCTACTGTGGGTAGACTTTATATTGCGTTATAAAACCTATACATCAGTGTTTTCTGAGGGCTTGGTTTGGAGGATTTTTCCTTTTAATTGTTGGTTGTAAAGAAAGACTCTTTCCATCCCTCGTGGATCCTCTTTGCTGCTTATCCTAAAATGTGAGAATTGAAGTCCCCTATCCATCTGGAGAGAGGGAAACCCCCAAATAAATGGGGATAGGAAGAAATAAAAATAATAGTACTGTAAAATTACAAAAGACCAAGAGGCTTCCTCTCCATAATGCTCAGTGTCTTTGTAGATTAGGGAGTGTACTCATGCTTCTTTTCTCCAGTGTCTTTCAGTCCTGAAAGAATATGTTTTGCCACCACTGCTACAGAAGTGTAATAACTGTACCATAGGGCATTATCTGGATTCACTTTGAAAGCCCCAGAAAAATCATTCCTCCCAGTGTGGGAGCAGCTGGCATGTCTGCTTCTTCATTTTATTTTTAGTTTTTTATTAGTTTTCAATTTATACATTAGATCTCCTGGGCTAGGATCTGCTTCCCAATCCTCTTCTTGCTTGGAAACAATATTTCTTGCAGGAATTTTTCAGGGAGGAATTTCTAAAAAAAAAAAAAAAAATGTAGGAACTATTCATAATGAAGTTGAAAAAGCCTGTCACTTAAATAAAATAGCCTCGACATGCAAATTACACAGGAGACCACACACCTGATGGAGCATTCTCCATGTCTCTCTCTCTAATGAGCATATCCAGGAGCATTTGCTATCCACCTCAGTACAGTGTGTCTCCTTCCAGCGAACTAAGATCCCGTGCTTTCCCCTGCAGCGTTGTTACTCCAAAACAGTGTGCGTGTAAGCTAATGTACTTCGAGTCGAGGGCCAGATCTGAGCGAGTCAGGCCGGGATGTGGGGCGGAGGAGGGCCCGGCAGCTCCGGGCGGCCGCCGGTTGCTCTGCGGCTCCCGCCCCTGCAGCTGCAGGTAGAAAAAGGTTGTTCTTCCCCCTCTCCCTGCCCTCCCCGTAGCCCGCCCGCCCTCCCTCACGGCCGCTCTCCGCCGGCGCCCCGCTCCCTATCTCCTGTGCAGAGGGTGCGGGCTCCGCACCTTGTGCGTGGCTCTCAGCTGCCGCCCCTCCCGGTAGCAGCGGAGGAGGCGGGAGAGCTTTCCGGAGCCTGGGGCTGAGGAGCCGGGGGCTCCCGACGCCGGAGGCGGCGCGGCGGCTTCCCCATCCTCCTCCCCATCCTTTTTTTCCGTCCCTCCCTCTGCCTCCTCCCTCCCTTTCCCCGTGCTCCCTCTGCACTTTCTTCTCGAACCACCCTCGTAGGCAAACTTTGATGGGGAACCTCGCACAGCGCTGGAAAAATGCCGGTGATGAAGGGATTACTGGCACCCCAGAACACCTTCCTCGACACCATCGCCACCCGGTTTGACGGCACACGTGAGTCCGGGCTGGGGCTGCGGGCGTCGGCGCCGGGAGCCAGAGGAGGGGTTGTACGGGGGGCACTGGGCATACGGTGGGAGCCTCCTCTTCCCTCGCCTCCGCCCTTCGGGGGTTTCCCTGGTACGAGAAGCCGGCAATGAGGAGGGGGAGGTGAGGGAGTTCCCAGTCTCCTGCGCTCCTGCCTGGCTTCTCCACAGCTTTGTAGGTTAGGAGGGTGCTGGGTCCTCTCTCCTCTCTTTCTGGAGCGCGGGGGCTCCGGGAGGACCGGGGCCAGGGTGACCCGGGCGGCCGTTGCAGCCAGGATCTCTGCAGGAAAGTTGTGTGCGGGGCTGGGTCTTCGCCCCGCGTCCCTGGCAGCACAGAGACTGAGGGCGAAGCAGGCTTTTTAGAGCCTTGGCAGAGCTTTGGCAGGAGGCTTGGGGATTTTTATTTTTATGTTCTCGATGACCCCCAGGTCCGCTATTAAATCTCCCTAAAAGCTGAATTCCTGTAAGTCGGGCTCAGCAGCGGCGGCAGCTGTTGCACTGCTAGTGAAGGGAGGGAGGAAGGAGGAAGGGCTGGCCCTTGAGCGGCGGCGCCGCGCTCGTAGCGGAGCTGGGTTGCAGCACCATGGACGGGTCCCAGCCCGGGGAGGTCCCTGCGGGGCGCTGAGGGACGGTGCGCAGTTCAGCGGGGCTACGCTCCCCGTCGCGTTCCTCTCGCCTCCCTCGGCTTGCCCGGCGATCACGGAGATAGCTCCCGGGTGGGACGAAGGCTTGCTCCTGTCCGGCCGTGGGTTAGGATTTGCCCATGTCTTGAGTTTTGTTTCTTTTTAATGCTGCTCATGCATATGAAGTGAAAAAAAAAAAAAAAAAAAAAAGGTGCCGGGAGAGAGCAGATTTGGACTCAGGTGAACTCCACTCCCTTTGAAACCTTCCAGACATTCAAAGTGAAGGAAAAGCAAACTCAGGTTTGAGTTGCTGTCAGCTCCTGGGTCTGATATCTTCTTGATTGTATATCTATTGACATTTCCTTGATGGTTCAGTTGGTGTGTGATTAAGACAACTAAACTGTGATCACTAAATCAGTAAGTTGTAAAATGTCAGGAAAATGATGTAGTTACTGAGATCAATCACAGAGAAACAGAGAATTGCATTATAACTGCTCTGCTGGTCTGAGGATGCATAGCTAATTTACAATTCAGGACTCTGTGTAACTGATACTTCATTATAAAGCAATTGCTCTTAAGACTACTTCAGTGTAGCACTAAATTCCTTCAACTATGGAACTCAAAGTCCTTTCATCCTTCACCCTTTTATTTCTGTAAAGCATATGGGTATTATTTACCGTATATTAAAGCCTGCAGCTCTAATAAGAGTTTTGTTGCTGATATTGTCATTTGCCAGAAGAGCAGTTCTTCCTTGCTTTATGCTCAGGACCCCTTTACAATGACTTCCTTTCCAAGGATGGAGCACACAGCTTGCAAGCTGTAGACACAAACATTCCACAAATTCTGCGTTGCTCCTCAGAGAGTCAATAGAGCAAGAAGCATTAGTGATGATGTGAAGGTCTTTTATTAAACAAACACTACAAAAATGTCTAATCTGCATATTCTCAGTGATACCAACAGACAACTGTGGCAGAAAGTTTATTGCATAGCTGCATGCGATGGAGAAATGTAGCTACATTTTTAAACCAATAATTCTAAACCAATAATTCAAACACTAACCTTTATGAACTGGGCCAATCTTTTCTTAAACAAGAAGGAACAGAACCCAGTGTCTTTGACATCTCTAATGCTAACAACAAACCTACTTTTTCCTGGGATTTAATTGAAAAAGACAGTGATTTATTCCCCCCCCCTTCCCTCTTCCCCAGTTATCATTTCAGAAATTAGCTTAAATATTAACCAGGCCTACTGTAGAAACCATCCTTGTATGATTATCAGCAAGTAAAATACTCCCAGAAGTTCACAGGAGAAGACTTTTTATGGATTACATAGTCTTATATCTAAAAAAAAAACTCTGGAGGATGGTACTATTGTACAGAGAACTGGTAGCACATCTCTTAATTTAGAGTGTGTTATAACATCTCTCTTAGAGTGGTAGAGTAAAACAATTAATTGGCTTGTTATCTGCAACAAATTGTGTATACCAATCTGCAATCACAGCTCAGTTTAAAATCTTAAAGAATAGTTCATCTATTTGTACTTTGATATAATATTTACCCCCCCCCCCTTTTAAAATGCTAACTTTTAGTCCAAAATTATCATTTCTTTAACGGGTAAAAAAAGTTCAGACGAAAAAATGTGCAATTTTGCAGAATGGTTATAAACATCTGAGTATCACGTAGAAAAATGGAAGCTTTTTGGTTGTTGGTGGGTTTTTTTTAAGTTGTTTAGTTAGTATTCCTGAGGCTGTTCTAGTAGTTAAAGCTTGAAGTAATACTGAGGGCTAATCCTTGCAGGAATCAGTCCCATATCTTGGTAGTTTTATGGGTGATACACTCTGTGTAAAGAATAGAACTGATACGTGGCGCTGAACCTGAGGCTGTGTTTTGCAAACTACCACATGATGATGATGATATTTAAATGTTAAAACATGGGTTTGTGTCAAAGCAGTATTTTTGGGGGGGGTGTGCTCTAACACAGTCTGTAGTTAACAGACCTCTTTTCATTTTAAGCTTCTGGGAAGGCTATATGATGTTGTCATCAGTGATAGACTAATCCAGCAATGCACCTTTAATCCAGAAGAGGGATAATTCTAATTCTGGGCAGCAGTGCAAGAAGGGATTCCAGTTTATATTGGAAAATATGCTTTGCTTTGCACAAAACTTTTCCAAAATTCAATTCACACAAGACCTTTTATTTTATTATTATTACCAATGCAATGATTTATGTATAACTAGCTATTATAAATCACATTTTGAAAAATTGTGTCTCTCAAAAAGCACATAAAATGACTGCCTGACAGTCACTTCAGCTGCTCACAGCCCTCTCAGTAGATATTCTCTGTTGCTATATACATATTACACATTCCACGTGTGTCTTCTTTACATATGAAACCAGGGAACAAAAGCTATGAAAAAGAGAATTAGGATATGTTTGGGTGACTCCTCACTGTGCATGAGATCCCACAAATCTCCTGCAAAGTTCTCATGACTGTTGTTGCATCCATAGAACAACAACATTAAGAGTTTTGCCTATCTGGATGTTCATGACCAAGCTCTTGGATCTGCCTAGATGTTGTTATACCTTCATCTTATTCAGATTCTGAACTGGCTTTTATGTTCCTGATATCATAATTTAAGTCAACGTTCTCTCAAAGGCATTTTTCCCCCCACTGAAAACTAAACATCAGGTCATCCAAATGCTTTTTTTCCCCTCTGTTGACAATGGTTATTGCTCATTCAGGAAACATATATACTTATTTTCAAATTACTTGGGTGTAGTTTGGGGTTTGGTGTTGCTGGGTTTTTTCCTCCTTTTCTCTTTTCTTTTCCTTCCTTTTCTTTTCTTTTCTTTTCTTTTCTTTTCTTTTCTTTTCTTTTCTTTTCTTTTCTTTCCTTTCCTTTCCTTTCCTTTCCTTTCCTTTCCTTTCCTTTCCTTTCCTTTCCTTTCCTTTCCTTTCCTTTCCTTTCCTTTCCTTTCCTTTCCTTTCCTTTCCTTTCCTTTCCTTTCCTTTCCTTTCCTTTCCTTTCCTTTCCTTTCCTTTCCTTTCCTTTCCTTTCCTTTCCTTTCCTTTCCTTTCCTTTCCTTTCCTTTCCTTTCCTTTCCTTTCCTTTCCTTTCCTTTCCTTTCCTTTCCTTTCCTTTCCTTTCCTTTCCTTTCCTTTCCTTTCCTTTCCTTTCCTTTCCTTTCCTTTCCTTTCCTTTCCTTTCCTTTCCTTTCCTTTCCTTTCCTTTCCTTTCCTTTCCTTTCCTTTCCTTTCCTTTCCTTTCCTTTCCTTTCCTTTCCTTTCCTTTCCTTTCCTTTCCTTTCCTTTCCTTTCCTTTCCTTTCCTTTCCTTTCCTTTCCTTTCCTTTCCTTTCCTTTCCTTTCCTTTCCTTTCCTTTCCTTTCCTTTCCTTTCCTTTCCTTTCCTTTCCTTTCCTTTCCTTTCCTTTCCTTTCCTTTCCTTTCCTTTCCTTTCCTTTCCTTTCCTTTCCTTTCCTTTCCTTTCCTTTCCTTTCCTTTCCTTTCCTTTCCTTTCCTTTCCTTTCCTTTCCTTTCCTTTCCTTTCCTTTCCTTTCCTTTCCTTTCCTTTCCTTTCCTTTCCTTTCCTTTCCTTTCCTTTCCTTTCCTTTCCTTTCCTTTCCTTTCCTTTCCTTTCCTTTCCTTTCCTTTCCTTTCCTTTCCTTTCCTTTCCTTTCCTTTCCTTTCCTTTCCTTTCCTTTCCTTTCCTTTCCTTTCCTTTCCTTTCCTTTCCTTTCCTTTCCTTTTCTTTCCTTTTCTTTTCTTTTCTTTTCTTTTCTTTTCTTTTCTTTTCTTTTCTTTTCTTTTCTTTTCTTTCCTTTCCTTTCCTTTCCTTTCCTTTCCTTTCCTTTCCTTTCCTTTCCTTTCCTTTCCTTTCCTTTCCTTTCCTTTCCTTTTCTCTTTCCTGTTTTTTATATTCAAGTTAGAAAACGTTTGAGATGCAAGCCTAATTAACACTCTCTCTCCCTAAAATATTATGAGACTAGATTTCTGAATTGAGTTATTTCACTTCAAGCTTTTACAAGGAAACTTTGCACATTTTTGCTTCTGATCCCTATTTAGATTAGGCAACCGTGGTCTGGTGGTAGGAAGTAAATTATATTCTTTTCCTGCATGCATATGTGTAAAAATAATTATCCTGTAGGTACTTTTTATTTATTTAAGGAGATTAAATCCACAACACAGGTGGCTGTTTCTGAAAATTTATTATATTTTCTCAGGAACAGAGAAAAAAATAAAAGCTAACAGAGATGCAGCAAACGACCTCATTAATTTGTATTAAAAGTATTTGACAATTTTGTGCATGGTTACACTGTAAAATGATAGCTGAAGTTCTATAATTATCTCTTGTGACTACTGGATGTGTGCTTCCACATCCTTATTAACAATCTTATATGATCAGTCTAATCTGGAGATCAAGTGGAGTTAATTCCTTTTTATTTGCTGTCAATGTGATAATTTGACAATTCTTTATTTGCAGGACGACCTCTACAGTCAGGTGTCTTCCAATTAAAAGCTCACTGAAGTATTAACAAACAGAACTTTGTACCTTATTTGGATTTTTGTTCCCTAACAGTCTGGTGAATTTAGTTTTTCCAGTTGCTTTAGTTACCCTTAAAGGGTGGTTGAGAGGCATCCGATGAGAACATTGATTTAAACATCTGAAATGTGATGTCAGTGTACTTCCACTGACATTGTGGATAGAACAAAGTTGTCTCCTTTACATAATCAGCAGTTGGTATAGAATTGAAAGCCTTTGTATAAAGTGATCTTCCCAGATTGCAAGGGCAGGTTCCTCCCCTGCTTCCCTTCCTGGCTTCCCCCATCACTTATTTTTCTGTCTGGTAAACAATCTGGTGAGGTTTGCCAGGCTGAGCCAATATGCTAACACTTTCTGCAACTGTCAAATTCCATGTCTCATTCTGGTTGAATCCCATCCTGTCTAGACTAGTCAACATGCTGCTTGATCACAACATAGTTAGCACAAAGAATGTGAAAAGGAGCAAAGTGCTTCTTGGCTACTGATGCTACTCAGTGGTTCTCCCCCAAAAGCAGAAATGGGTGGTGGGTGTAGGGAAGCAACAACTGAGCTTCCCAAGGGGTGGATGTTACTGGTCAGATTCCAGGATCAGAATGGTTCATGTCCCAAAGTGAAAAACCTGTGGTCAAAGAAGCATGAAAGACTCAATCTATGGTAAGCACTGACTACAGCCAAAAAGTCTTCCAAGCAGACAGAAAAGCTGGTGGCCTGTCACACTCTCCCTCAGAAAGAGTGGAGGGGCAATGGAGGTGGTCTTGTTCTTTCTGCTAGAGACCAAATTAGTCAGCCAGAGGAAAATATCCAAAGGTACAGATATATATATTATGCAGACTTGTTTTGCCCTTTTGCTTATATTCTTGGATATGTAGATAACGTGTTGCTTTGAACCGTATTCATCACTGCAAAAGCATACTGTCAACACAGAAACACAACAAAAAGTCTTGCTTGTGCTCAGAGCACAAAAAAACTAAACTCTGTACTTTGCTCTGAAAGACACAGCCTGGGTTGTAGCTCTGTTGCTAAAAAAAGACAAATGCAATTTGGAGTATAACCGAGAGTCGAGCGTGGGAACCTGCGTTGTGATGTTACTCTTTGCTGGAAGTTACCAAGAAGCTCAAGTAAGCAGCTACTTGAAAAAGCTTTTCCTTTCTTTTGATACAGGTGTTGGGAGTGTAGTACCTCATAATTTAAGGTTTTATTTGGATGATCTTTGCCTTCAGCAGCTGTAGTAATTTCTAACGAGCTGAAGTTGAACCTAAAGAACAGACAACTGGAGGGTTTCAGAGGCATCTTAAGACCTCATTCCTTAACTGATTCTTGAGTTCTAGTTGCAAGGATCCAGTTCAAGGGGGGAAAAAAAAGTTTGCAGGTGCCATTTTTTATATCCAGTCATTTTATTGTTCATTAAATAATGAAAATTCATTATTACTGTATGTTTTAATTAGGAAAGTATGTTATTGCTAGAGAAAATATTGATCTATTCCAATTGTTGGGGGGGGGGAATCTTTTTGGTTTTGCTAGACAGAAAGAAGTTAAAAACACAGTCCTGCCTTGCATCCATTCAGAAGACTGTAGAACTCATTAAGCATACCACTTTTAAACCTAAGGTCCAGGTTATTGCTCATAAATGTGAAGTTAGACAGGTAGCCCACACTGTTATTCCACAGGTAAACTCTGTATTTGAATTCAAGATGAATCTTTGAAATTTAAGAGTGGAAGAGTTACTTAGTAAGGGATTTTTTTCTTCATTTCCCCCCTCTCCCCCCTCCGAATGATACAAGAATGTTATGCTTCTGGGAAAAGTTTTATATGTGAGCCTGAGAAACCTGATACTTTGCAGTGATCAAAGCAAACCCAAACATTTGAAGAGACATATAGCTGAACAAATGTACACTTTGCCAGTGGATTGCAGAAGAAATTCCTTTAGAGGGCTTCTAAATCTTAGATGGTTATCAGGATTCCCATTAGAAATGCTCTGTGAATCTACTGAACTTTTCTCCTCCCAATGTAGGATACTATTTTATTCTCTGAGGACATTTCAGTGAGTAAATAAGTTTGCTCTGAAAGTAGATGATAACATTTTATTTAAATCACTGCATTTAGAAATTCTTCTTCTGTTTTATCTGATTTTTGCTTATGCAGGTAGCAACTTGATACACATTCCCAGTCTTTTGGGATGGGAAGAAAAAGCATTAAGGGCATTGTTCAGAGCAACAGAATAGAAATGCCATAAAATCACTGCCTCAAGCAAATGTAGAAGTATAAGCAAATACATATCCAGGAATGTATTGCAATAAATCAAGGAAAGGTATGGGTTTACAGAGCATTAACTACTGCTATCTCTGTTCTGATGTAATGTATTTTTGAAACAGAAGTAGTCAAAAGCATTTGGCAGGAGAACCTGCAAAAGGAGACTTTTCTTACTGCTGAGGAAGTCTCTCTCCCATCTGCAGTTTGAGAGTGTTTTGTTTGATTCTTTACCCCTACTCCCTTGCTTTTTTTTTAAAAATCTTTCTTTCTTATTTGTTTATTTTTAGATTGAGTAGGCAGGAAACAACACTGCTTTGGGAGTAAGTTGTGCTTATTCGGAATAAAGCTGGAAGTGGGGAGATTCAGACTGGCCATAAGGAAGAAGTTCAACTGCAGCTTCGAAAAGGTGAACACAGGCAATGGATGCAGTAGTTCTACATTTCCACAAGCCAGCTTACCTTACCTTGTGGTAAAGGGACTAGAAGTAAAAAGCAATTAATCATAGAATCACAGAATCAGTCAGGGTTGGAAGGGACCACAAGGATCATCCTGTTCCAACCCCCCTGCCATGGCCAGGGACACCTCACACTACATCAGGCTGGCCAGAGCCTCATCCAGCCTGGCTGCAAACCCCTCCAGGGATGGGGACTCAACCACCGCCCTGGACAACCCATTCCAGGCTCTCACCACTCTCATGGGGAAGAACTTCTTCCTCACATCCAGTCTGAATCTTCCCACTTCCAGCGTTATTCCATTAAGGCACAACCTACTCCCAAAGCAGTGTTTCCTGCCCACTCAATCTAAAAATAAACAAATAAGAAAGAAAGAGAAAAAGAGCAAGGGAATAGGGGTAAAGAATCAAACAAAACACTCTCAAACTGCAGATGGGAGAGAGACTTCCTCAGCAGTAAGAAAAGTCTCCTTTTGCAGGTTCTCCTGCCAAACGCTTTTGACTACTTCTGTTTTCTGGGACTGCTAATAGTATTAAAAGACTTCTGAAGAGATGTGGTTCTTAAAATACCAGCATATTCAATATTGAACTTGACATTAAATATTTTCTGAGCATCCCTAAAGTTTGATGCTGGCTATCACTCATTTCAAGGACAGCTCAAGACAATTATGCTCTGGAGAAACCCCTCATGTTCCCAGTTAATCTCAGACGCAGGGTTTGTCTTAAGAAAGCTGATCCACTATCTTATGGTATTGCAATAATTTTCTCCTTTTCAAGGAAGAGTAGGTGGTTGATTGTTGGCTTTTGTGGGTTGATTGTGGTGGGTTTAGGAATTACCCCTCCCCTACATGAATTTGGAGACTTACCCCCAACATAAACCATTAGACTAGCTCAGAAAGTTTTGGAAGTAAATCATATAATCATAGAATCAACCAGGCTGGAAGAGACCTCCAAGCTCACCCACTCCAACCTATCACCCAGCCCTATCCAATCAACCAGACCATGGCACTAAGTGCCACATCCAGGCTTCTCTTGAACATTTCCAGGCATGGTGATTCCACCACCTCCCTGGGCAGCACATTCCAATGGCAAATCTCTCTCTCTGTGAAGAACTTCCTCCTAATATCCAGCCAAAACTTCCCCCCACAGCTTGAGACTGTGTCCTCTTGTTCTGTCACTGGTTGCCTGGGAGAAGAGACCAACCCCCACCTGGCTACAACCTCCCTTCAGGTAGTTGTAGACAGCAATGAGGTCTGCCCTGAGCCTCCTCTTCTCCAGGCTAAACACCCCCAGCTCCCTCAGCCTCTCCTCACAGGGCTGTGCTCCAGACCCCTCCCCAGCTTTGTTGCCCTTCTCTGGACACATTCCAGCATCTCAACATCTTTCTTGAATTGAGGAGCCCAGAACTGGACACAGCACTCAAGGTGTGGCCTGACCAGTGCTGAGTACAGGGGAAGAATAACCTCCCTGCTCCTGCTGGCTACACTATTCCTGATGCAGGCCAGGATGCCATTGGCTCTCCTGGCCACCTAGGCACACTGCTGGCTCATGTTCAACCTACTATCAACCAGCACCCCCAGGTTCCTTTTTGTCTAGCTGCTAAATGAAGCTATATTTACAAGCAAAATAATATCTAGAAATAGGAAATGAAATGAATAGGTGCAAAATATATATATTTACAATTTAGAAACAAAACAAGGATCCCCTGGATGACCCAGGGGAGAACAAATGGTTTCCCCTCTGTGCCCCCTGTGCAAGGGAAAGAGCAAAGTGGTTAGTATAGTCCTACTTGTAGTTAGCTACAACAAGGAACACAGCCAAGCTGAGCAAAGCCAAGAAGAAGCACCAGCTAGTATCAGCTAGAGGGGAGTGCTGGAAAGGAGAGAATAGTTTATGCAACTGACTTTTATCTCAGTTAGCAAGCCAATGGAATTGTTTAGGCCTTATCATTATTTCCCTTTTACATCCAATGGCAAATTATTTACTTTCTACACAGGGTCTCTGGAAATTTCCTAGGCATCAGCCTAAAACTGTGACATTGATTGTTACGTTTTTTCCCCCCTCTCCTCAACAGTCATCTATTCTATTTTCAGTGGATGCTTAAGACTAGATCTAGAGCTTTCTGATCCCCTGAGAGAAAGCCAGGCTGAGCCAGTTGCCCCAAAGTCTTCAAGAGACACTTTTCAGCAGAATGTATTTTTGAGAGCTGATGGCCAGTTTAATTACTTTCCATTAACATTTTTCTCCAGGTTATATAAAAAGCTGTATTTTCTTCTTAAAGCAGAACTGCCTCTTCATGGAGGTCAGTGAACTCTGACAGGAACTTCGTCTGGGTAAGGAAGACAGCAAATAAGCAGTGATGAGGATAGTCTAAAAACTCCTAAAAGACTTCAGAAGCTCCCTCTCAGGTGGCACAAAGGAGATAACAGATTCTGTATCTCAATTTGTCCATCTTTGAGACACTTGATGATCTTTGAGGTCTCTTCCAACCTTCTTGATTCTATGATTCTGTGATTAGGAAAAATATTGAAAATCCAAATTAAAACCACTGCCATTACCAGCCAGGTTTTTCTCACAGAATATTGTGATGGCAATGGTAACATGCAAAATTATTTCTTTATTTCTTTTTTTTTTTTTGGTCAAAATGAAAGAAAATAAGCCAATTTTTTTTTTTGCCCTCCCTCTAACTCTACTTTTGTGAAAACCTACAGGAAATGTATACCTGTGAAAAGTCAAAGTGTGGACTTCAGTGACAAACGTTCAGGTAGGGTTTTTGTCACAGTGTCACAGAATTTTGCAATTCCCTGTGACAGCTTTAACATTTTTTGCAACTGAAGTCAGTCTCCTGTTTAAAGTGACTATAAATATATCCCACTGAGCTTGTTAAAATGGTATCAGTATCTTACATAGCTAAAGGAGTGATGAGGATGCTGGCCTAAGGTGACCTTCTCAAACAGCATCTTAGCTTTTCCTACTTTTCCTGTAAAGGCATTCCACAAATATTCCTGTGCTGAGTAGAGAAGTTTATCCTTAGTACTGAGCACAAAACAGAAACACAAAAATCTTTTATCTGTCTTCCACAAAGGGTCAGGAAATGATCTCCTTTAGAATTTACAATATTCAATGTAGAGTTAAAAGAAGTTAACACAATTTGTAAAGGAGAAAATTGCACAGAAATCAAAGAAATAGGATAAATAACTGAAACTAGTCAGCACAAAATCTTTTTCCAATAATCCAATACTGATATTCCTTAAACATTTCTATCTATCCAATGGAAGTGTTTAGAACAATCAGTGTTTTGCTTTCTTACACCCAATAGTGACTTATTTACACTCTTTTACTTTCTCTGTTTTGAATTTTGCAAGGAAAAATTAAAAAAACAATTTCAAACCATCATAATCAGTGATAAAAATGTAAATGCATTAATGGATGGGAGAGCTGGGCAAAGGCAAATCTCATGAAGTTCAATAAGGACAAGTGCAGAGTCCTGCTTCTGGGAAGGAATAACCCCAGGCAGCAGCACAAACCAGGGGAAGTCCTTCTGGAAAGCAGCTCCATAGAGCTTGGAGTCTTAGTGGACAGGAAGTTCTCTATGGGGCAGCAATGTGCCTTTGTGTCAAAGAGGGTCAAAGGTATCCTAGGGTGCATTAAGAAAAGTGTGTCCAGCAAGTCTAGAGAGGTTCTCCTCTCCCTCTGCTCTCTCCTGGTGAGACCCCAGCTGGAATACTGTGTCCAGCTTGGGACTTCCTATTCAAGAAAGACAGACTTGCTGGAGAGAGTCCAACAGAGAGCTATGAGGATCATTGAGAGACTTGAACGTCCCTCCTATGAAGAAAAAATGAGAGCCCTGGGGCTGTTTGGTATTGAGAAGAGAAGGCTGAGACCTTCTCTTCTCAAGCACTGATATAGGCTGAGCAGGGACTGGCTGGAGGGGAGCCTGTAAGAAAAGGCCTTGGGGATGCTGGGGGATGAGAAGCTCAACATGAGCCAGCAGTGAGCACTTGCAGCCCAGAGAGCCAACCAGAACCTGGGCTGCATCAAGAGAAGTGTGGCCAGCAGGGCCAGGGAGGGGATTCTCCTCCTCTGCTCCACTCTGCTGAGACCCCACCTGGAGCTCTGTGTCCAGTTCTGGAGCCTCTACTACAAGAAGGATCTGGAGGTGCTGGAAGGTGTCCAGAGAAGGGCCATGAGGATGAGCAGAGGGCTGGAGCTGCTCTGCTATGGAGACAGACTGAGAGAGTTGGGGTTGTGCAGTCTGGAGAAGAGAAGGCTCCCAGCAGACCTTCTTGTGGCCTTCTAGTATCTGAAGGGGGCTACAAGAAAGCTGGGGAGGAACTTTTTATGCTGTCAAGGAGTGATAGGACTGGGGGGAATGGAGCAAAACTAGAAATGGGCAGATTCAAATTGGATATGAGAAAGAAGTTTTACACCATGAAGGTGGTGAGACACTGGAAGAGGTTGACCAGGGAGATGTTGGAAACCTCATCCCTGGAGGTTTTTGCAGCCAGGCTGGATGTGGCTGTGAGCAACCTGATGTAGTGTGAGGTGACCCTGGCCATGGCAGGAGGGTTGGAACTGGATGATGCTTGAGGTCCCTTCCAACCCTAACAGTTCTATGATTCTCAAACCAGGAGAAAGGAGCACACTTGTGAAACATGAAGTTAGAGAACCATACACAACGTTTCATAAATTAGAAGTTCAAAATAGAAAAGTATAGTTAATAAATATTAATTGAAGGGGACGTTGTGAAAAGACGGAGGATTCATCCTTTCCATGCTTAAAGATATGTGCTAAAGACTATTGGTAGGTTCCAGGTTTGCACTCAACTATTTCCAGTAGCTTTGACAACCCTACAAGAGCTTTTCTTTTTTTCCTCCCTTGAATTTGGGATATTTTTGTCTTCAAATTAATTAGTAAGTACAGATAATTGTTTTCTAACTCTTTTTCATATCTGTAGCAAGGAGCCAACAAAGACATGTGAATTTTGCCAAAGCAGGCTCTTGTTCTTTAACAGGTATTAAAAGCTTTAAGGAAAAAATTGATTACAAGTGACCTTAAATACAAAATTGATTTTCACTTTTTTCTGGGGTTGTTTTTTTTTTTTGGTGTTTTTTTGTTTTTTTGAAGCTTTACCTGTGGTATAAACTGGAGTGGTGATTGACTTTTTCAGAGGGAAAGGGGAATCTTACGTGGTGAAATAAATCTGGAGAATAAATCTAATGAAGAATTATTGAAGGAGCTGGGGATGGTTAGTGTGAAAAAGAGGAGGCTGAGGGGAGACCTCATTGCTCTCTACAACTATCTGAAAGTACATTGTGGAGAGGTTGATGCTGGTCTCTTCCCACAGGTAATTAGTGATAGAATGAGAGGGAATGGCCTCAAGCTGTGACTGGGTAGGTTTAGACTGGACATTAGGAAACATTTTTTCACAGCAAGAGTGGTCAGGGATTGGAATGTGCTGCCCAGGGAGGTGGTGGAGTCCCCAAGCCTGGATGTGTTTAAAGGTGTTTTGGCTGTGGTGCTTGGGGCTATGGTTTAGGGGTGAACCTTGCACAGTAGGGTTCTGGGTTGGACTTGGTGATCCTGAGGGGCTTTTCCAACCTGAATGTTTCTGTGATTCTGTGAAATGTATATCCTTGGCCATGGAAGAGAAAATGAGGGAGCAGCTGCAAAGAGGCAGTGATTGACTGCTGGAACTGCTGAGTGAGCAGCAGGTAGTGCTTTGGAATGAACTAAGTGGCAGCAGCACTGTGGGAAGCTTCACTTTGGTGCAGAATATGACCTGGGGAATGCTACTGTGAATGAGTTTAGTTGTGAGAGGATTAAAAGCACTACCTTCCTTCTCAGAGAACAAATTACCTGTGGTCCTACCCAGCACATCATGGAAAGCCATCTGAAAGTCTTTGGTGCCAATCTGTCCTTTCTGTCTCCTTGGTGAATGTTTAGCCACTGACCCAAATGAATGAAACTTTTCATTTCCTCATATGGTAACATATAGCTGGTTGATACAGGGGAAGGAAGCAACTAAATTTTAGATGATGAAAAAACACAGTAAGAATGGACTGCAGACCCTTGTTTGGATTTTATTTATTTTTCTAAAATCCTCTTTCATAAAGGACTACCTTTAGAAATAAGTACTTTTATAATAGGAATGAGGGATCAGGGTAGTTTTTGTTTGGTATTTTAACTGTTTTTTTAGGTTTTTTTCTATGTGTGGATGACTGGTTAGCACATGATCCTGTCTTCTATACGCTTGCTTATCACAGAATCAACCAGGTTGGGAAAGACCTCAGAGATCACCAAGTCCAACCTATTACCTAACACCACCTGACAACTGAACCATGGCTCCAAGTGCCACATCCAAGCTTTTTTTGAGTGGTGACTCCACCACCTTCCTGGGCAGCACATTCCAATGGGCAATCTCTCTCTCTGTGAAGAGCTTTCTCCTCACCTCAAGCCTAAACCTCCCCTAGCACAGCTTGAGACTGTGTCCTCTTGTTCTGTCGCTGGTTGCCTGGGAGAAGAGACCAACCCCCACCTGGCTACAGCCTCCCTTCAGGTAGTTGTAGACAGCAATGAGGTCTCCCCTGAGCCTCCTCTTCTCCAGGCTAAACACCCCCAGCTCCTTCAGCCTCTCCTCACAGGGCTGTGCTCCAGACCCCTCCCCAGCCTTGTTGCCTTTCTCTGGACATGTTCCAGCACCTCAACATCTTTCTTAAATTGAGGAGCCCAGAACTGGACACAGGACTCAAGGTGTGGCCTGACCAGTGCTGAGTATAGGGGAAGAATGACTTCCCTCCTCCTGCTGGCCACACTATGCCTGATACAGGCCAGGATGCCACTGGCCTTCTTGGCTACCTGGGCACACTGCTGGCTCATATTCAGTCAGCTGTCAACTGTCCGAAAGCCTGCTGTGGTTTTTCTGTTTGCTGCCTGTCCTGTTCCTCTCCAAGAACTTTCCACTCCTTCTGTTGGGGTGGATCAGGTCTGATCAAACAGCTGCTGAGCAACTACCAGTTGCATCCTGACAGTGAAGGGTCCCAGTTTAACTCCACACATGGCTCTGTGAACTGCAGCAATTCAGGGCTGCTTCTGCAGGCAGCTGAGCAATCCCTGCGGCAGAGGCAGAGATCAGCAAGAGTCAGGATGGAGAGGTGGAAGCTGATGTTTAAACTCATTAGTCATAATTATTATACCAATAAAACAGGCAGCTGTTGAACTGTTTTCATACTGCTGTAAGCAGAATCCAGATGGGAACTTGACGTTTTGGTTCCAACTACAACTCAGTGCTAATAGTCGAAGCAGCTAGTGAAAGATGGAAATCTTGGAGAAACTTGCAGAGACTTTGTTGCCTGCAACCATTTGGAGCTGTCCAAATTGCTCTTTTCCCTCTCCTTGTGTCTTAACTAAACAAAAGAACTGTGTATTAGAGATGCTGTTTCCTTCACAGAATGGTAGGGGTCAGAAGGTACCTCCAGATGTGATCAAGTCCAACCTTCCTGCCAAAGCAGGATCACTTAGGGCAGGTCACACAGGAACTCATCCAGGTGGGTCTTGAAAGTCTCCAGAGGAGACTCCACAACCTCTCTGGGCAACCTCTTTCCAGTGCTCTGTCACCCTTACAGTAAAGAAGTTTTTTCTCGTGCTGAGGTGGAACTTCCTGTGTTCCAGTTTGTATCCACTACACCTTGTCCCAGCACAGGACACCAGTGAAGAGAGACTGGCCCCTTCTTCTTGACACCCATTCTTCAGATCTTTGTTATAATTTATGTGAGATTATAACAAGATTATAACATTATTATAACATTAACAAGAGCTCTTCTCAGCCCTCTCTTTTCTAGACTAAACAGCCCCAAGTTTCTCAACCTTTCCTCATAAGGCAGATGTTCCAGTCCCTTAACCATCCTCATAGTCCCCCTTTGGACCCTCTCTAGTATGTTCCTGTCCCTCTTGAACTGGGGAGCCCAGTTTGTATTTCCACACTTCATGTTTCAGACATGTTTATAACAGAAACATTTATACAGATGCTGACCTGCTTTAATTGCAGAAGCAAGCATGCTTCAGTTAAGAGTAATAGTTCATGTTTTCAACTTTCTACTGAAGAGAGTCTTCTAGGAATGATTTCTTGAACTGCCAGGGCAGCTGCAGGCCTTTTGTTTGTGTCTTCTGGTGAACAATTTCAACATTATTAATTTCTGCTGCTTCCCTGTGCTTCCCTGGTGTCCCTGCCCATGGCAGGGGCGTTGGAACTAGATGATCCTTGTGGTCCCTTCCAACCCTGACTGATTCTATCATTCTATTCTATGATTCTATGATCATTTGGTTTTCAAACATCAAGAATCATAACAGGATGTGGCAATGATCTCACATAAATTCTTACAAATTAATGAAGAAAGCTTTGTATGAAGAGGTATGACTGTTAAGAGACATTATGAGACTAGGAAAATATTTCTGCCAATGCAGACAATGTTCAGAGAGGGAAAAGAAAAACAGTTGCTATATGCATCACTAAGTAAGGGCTCAAAGTATAGTTAAATTTCCAACTGACCTTCTTCAAGTGAATAGCATGAACATCTCTTCCAGGAAAACAGGAGGCCAGAGTCAGGGAATCATTAGTCACTTAAATAAATAAATAAATAATCTGGAGCTATAGTAACCACTTTTGACATTTATTCTATCTTTAAAAACATTTTTAAGAACATTTCCCTTTTATGGATACTTTCTAGGCAGGGTCTTCACACTGAAAGGAAGAAAAAACAAAACCCAGAAAGCCCAACAAGAGAAATACTGTCTGAGCAGCACCATGATGGATAGATCTTAATAAGCTGAGTTTTGGGAGATGAGTAAAATTACAATTAAAGCTGTGAGGTTAGAATTAATTGAGAGAATTACAGTGGTTTCCCTCCTCACCCCACACCCCAACCTAATGTGGTTTTATATGAACTATCATTGAAAAAAAAATACTTCCAGGGGCACAATTAAATGTGACATTTTTCTGCCACCTTTATACATTTTCTGTTCTAGGTTGGTCTGAATTTCTAAGATGAGTAAGAATCATAGAATCATAGAATCAGTCAGGATTGGAAGGGGCTGCAAAGATCATCTAGTTCCAACCCCCCTGCTATGGGCAGGGAAATGAATGAATGAAGGGAGAGAAAGAGATTTTTATATTTGTAGCACTCAGGTATTGTCTCCTAACCTTCTTGATGCTCAGAAGTACCTCAGGTTGATTCCTCATGTCACCATGAGGGTGGTGAGACACTGGAACAGGTTGCTCAGGGAGGTGGTGGAAGCCTCATCCCTGGAGGTGTCAGGCTGGTTTTATAATAGGAATAGGTCTATAATAGGAATAGGTTTATAATAGGTTTTATAATAGGTCAGGCTGGATGTGGCTGTGAGCAGCCTGATGTAGTGTGAGGTGTCCCTGCCCATGGCAGGGGGGTTGGAAACGGACGATCCTTGAGGTCCCTTCCAACCCTGACAATTCTATGATTCTAATTAAAATCTACATAACAATTTTCCTAATTTTTTTTTTTTTAATGAAGTTAATGAGAAAGAATCTGTTAAATGGTGTCTCTTAGTTTGATTGTTGCTGGTTTTCTCCCTATTAAACCTTAACATGTTGATGTGCAGAGCACAGTGATTTTATTTAATCTGTTATGATGCTCAGCGTACTACAGCAGCCTGCACATCAGCAGAGTATTTTGGTGTATTTGTCATGTTTAATTCGTGGCTTCTGGGCAGAGTTTGTGAATGGCACAATAAACTAAATCTAACAGAGTGGTTTGCTTTCGGAAAACAGGTGCTTCCTGATAGCTTTGCAGGCTTTGCCAGTAAAGTTTGTGGCAGTAAAACACTGCAGTGAGCATTCTGATAGCTTGGCTGTGGAAAAAATCACTTTTTTTTTTTTTTTTCCTTTTTTAACAGACCTTCCCATTAGCTTCTTTGGTACATAAGGCAGTGCCATCTGGGGCCGCATGACATAGCATATCTCTCAGGCTGAGGATGCAGAGTGGCAAATGCTCTCCAGCCAGACTCAGTCCAGCTGCATGACATGCTGTTCTGCTGCAGGGAAGCACCAATGTCTCTCTTGTTCCAGGAACCCATATGCCAGGGAAGTACGTGATCAGCAGATCAAATATCAGGGCTGCCAGCCACATATACGATGCGGACACCTGACAGGGAAAGGGTCTGAAGTACTGTGCTGTGTGATATTCAGGCCTAGCATGAAGCAAGATCCAAGAGCTGGTCTCTGAATTATTAAGAAGGTGAAACAATTCCCAGAAATAAAAAAAAAATTAAAAAAAAGAAAAAGAGAAAGAAAAAGAGGAAGAAAAAGAAAAATAAAAAAGAAAAAGAAAAAATAAGAAAAAAAAGAAAAAAGAAAAGGAAAAAGAAAGAAAGAGAAAAAGAAAAAAAAGAAAATAAAAAAGAAAAAATAAAAAAGGAAAAAAGAAAAAGAAAAAGAAAAAAGAAGAAAAATAAAAAGAAAAAGAAAAAGAAAAAGAAAAAATAAGAAAAAAGAAAAAAAAAAAGAAAAAGAAGAAAAAGAGAAAGAAAGAAGTATCCATATAAATCTGATTTCACTCTGCCAGTACTGCTGCTCCACACCAAGGAATGTGTTTGCTATTTCTGTTCAATTCCTGCTGCTTCCTGGATTAATTGATGCTTGCACTTATAAGGAAGCATAGGGCATTATTATGCCAAAAAAAAAAAAACCCCAAACTCCTGTGGTTCTGTACCAAAATATTTATATTCAGTTCCTAATTATCTGAAATCTTGGTATCAAATTTGCAATTTGACAAAAGCTTATAAATGGATTTTCAGAAGCCTGCTGCATTTTGTCACTCAAGAAAGGTCAATAGTTTCAGGATCTCTGGTAGGTTCTGAGTAGTTCAATTGTGCAAGCATAGTGGTAGAAGGCTTAGAAATTGTAACAGAAGAGAAACACAGAAAAATGAGGGATGTGTCTTATTTCCACAAGTGCAGACTACCACCAGACTGACAGTTATGAGACTTCCACAAGCAAAAGTCACCCTTGCACCATCTCTTATTTTCACCATCTCTATCTTATTTTCACCATCTCTCTTACTTTCACCATCTCTATCTTACTTTCAGCATCTCTATTTTACTTTCACCATCTCTATCTTATTTTCACCATATCTATCTTATGTTCACTATCTCTTATTTTCACCATCATCTCTCTTATTTTCACCATCTCTTATTTTCACCATCTCTCTTATTTTCACCATCTCTATCTTATTTTCATCATATCTATCTTACGTTCACCATCTCTTATTTTCACCACCTCTTACTTTAACCATCTCTATCTTATTTTCACCATATCTACCTTATTTTCACCATCTCTATCTTATTTTCACCATATCTACCTTATTTTCACCATCTCTATCTTATTTTCACCATCTCTATCTTATTTTCTCCATCTCTTCTTTTCACAATCTCTATCTTATTTTCACCACCTCTATCTTACTTTCACCATCTCTATCTTGCTTTCACCATCTCTCTTATTTTCACCATCTCTTTTACTTTCAGCACCTCTTATTTTCACCATCTCCATCTTACCTTCACCCTCTATCTTACTTTCACCATACCTATCTTACTTTCACCATACTTATCTTACTTTCACTATATCTTACTTTCACCATCTCTATCTTATTTTCACCATATCTACCTTATTTTCACTATCTCTATCTTATTTTCACCATATCTACCTTATTTTCACCATCTCTATCTTATTTTCACCATCTCTATCTTATTTCACCATCTCTATCTTATTTTCACCATCTCTATCTTATTTTCACCATCTCTATCTTATTTTCTCCATCTCTTCACAATCTCTATCTTATTTTCACCACCTCTATCTTACTTTCACCACTTCTATCTTGCTTTCACCATCTCTCTTATTTTCACCATCTCTTTTACTTTCAGCATCTCTTATTTTCACCATCTCTATCTTACTTTCACCATCTCTATCTTATTTTCATCATCTCTTATTTTCACCATGGAACAGATGTATTTCACCCATTCTTTCTGTAGGATGGTTCCTTTCTGTGAGTGGGTTGTTCTACACATGAAGCATGTTTCCACCACTCCCTTCTCTTTCTCAAATTCCTCTCTTAGACAGGTACCCTAACAGAACAAGGCCAGCAGAAAACATTAGACATAGCTCAAAGTATACTGGTGACAAGTGTGAAGGAGCAAAACAGAGAGCTAGATAGTCTGGGTCACAGCAATTCATCCTGCATCAGAAATGAAACACATCTCTCTCTTTCTAATCCTGGAATGTTCTCAGTCTGTAAAGAAATGAAGAGGATTTTCCATGACAAGCTATTTGTAACAACCTACGCTCTGATGAAACAGCATGTCTATGGAGAGGAATTCTGTCTCTACTTGAAATGCACATTACTCATCCTGCTAATGCTCAGTCAGCAAGACAAAAAAATTTTCACATAAATGTTGTTTTAAATGTCCAGTGGGGGGGGAAAAAAAGTTACTATAAAAATGTACTTTCTACTTCCACAAAGTTCTTCTACTAATGCAGCTTTGAAACTCTAAGTTTCTGATCTAGTGTGAGGTATCCCTGCCCAGGGCAGGGGGGTTGGAACTAGATGATCCTTGAGCTCCTTTCAACACTAGCAATTCTATGATCCATAAGCATAAGTGTTGAAAAGAAAAGAAAACCCAAGACTAAAAGAAGAGAACTCTAACAAGCTTAGCATCAACAACAACCACAAGAAAAAGTGGCAATAATTATTTCCAATATTTTATCACATTGGCATGTTTGTTTCATAACTTCAGTATTGCTGGGTTGTGTTCCATCTCACTTTGTGAAGCATCAGGAGCATGTGAAGGGACAAGTGAGGTTTTTTTACTGGCATTGACTCAGCTTTCTGAGGCACTGCTGCATTTGCTTTCATTCTACTGAAAACAAAAATGTGACTACTATCAATAAGGTATCCTGATGTGTCTTGCTGTTTTCTAAATCAAGACTAGAACCTTCTAGCACTTAAGCCATTTGAATTTATTTAACTTGTTTCTTCAAGGCAGTATCTTTTGTCATTCCTTTCACTCAGACCAGACACACCAGTGATGCCAAAAATACCCTTGAAGTGTGAGGATGTTCAGTTGCTTACTTGTTTACCAGGTTAACTCTTCAAATACTGAGCTTTTTTAGTTTCCATAAATAATACACAGGTTTCATAGGATCCTGGGATCTCCAGTGCTGAGCCTGAGTTCTTCTCCATAGTTGGAATATAATCTCAGTGATGAGAAATCATAGAATCCTCAAATTATTTGGATTGCAAGGAACCCTAAGGGTCATCCAGTTCAAGGATCATCCAGTTCTAATCGTTGTGCCATGGGCAGGGACAGCCTCTGCTAGGGCATCCTGCTGAAAACTTCATCCAGCCTGACCTTTAACACTGCCAGGGATGGAATATCCACAGCCTTTCTGGGCCACCTTTTTTCAGTGTCTCACCAACCCCACAGTAAATAATTTCTTCCTAATACTATTTTATTATATTATACCTAGACCCAGCCCTTAAATGGGTCACTTCTAATGAGCAGGATCATAGGATGATTCTAAAGGGACATCTAGAAAGTTTCTTCATATAATCCTTCTTAAAAAAATAAATAAATAATTGGTTTTTGGTTACTTAATTTCACAAAGTGCTGAAATTCTAACATTTAAAATGTGTTGAAATATCAGATACAAAAATTTTGCTGCAGCTCTTGCATATATTTGAAAGGGGAAACAACTGATTTTTGTGTGCAAAGAACCAGTGTAGATCTGTTTCCTCTTGCAGATGAACTCCTATATGAGTTTCTTGAAAGCAAATAAAGTCAAGCTGACGTTGAAGCTTTATGAAAATAGGGCATAAAGAATTTCTTTGGGGTATTTTATGAAACTTATAGCACCTCAGCACCCATGAGAGTAGTGGAACACTGGAAGAGGTTGCTCAGGGAGGTGGCTGGGGCCTCATTCCTGCTGATATTCAAAGCGAGGCTCAACAGGGCTCTGAGCAAACTGATCTAGTGGAGGATGTCCCTGTTGACTGCAGAAGAGGTTGGACTAGATGATCTTTGGAGGTCTCTTCCAACCCAAACCATTCTGTGATTCTATGACTCTTCAGACCTGTTGCTGAAAAGAGGCAGGGAATTTAGTGCTGAGAAGGGAAAATATAAGGGGAAGTCCAGCTTGAATGGGAAACATATTTTCTTTATGTCTTGTTTGCTTTATTACAAAAAGCAGCAACAAATTAAACCTGTTTTAGGAATTGAGCAAGCAATCAACAGCAGCTTAAGTAGCTCCACTTGCAGTGTTCTGAAATAGACATTTCACTCACTCTGTGTTAATGCTTTTCAAGTTCAGATATATTTGGCTTCAGAATCCTAAAAGGAAGGCTTAGCACAAGAATTCTGAATCTATTGCTGCAAGGGAGCAAATGAATCAGCTGGAATGCTGAGAACATGGGATAGTCATATATGCTAGTTGTCCTTCTTGCTATTTAGATTTAAGCTGTTTTGGTTAGAGCTGTCTTCCTCTCTTTCAGCTGAGATATTTCTGGGCAATGCTCATTTCACAAGTGTGAATAGAAGGACTAAAGTCTTTGTGTCACTTGGGGCTTGGAGTGAATCACTTGATTCATTTACCTAATGCATGGAGCTCTGAGAGGTATGGTGAATTTGGTAGTATTTTCTTTGCCTGGATCAGGAATAGTGTAGCCAGCAGGACAAGGGAGGTTATTCTGCCCCTGTACTCAGCACTGGTGAGGCCACACCTTGAGTGCTGTGTCTAGTTCTGGGCCACTCAATTCAAGAGAGATGTTGAGATGCTGGAATGTGTCCAGAAAAGGGCAATGAAGCTGGGGAGGGGTCTGGAGCACAGCCCTGTGAGGAGAGGCTGAGGGAGCTGGGGGTGTTTAGCCTGGAGAAGAGGAGGCTCAGGGGAGACCTCATTGCTGTCTACAACTCCCTGAAGGGAGGCTGTAGCCAGGTGGGGGTTGGTCTCTTCTCCCAGGCAACCAGTGACAGAAGGAGAGGACACAGTCTCAAGCTGTGCCAGGGGAGGTCTAGGCTGGATGTTAGGAGGAAGTTCTTCACAGAGAGAGATTGTCCATTGGAATGTGCTGCCCAGGGAGGTGGTGGAGTTGCCATGCCTGGAGATGTTCAAGAGAAGCCTGGATGAGGCATTTAGTGCCATGGTCTGGTTGATTGGATAGTGCTGGGTGATAGGTTGGACTGGATGATCTTGGAGGTCTCTTCCAACCTGGGTGATTCTGTGATTCTAAAGTTATTTACAGATTGGATCAGGAGAAAGTGCTTTTCTCTCTTTTGACTGCAGAGGAAATCTTGCATTCCTTCTTTTTAGAGCTTCTTGGATGCACTTTAATTGGAGGTCTAAACCAAACCATATAACAACACATCATAACTGCATAAAAGTTATGACAAGAATCTCTTAATAGCACCTCTGAAATCTCTTCACACCTGGAAGTAGTGGAACCAATTACATTTGAGAGTGACCTTTTTTTCCCAGCCTTTATGGAAGCTTCTCACATAATACCATCAGAATTGTAGCTCTTTCTTGGAAGAGGACTGATGCAGAGAGCAAAAGGGTGGCCACTTTGGGTTCTGTCTTGCATTTTTTTTCTGTGCATCTGCCTGAAGCAGATGGAACTTGAGCTAATTTCATCAACAGAAGTTGCTGCTGAAGTTAACTGGAATAATTTACTTGCTTGAAACAGTTCAGAAATAAATGACACTTTCAGGATTTATCTAGGAACATTCATTTTTACACAGTTTCAGCTAAATCATATGTTAGCACACAAAACGAAGCAGCTGTGGCATCTGAGAAAGCAGC
Organism: Indicator maculatus; assembly: GCA_013399975.1. Classification (NCBI taxonomy): domain Eukaryota; kingdom Metazoa; phylum Chordata; class Aves; order Piciformes; family Indicatoridae; genus Indicator; species Indicator maculatus. Next base: position 33,032 of record VXBD01015373.1, on the reverse strand, counting down.
CAGATTGGTATCCATAAATTTTAACTTATTTGGGTGTGATGAGGGTTTTTTAGGTTTTAATTTTAGGTTTTAATTTTTATTTATTTATTTATTTTATTTATTTTATTTTTTTTAATTTTAGGTTTTAATTTTTTTTTTCATAACTTTTTGGGGTTTTTTTTATTCTGGCTACTTTGTTTAACTTCTAAAGCTGAGGGACTTAGGTTTTCTTTCTTTCTACCTCATATAGTCAGACAGAGTTTGCAGTAACAAAGGCAGAGTTTGTCTTTGTGTGAGTGCTCTACCACACTCAGTTTGTAGGCATCAGAGGGAAGCATGGGTGGGATAGAGTAGTGAAATAAATAGATGGAATCATAGAATGGTCCAGCCTGGAAGGGGCCACCAAAGCTCATCCAGTCTGACCTCCCTGCACTCAGCAGGGACATCCCCAACTAGATCAGGCTGTCCAGGGCCTCCTCCAGCATCACCTTGAATATCTCCAGGGAAGGAGCCTCCACCACCTCCCTGGGCAACTTGGTTCAGTGTTCCACCATTTGTAAAGAGTAAAGAACTTGTTCCTAACATCCAATCTCAATCTGCTCTGCTCTAGTTTGAAGCCATTGCCCCTCGTCCTGTCCCTGCAGACCTTTGCAAACAGTCTCTCTGCAGCCTTCCTGTAGCCCCCTTCAGGTACTGCCAGGCTGCTATTAGGTCTCCCCAGAGCCTCCTCTTCTCCAGGCTGAACACCCCCAGCTCCCTCAGCCTGTCCTCATAGCAGAGCTGCTCCAACCCCCTGATCATTTTCATTTCCCTCCTCTGGACCCTCTCCATCAGGTCCAGAGCTTTTTACTTGCTGAATGCTGTCAAAGCTTAAGCTGAAATCACACACACATGGACTCTGTCAGAAACTCAGTGTAGCAAAACCCTGTTATGGTGGGGTTTAGAAGGTCTCTCCTATTTGTTTTTAATTCCTTTCCTTACCTTCTGAATGTATTTTATTTTCTTTGTTTAATTTCTTTTTTAAAATCTATTTCATATTATTCGATGTATCCACATATATATATATATATAAATAGTTTTTCAGTTTTGCCTAGTGGCTGTACTTGAGCAGTGAAAAGCAGGACTGCCAGTGTCATCTCCTGTGGCACACATGGTTTCCAATTGCAGAGCTGACTGACAGTCCAGCCGTTGTTCAGGTGCCACATCCACTGTTTTTGCTTAGGAAAAAAGTCTACTCAGCCCTGCTAAATCCCAGCTCATGGGCAGGGGCTTTGGCTTTTCCCTGGCACTGAGCTATGTGCATTTATCTGAGTCCATGGCTTATGGGTCTGTTTATAAATCATCTGACTGCTAAGATTTTGTCTTAATATATTCTTGATGATTTCACAAAAAATATCCTTAAAACACATAAAAATAACATTTTACACATTCTCCTCAAGAATAATATTTTGCCCTTTGCAGTGGCAGACTTCAAACCTAGAGAAGAGCAGATTTAGATTGGAAATTAGGATGAAGTTCTTTACTCTGAGGGTGGTGGAACACTGGAACAGGTTGCCCAGGGAGTTGCTTGAGACCCATTGCCTGGAGATATTCAAGGTGAAGCTCAAGGAGGCCCTGGGCAGTCTGATCTAGTTGGGGATGTCCCTGCTGACTGCAGGGAGGTCAGACTGGATGAGCTTTGGCGGTCCCTTCCAGCCCAGACCATTCTATGATCCTATGACTGATTGTAAAGCAAACAATTATTTCATGGGGATAAGCTTTAACCTTTTTAAACTCTCTGAGGAAGAATCAGTATCCACAGAACACTGCAGCTCAGCAATAGTTTATTGTTCAGACAGAAATACTTCAAAAACTTGTATGCCCACATGCAGCTAGAGAAATGGATATTAAACCCTGAATGGTGAACCTGAAGGTCCAATTTCTGTTTGTGAGCACTAGGAGAGTCAACCTATTTATTTCTTTTTTTTTAAACACATAATACTCTAAATCTGGTCTGCCACACAATTTTAGTAAGCATATTTCATATGAAATGTTGCTATTTCTGCTGTTTCTTGGACAATTTCATGGAGCTGTGCAGAGCAGAATGTGCCATAAGTATCAGAGTATAAATAATCTGTCATTATGCAGGCATTCCATAAATAATGCATGGCTGGAGCATGAATGAGCATGCTATAACTTGCAAGGTAATCTTTTAAAACACTGATAAACATATGTAACAAAAATCTGTACACATTATTGCCACATCTGCAACACCTACACTGTAGTAAGGAGATAAAGTGGAAGCTTGATCTAATAAAAGAATATTTTCAGGCATTGCTAATTGTAAATGTAGATCATTATTATAATTCTTCTTTCAAGCTGTGGGGATGATGGGTGAGAATATGACTACACTGTTAGTAAATCAACCCAAGGAAAAAACCTTTATATATATATATATA
>VXBD01015373.1:18929-30597 GCA_013399975.1 Indicator maculatus | reverse complement strand
CTCTTCTCCAGGCTAAACACCCCCAGCTCCCTCAGCCTCTCCTCACAGGGCTGTGCTCCAGACCCCTCCCCAGCCTTGTTGCCCTTCTCTGGACATGTTCAAGTATCTCAATGTCCTTCTTAAACTGAGGAGCCCAGAACTGGACACAGCACTCAAGGTGTGGCCTGACCAGTGCTGAGCACAGGGCAGGATGACTTCCCTGCTCCTGCTGGCCACACTATTGCTGATGCAGGCCAGGATGCCATTGGCCTTCTTGGCCACCTGGGCACACTGCTGGCTCCTGTTCAGCTGCTGTCAACCAGTCCCCCCAGGTCCCTCTCTGCCTGGCTGCTCTGCAGCCACTCTGTCCCCAGCCTGTAGCTCTGCATGGGGTTGTTGTAGCCAAAGTGCAGCACCTGGCACTTGGACTTGTTGAATGCCATCCTGTTGGACTCTGCCATCTGCCCAGCCTGGCAAGGTCCCTCTGCAGAGCCCTTCTAAACTCTAACAGTTCAACAACTGCTCCCAAATTGGTATCATCTTCAAACTTACTAGTGGTGGTGCTTGCTGCAGAGGGGGTTGGATTAGATGAGCTTCAGAGGTCCCTTCCAGGCTGGACCATTCTATGAAACGATGCCATGTCTAATTTATACTGTATTACTGCCAAATTCCAGAATGTGACATACCTTTTGCTTCAGTCATATGCAGGGTTCCAATTGCTCCAGTTATTTACCATGGCATGACCATTCTTGTTTATTGTCCTGGGTGCCTTTCTATGTAGTAAGTAAGACAAGGTTTTGGAAATCAAAGCAGTACTGTGCACCTTCTGCTTTCCTGTACAGCTAGATTATCCATTGAGCTTAATTATATTGTAGAAAAAAATTATGGAGATATTCAGTATAGGAAGTTGTTCAGTGCAGAAAGGAGTAACAAGGACCAGCAATAAAGCAAAATTACCCTTCTAACTGCTTCCAAAAAATTACAGCCACAAATATCCAGATCTATGTTTAGTTCCCGAATGCAGCAATATTTCTCTACCAGACAGTGCTGTTACAGGAGCACAGGATGTTAGGAGTTGGAAGGGATCCAAGGAGGTCATCAAGTCCAACCCCCCTGCCACAGCAGGACCATACAATCTAGCTCATGGCACAGAGGAACACATCCAGATGGGCCTTGAAAGTCTCCAGAGAAGGAGACTTCACAACCTCTCTGAGCAGCCTGTTCCACTGCTCTGTGACATTTACAGTAAAGAAGTTCCCCCTTGTGTTGAGGTGGAACCTCCTGTGCTGCAGCTTACATCCATTGATTTTTGTCCTATCACAGGGAGCAAGTGAGCAGAGCCTGTCCCCTCCCTCCTAACCCCCAGCCCTCAGATATTTAGAAACATTTATTAAATCTTCTCTCAGTCTTCTCTTTTCCAGACTAAACAGCCCCAGGTCCCTCAGCCTCTCCTCACAAGGCAGTGCTCCAGTCCCCTAATCATCCTTGTAGCCCTCCGTTGGGCTCTCTCCAGCAGGTCCCTGTCCCTCCTAAACTGGGGAGCCCAAAACTGAACACAGTACTCAAGATGAGGTCTCAGCAGTTCAGAGCAGAGGGGGATGAGAACCTCCCTGGATCTGCTGGAACCATGCTTCTTAATACACCCCAGGACCCCATTGGCTTTCTTGGCCACCAGGGCACACTGCTGTCCCATGGACAACTTGTTCTCTCCCAGCACTCCCAGGTCTCTCTCCACAGGGCTGCTCTCCAGCAGATCACCTCCCAGCCTGTACTGCTGCAGTTTGTCCATAGTAAATGAGGGGGGGAAAAAGCCATCTGGGATGGATTGCACTGCAAAGTGTAGTAAAACCATCCTGCACTTTTAGAAAACCAAGTGAGCCTCAGAATATTTTGTCACAGCACACATCCTAGTTGCTGGGGTTTGAATTCTATTCAGCAATTTGGGGGGAAGGGGGGAATTTCAGCTCACACTGACACACCTTCAATACATGGCATTATCATCACTGACTTCTCTCACACAGCAGCTTTCCTTTTTTGTTCTGCTCTGTTGCCACACCAAGCATCTTCCCACTCCTCTGTCTGTAGGAAGATTTAGAGTGGATTTCTCTACGTGTTTCAGATCCCAAGGGAGAGGGCACACATTAGGGATGATAGATCACATCTCTTGTAGTTAAATTGCTTAGCAGTGATTTAGAAAAGGACTTAAGCACAAACTTGACAGCAGGTATATGTCAACATTGTGTGTCTTCTTTTTGGTGTGTTGTTGTTGCCCTTTATTTTCTATTTGAGTGGAAGAAAGGACATTATATTAAGGGATGAGATTTTCATCACTCCTCCTTGTAGCTCAGGCTTTTGGTTTATTTTACAAACAGATGTTATTTCCCCCCACTATTTCAGTTAGAAAATCTTAGATGTTACTTTTGTGGCAGTTATTTTCCACCCCACACAAAAGATGGTCCTAATCTAGGAACCTGATTGTTTTTGCAACTTTCACTCAGTAGTCTTTGCTGTTTGTGAGGTACTCAAGGTGTGTATTGCTTTGACCAATTTCAAAATTCAGTTATTGGATCTTTATTGGGTAGGTATAAATAAAGGTATATGTAGAGTTCATAAATTCATTTTGTGTAAAGGAATTTGTATAAAACATTTGAAATGAGGCTGAGTAAATAATCAATTCCAGTTCTGGGCCCCTCAGTTCAAGAGGGACAGGGAGCTACTAGAGAGAGTCCAGTGCAGAGCCATGAGGATGATGAGGGGAGTGGAACATCTTCCTTCTGAGGAGAGCCTGAGGGAGCTGAGGGATCTGTAGCTTGGAGAGGAGGAACCTGAGAGGTGACCTCATTGCTGTTGCTGAAGATGTGCAGGGTGAGTGCCCAGAGGCTGGAGCCAGGCTCTGCTGGGTGATGCCCAATGCCAGCACAAGGGGCAGTGGTGGAAGTTGAGGCAGAGGAAGTTCCATGTGAACATCAGGAAGAATTTTTTCCCTGTGAGAGTGACAGAACACTGGAAGAGGCTGCCCAGGGGAATTGTGGAGTCTCCCTCTCTGGAGATATTCAAGAGCTGCCTGGATGTGTTCCTGTGTGATGTGCTCTAGGTGCTCCTGCTCTGGCAGGGGGCTTGGACTGGATGAGCTTTCGAGGTCCCTTCCTGCCCTAACATTCTGTGATTCTGTGGCCTCTAGAGGTCCCTTACAACACAGTGTGTTCTATGAATCTAAGTTCCATACTCGGGCCTATTACTTTGTTTATCTTCCTGAGCTTGACTGCAAGCTTGGGAAGGCTCCTTACAGGCATGGTGATTAGGAAAATTTGTCTGCAGTTTTGATCTGTGTCTCAGTGCCGAGCCCAAATACCTGTTCTTCAGAGTGACTGAAATTCACAGCTTCTCAGTCCTTATGTTCACAGTTCCAGCTGCATAGGATGAGACATGCTGTGTTTCCTTGGAGCATGCATGACATTCCTGTAGAAGAGGGCAAAAATCTCTTTTTTTTCAGCTCAGGAGAGCCTATATTTCATATATAACTCCATCAAGCAAACTTTGCTGGAGAATGAGTTGAAATGAATTTCAATTCCACAAATAATAACAGGATCAGTGCCTGCAACTTTAAGCCATGGTCTAATGAGTATGGCACAAACAGCCATGTTGTTTGTGCTCTTTCAGGGGTGAGTAGCATCTTCACAGCACAGCCAGCATGTCACATTCTCCAACCTGCTAGCCTTTTACTGAAATATATAACTACCAGATATCTCCATTTTCTCTCAGATTTATCTTTCTATCCCACTCAGGCATCTTACCGTATTTTAGAACCTATGATTTCAGATCCTAATACACTAAAATTCAGGTAAGCAGCAAGAGATTGTTTGAATTTAGCTCTGGGAACTTACCTCTGAGCATTAAACCATCTGATGTCAGATGAGCATTAAACCATCAGCATGTCAGATCCTATTGGTGTTCCGATATGTGTCTGTGTAAAATCAGCCAACGTAGTTTAAGCTGCCTTCTGTGAGCTTTGTAGTGATGTGATGAGCTCTGCTCAGGAGCTCTTTCTGCTGGCTGAGGTAAGAGGTCATAGTTCCACCAGGTGAAGACATATTTGAGGAGAAAGGCAACAACTTAGCACTGATCACCTTATAGTGACTCTGTTTACTATTTTGTGCCTTTAATAATTCCCTTCATTTCAGTGCAGCCATTTTCAGACTGGACATTCACTAAGCCAGAAAAAATGAGGATGAGCAATGGTAGTAAATGATCTGTTTCTACTCTTCTTAATCCCTTCCATTACACCAGTAGAGCACTGGAAGAGGAAAACCAGCTGTTTCTGTGATGTTTCTTTTCTGCTGCAGAAGAAAAGAGGTAATTGGGAAAAAAATAGGAAGGAGCAAGTGAAGCCTTGACAGCTCCCTTCTCTATCATGTATTACCAACTGTGATGAAGGGAAAAGAGGAAAGGAGTTGGCATATCTTTCCTGTTCTCTGTTTCCTTCCTTAAATCACAGGCAAGGGGTAATGGAAAGCCAGTTTTACAACTTGGAGGAAACATATTAAGTGCTCTGCCTTCTTTGCTGTAGTTGTTGCTGCATGTTACCCAAGGGGAACCAAGGATTTCAAGGTGCAAATCCAATTCAGCGTGAAGGAGGAATGCAGAATATGGCCCATTTATTTTTAAGTTTGAGGAAATAATTAAAGCAAATTTGTTGTGGTTTTCACCCTGCTCTAATTACAGCACAGAGCACTTCAAATGTAGTTACTGCTAGGTCTATTTGCATATTCAGGGTAAATTAAGATAATCATCCTGATTGACTGTCAAGATATACTTAAAGTGATCGTGAAATAGGTGGAGTGCAGTATTTGTGCTCTTGCTATAGTGTACTGCCTAAAACTGAAGTGTTATGCTCACTGTGATATATGGACAAATACTAATCTAGGAACTTGATATTACTTTTTCACACCCTGCATGTAACTCACAGGAGGGCACGGGAAAACGTTTCATTCTAGCTTTGCTGGGTTTGAGCAGAAAGGCTGGAAGTCTGTCACCTATAACTATCATCACAAATAACTGAAGAGTATAGTTAAGAAAGCAAGTCTCCAAAGAAAGTATAGTTCTCAGTATACTGAGCTACACCTGTAAGAGTATCTTTTAAAGGAAGTTTAAAATATGAAATACAAGACAGAATAAGGAACACAATCAAAGAAATGCTACGTGCTGGAAGGGACCTCAAAAGCTCACCCAGTCCAACACCTCTGCCAGAGCAGGAGCACCTAGAGCACATCACACAGGAACATATCCAGGTGGGTCTTGAATGTCTCCACAGAGGGAGACTCCACCATCCCCCTGGGAAACCTGTTCCAGTCTTCTGTCACTCTCACAGGGAAATTTTTTTCCCTCCTGTTTCCATGGAACTTCCTCTGCCTCAACTTCCACCACTGCCCCTTGTGCTGGCATTGGGCATCACCCAGCAGAGCCTGGCTCCAGCCTCTGGGCACTCACCCTGCACATCTTTAGCAACAGCAATGAGGTCACCTCTCAGGCTCCTCCTCTCCAAGCTAAATATCCTCATCTCCCTCAGGCTCTCCTCAGAAGGAAGATATTCCACTCCTTTGATCATTTTTGTGGCTCTGTGCTGGACTCTTTCAAGCCGTTCCCTGATGTCCTTCTTGAACTGAGGGGCCCAGAACTGGACACAATATTCCAGATGCAGCCTCACCAGGGCAGAGTAGAGGGGGAGGAGAACCTCTCTCAACCTACTGACCTCTGCCCTTCTGATATAGCCCAGAACAGCATTTGCCCTCTTGGCCACAAGAGCACATTGCTGGCTCATGGTCAACCTTCCATCCATCAGGACCCCCAGGTCCTTTTCCCCTTTACTGCTCTCCAACAGGTCAGTCCCCAACCTATAGTGATACATGGGGTTGATCTACCCCAAGTGCAACAAATTAATTTTAAAAGGATATGCAAATGAAATCACAATAATAATTATATTCTTTTAAAACTTCTGGATGTATGGGAAGGATCTGGTTGTAGAAAAATAATAAACCAAAACCATATCCATCTAAACTCTTCCTATTTCAATTTTACATGGTATTTAAATATCTTAGCACTTTCTGGGTGGTTTGGTTTGTTTGTTTTGTGTGTTTGGTTTTTTCTTTGGGTTTTTTTGGGGGGTGAGGGGACTTGTTTTTTTGTGTGGTTTTTTTTTTTTTTAAAGGCATGTTTAGTATTAAAGTAATACTACCAAAAAGTATTTTGATGGACAAAACCAAGCTAGTTATGCCATTTTCAGCTGACTAAAGCTCTGTCCTAAATGAAACTAATTTTCTTCATGTTCTAAATGTACTAATTTTGATACAGAAGGCAACTATGATTTTTTTTCCCATTGCCTTCATTGCTTCCTTTCATTGGCTCTTCTTTTCATCCCAAGTGGATTGTCTTTCAGAATGTACAGACTGTAAATGTAAGGCACAGATTCTTGTAGACCTGCTGGTTCTCAAATTACTGCTTTAAAAAGGTGGAAATAAGAGCACTGACATATCCATTATGCTGAATAGCAAGCAGCCAGCAATGATATATATGCAAAAGATGAAGCAGGAATAATGGAAAAATACACCAGAAATGACTGGCTTTTGAGTAATCTTTCACTCCAGTTTTATGTTGGTGCAACTGAATTAGTTTTCAGTGGAACTTGTTTACACAGGGTTAGAATAAAACTGACTCAGGCAAACAAAATCTTTGTCTCAATTCCCTGCAAGACTCTCTATGCATCTATGTCTTAGATCTACAACATATTCTGTTATGATTGCAAATATAATGAATGCCAGTACTAGACAAAGCACAGATATTCACAGTTCCATGGAAGAAAATGGGAAATGCTTTTGCTGTTAGTAGCAGGATTGATCCTGCTCAGATTTCATTTAATTTCTTGCTGGCAGCAGAATCAGTCTCTGCTTCCCTTCAAATGTTAAGCTTCTGTGCTCCTGCATCCTGACGTAAGTAGAGGAAATGAGCAGCAACTGGAATGGTCTCACACTGGCTGGCATGGAGAGGAAACAGCTACTGGAAACTGTCTGGTAAAATACAGAGCAGAAAAGCACCATGCAGAGCTTAAAGTAATACTTGAGGTCTTAAAATTAGGGCATAAGCATTGAAGTCCTAAAGGTTTAAAAGATCTTCCATTCTGAGGGTTTTTAAAACCAATAGGTTTGCATTTTAGCTAGATTTTGCAGGGGGTCATGGATAACTGCATTAGTATTTTGTCACAGAATCACAGAAACAGTCAGGTTGGAAAAGACCCTCAGCATCACCAAGTCCAACCCTGAACCCTACTCTACAAGGCCCATAGCCCCAAGCACCACAGCCAAACCACCTTTAAACACATGCAGGGTTGGGGACTCCACCACCTCCCTGGGCAGCACATTCCAATCCCTGACCACTCTTGCCAGGAAAAAATGTTTCCTAATGTCCAGTCTAAACCTACCCAGTCACAGCTTGAGGCCATTCCCTCTTGTTCTATCACTAATTACCTGTGGGAAGAGACCAGCAGCAGCCTCTCCACAACCTCCTTTCAGGTAGTTGTAAACAGCAATGAGGTCTCCTCTCAGCCTCTTCTTTTCCAAACTAATCATCCCCAGCTCCTTCAGTTGCTCTTCATTAGATTTATTCTCCAGGCCCTTCCCCATCTTTGGTGCCCTCCTCTGCCCTGGCTCCAGCACCTCCACATCTCTCTTGCACTGAGGTGCCCAAAACTGAACACAATACTCAAGGTGTGGCCTCACCAGAGCTGAGCAAAAATATCATTAATCAATTTTTGTGGAGCTGCTTCTGAGGCATACAAAAATTATTTATACACTGTGATATGAAAAATGGGTTGTGCTGGTAACAAGGAGCACTGCAGGGATAGGTTTGCATTCCTGTGTGTTATCCCACCAGTCTACAAGAGCCTGATAGAAAAAAAAAGCAGAAAAAAAACCTGAGAAATTAGTATTCTGAGCAGATAGAAATCTGGGAAAAGCTAAGCTCTAGAGTAGATGAGGTACTATTCTATTGTATCAACTAAAAGGCAGTAAATAGCCATGCTAAATGTTTTGTTTGTTTGTAAAGCTTGCATCAGAATCATAGAATTGTTAGGGTTGGAAGGGAAGTCAAGGATCATCCAGTTCCAACCCTCCTGATGTGGGCAGGGACACCTCACACCAAACCAGGTTGCTCAGAGCCACATCCAGCCTAGCCTTAAAAACCTCCAGGTTCCACCACCTCCCTGGGCAACCTGTTCCAGTGTCTCACCACTCTCATGGGGAAGAATTTCTTCCTCACATCCAATTTGAATCTACCCATTTCTAGATTTGCTCCATTTCCCTTAGTCCTATCATTCCCTGACACCCTAAAAAGTCCCTCAACAGCTTTCTTGGAGCCCCCTTCAGGTACTGGAAGGCTGCAAGAAGGTCTCCTTGGAGAGACCTTCTTTCCCAGACCAAACCCCAACTCTCAGTCTGTCTCCATAGCAAAGCAGCTCCAGCCCTCTGCTCATCCTCGTGGCCCTTCACTGGATCCGTTCCAGCACCTCCAGATCCTTCTTGTAATAGAGGCTCCAGAACTGGATGCAGTACTCCAGGTGGGGTCGCACCAGAGCAGAGGGGGAGAATCACCTCCCTTGCCCTGCTGGCCACACTTCTCTTGCTGCAGCCCAGGCTCTGCTTGGCTTTCTGGGCTGCAAGTGCTCACTGCTGGCTCATGTTGAGCTTCTCATCCACCAGCACCCCCAAGGCCTTTTCTTCCAGGCTGCTCTCAAGCCAATCCCTGCCCAGCAGTGCTTGGGATTGCCTTGACCCAGCTGCAGTCTTTGTCTTGTTGAACCTCATGAGGTTGGCTTGGGCCCATCTCTGCAGCATGTCCAGGTCCTTCTGGATGGATCCCTTCCCTGCAGCCTGTCTGCTGCACCACACAGCTTGGTGTTGTTTGGGAACTTGCTGAGGGTGCCTCAGTGCCACTGTTCATGTCACCAAAAAAGATGTTAAAGCAGATAGTATTTGTGACTTCAACAAAGAGTATAAACAGACTCTTGCAGTGGTAAGGTTTGTGATCAGTCTTTAAAAGGTGTATTTGTGAGGTGCTATCCAAAATGTTCCATTGTCACATATCTGATTTTTTTAAACATTTCTTTATAGTCAAGAGACAGTGAACTCTTTGAGAGATTTCCTAATTACCACATTTATTATGAAATGATCACTTGAAAGATTTCCTCTATTGAAAGGGAGGAAAAAATCCCTTTGGAAATTTTCACATGACACAATAATTTCCTGGGTTTGCCTTTGAAAGTTTAAAAAAATAATGAAACAAAAAAACCCAAAAACATCAGGAGTGGCTTTAAAGGAGAAAGAAATAACATTACATGGATTAGAGATGGTAGAAGATTTGCCTCTTTTTAAGGAGAATAGATGTTTAGAAAGGAGTATCTGCCTCTTACCTACCTGTAAAACACTTGATGCCACATTTAGCAAAGCAAAAATAACAATATTTAGCTGGAAGCCTTGCTTCAGAGACGTTCTTTAAGAAAAATTGAAATACTGACAGCATGACCAATTTCAACCACTGATCAGGAAAGGATACATATCATATGGAGGTACAGGAACTGGATGAAGCGCTCTGAATGACTGTAGCTAAACAGTTGCAGGTAATCTTGAAGAGGTTAGGGTAAGGAAAACTCAAAGCAGTGCTGCAAGAGAGTGTGGCAGTTTTAGGCTGATGCCTAGGATGTTTTCCACTAATCCTGAGTAGAAAGAGATAGCATGTAAATAAATTCATATTGGATGCAAAAGAAAAATGATGATCAGGTCTGAATAACCCCATTGGGCTGACAACTAACATAAAGTTAGTTGTATTAACTAAATTTCTTTCTTGGCTCTTCACTCTAGCTGATGCTAGCTGGTAGCTTTTGCTTGGCTCCTGCTGACCTTGGCTGTGTTCTTGTTGTGGCTAAGTACTAGCAAGCTACTCTCTGCTCTTCTCTCTCTCTTGTACAGGCAGGGGGGAAGATGTTGATAACCCCCTGGTTTTGCCCAGGGGGGGTCTTGTGTTGTTTAGGCATTGTAAATACATGTAAATATTGTATATTTTGTACACATCTGTTGCATTTCATATTTCTAGATTGTAGTTTTGCTTGTAAATAGAGCTTCATTTGCTTCCATCTGAGCTGGGCTGGCAGTTTTATTTGGGGGGTAATTTCAACCCACCACAGAGATCTAGACCAGTTTGTGTCAAGCCTTTCCCTAGTGTCTTTCTGTTACAGTAACAGACTTTTTTTTTTTTAGAAAAGAAGTACTGCTCTTCTGAAAGAAAACTGAATTAGCTTGATTTGTCCAAGAACAGACCACTTCTAAAAACTCCAGTGGCTGGTGAATTAGATTGATCCACCCTGTGGCAAACATCCTTTCATCACTGCCTGGCTTAGAGTGTGAACCAAAGGCAAATAATGTGGGAGATAAATGTGAGCACTGTCTTGATATAATTGTTTAACAAACTTGGGGAACAGGACTGAACCAGACTAACTGAATCCTGCAGTCCTCTCCACAGGCAGAAGCAACACCACAGCTCAGGAGGGAAGAACACTACAGGAAACAGCTGCATAATTAGATCTTTAATTAATTTATTAATACAAGGCAAACTCCTTCACTGTGCTTCACCTACTAGTAATGGATTTTTCCATGCCATATGCAATAAAATTTTATCTGGGCTTAGGCATAAGCTTTGGGGCAGAAATTTCAAGTCGTGTCTTTCAGGTCTCTTTCCCGTGAAGGTATAGAAAGAAGTTCCTTTTAAATCCATCTCTCTCTCTCTTTCATACATAAAATTCATTTAAAAGGTCACATTTTATTGAAAACATTCAGTTTAATCTACTGGAGATTATTCCGGTGTCTAGCAAACTCCCACGCTTCTTCCTCTGTACGTTAGGAACAGCTTCTTTGCAGAAGTGTACAGTATTACATAGCACAAGTTTAAGGCATCTTCTCTGATTATTTGAAGGAGAATAGCTTGCAAATGAAATAGGCACATTAATGAACTACACCTCCTCTGCTGATTGTTTTTCCTTGCTTTGTTTCATACCACAAACCTAGGGCAGGCTTCTCATGTTACCTTATCGCTTTGGCTCCTGATGACAATGACCAGGTAGGGAAGTGAAATGTAAGGGACTCCTGTGTAACTGCTGGATATTGACTTATGACAGTGCCTGTACTTGTGAAGAAGAAGCCTCTGGTTTGTGTTAAATAATGCACAGAGAGAGAAGAAAGAGAAACTCCATTTTCTAAGAAAGATGAATGAGTAAGATTTTTGTAAGCCCACCAGGAGAATGTGTCTCTCATTATGTCAAGAGAAAACGAAACTGTAAGCATGAAAGTTGATGTCAGAGTTCAATTTGATATTCTTTTCTGTTCCAGATTATAAAACACCCTGCCCATATTTATTGATCATTGGAATTTTAGAACCTAATTTATTTCACTGAAATATCTGAAAGGCAGAAAGCTCAGTCAGCAGTGAAAAGTGAGAGGTACCTTTAGCATTTGGTACATTGTGTCCTGAGTTAGGTGTTTCCAGAGTATGATTCATCAAGGCTCTCCCTTCTCATTGCCTGGAAGGTGTGGGCACAGAGGAACCAAATGAGGTTCAACAAGGACAAGTGCAGAGTCCTGCATCTGGGGAG
>VXBD01015373.1:3880-18807 GCA_013399975.1 Indicator maculatus | reverse complement strand
ACCTCAACACAAGGAGGAACTTCTTTACTGTAAGGGTCACAAAGCACTGGAACAGGCTGCCCAGAGGGGTTGTGGAGTCTCCTTCTCTGGAGACTTTCAAGGCCTGTCTGGATGTGTTCCTCTGTGACCTGAGCTAGATTGTATGGTCCTGCTGTGGCAGGGGTGTTGGACTTGATGGTCTATTCAGGTCCCTTCCAACCCCTGACATCTGTGATCCTGTGTAGGCAGTTTGTGATAGAGAAAGCAGGTCTCAAGCTTACTACTTTTATTTAATTGCAGACAGTCTCTGAGCATGACTTCTGGTTTTGTTTGGGTTTGTTTGGTGGCAGGGAGGAGTTTGTACTTGGAAGACAGTGAAGCATGAAAAGATCAGGAAAGCAAAACCTAATTGCTAGAGATTATTTGTGAATAGCTGTAAAAATAATACATCATTCTTATCCAAATACACACACAGATGTTTCATTTCTGTCTTAATTGTATAGTTCCAGAGTTAAAAGATTTCTGGATACCCCCATTGCTGTTCAGATGAATTCAAGGACTGGAGAAGTCAAATATGCATTTCTTGTACTCATGACTTTTGGGGTGCTGGTTTTTCACTTCTATAGATCCAAAGAGTTTTAAAGTTATTCCAGCTTGTATTGGCAGCCAACAAATTGTACACTGCTTTCCACAAAGTTGAGTAAGGCCTGACAGAAGGGAGTAATCAATGGGTTTGGTTCTTTTGGGGGACTTTTTGTTTGGTTGGGTTTTTATTGGTGGTGGTTTTTTGTTTGTGTGCTGTGTTACACCAATCCTTGATGGGGGCTGAAAGAACCCAGGCAGACAAAAGAAACTTGATCCAGGTGGGCAGAGAGAGAGACTTGGTTTTCCCCCTCCCAGGAGGAGGGGTCCCCTGGATCAAAGGTGATCTATTCCACTCCCCCTTCCTGTCCAGCAAGCCTACAAAAAGGGCAGACATCTTTTACTGCTCTCTCTTTCTTGCCTCTGCTTGAGATAGATCATCTGCAGCTGCTGTTTCCTGCACTGACCATGTGGTCGGGGCTTACTTTTCCAAGCTGCATCCAGGTTTTCCAAAGAACTGAATCCACTTGCATCCAGGGAAATACAAGGCCATCTGGCCTTGGTTTTGTATCTTTTCCTATTTACCCTATTCCCTTGCCTTTGTGAACCCTCCCTGTTGTTGCTGTATATATATTTTGTTCAAAAATTTACCTCTTCTACTTCCAAACTGATTCCAAACTCTTTCTTTCATGAATTTACCTCTCCTTTCCCCTACCTTTTTTTTTGTTGTTGTTGCTATTTTTTTTTGGTTGGTTGGTTGGTTTTTTGGTTTGATTTGGTTTTATTTTTACTTTGCTAGGAAAAAGGGAGGTGAAGAGAAATCTCAATCTCTTATCATTTGAGCTTTTAAACTCCTGCGGAAGCTCAAACCAGCAGAGTTTGTTTGGTTATGGGTTTGTTGGTTGCTTTTTGGGGTTTTTTTTTGTTGGTTGGTTGGGTTGGGTTGGGTTTTTTTGTTTGTTTGCTGTTAATCTCTGGATCCATGCAATAGATGTCATGATGCTTCCCACTCTTGCTTTTAAGTGTGCAATAGGCATGTTTTTCAAGGAGGACTTGAGAAAGAGCCTCCTGTGTTAAGAACTAGAGACATTCCTATCAAAAAATTTGTAGAAATCTTGCAGCATGCTCATTTCACCTTTGAAGGCTTTAAAGTAACACTCCACAGGCAGGTTTTTTTTTAGCCTGGCTTGTACTTTTGTGTTCTCTGTAACTGAAAATGTTAGACTGCCAAATTCTTGCTTCCCTAACCTCTAGTGACATCTTAAAAGTCTGTGGTAGATTTTTTTTTTTTTTTNATATTTGCAAGCAAACTAAAATCTCGAAATATGAAATGCAGTGAATATGTACAAAATATAGATATTTACATAGATTTGCAATCAAGAAACAACTCAGAAACCCCTCTGGACAAAGCCAGGGGGCTACCAAACAGCCTTCCGCCCTCTCTGTCCATCTCCCCCTTTCCTGTAGAAGGGAAAAAGAAGAGAAGCAAGCAGCCAGTACAGTTTGCTAGTACAGAGCCACACCAAGGTCAGCAAAGCTAAGCAAAGGCACCAGCTGGTAGCAGCTAAAGTGTAGAAGTGGGAAAAGAGACAGAACAGTGTCTACAACTGCTCTTATCCCTATTAGCAAGCCAACAGAATTATTTAGACCTTATCATTATTTTTCTTTTGCAGCCAGTGATAATTTATTTACATTTCTACTATTTTCTCTGGAATTTTCCTAGGCATCAGCCTAAAACTGTCACATTTACATGCATGAGAATTTAGCAATTAATTAAAATGGAACAGTGGACATGATGGAAGTTAAACATTCCTGTTCTTAAGAGCTGATGTCAGCAGTGAAGCAGATAAATGTATTTTTGCAGAGTCTGTATACCCAAAGCTTCTAATACACAATGCAGTCCTTTTTAATTCTTTTTTCTAAAATCAGTGATGTAAGAGCAGGTGCTAATGGAACAGATATTAGCAGATACTAATGTAAAACACTACTGAAAAATATATATTTTTTTGTTTGAATGTTTTGATGGTAACTGGAGAAAAGAAAGTAATATCTTTCTCTGCCTTTATCAGAAATCTGAAATGAAAAAAAATTGCCCATGTTTTTAAAACTGTGAGAGTAGTAATTGACACCAGAAATTATTAATTATAAAAGGTATAATGAAGACATTTCCATGAGTCAGCCCCAAACCTTTAGGCAAAATAATTTGTCTCATTCAAGATAAGGTACTAAATAGTATTGGCTGGATCCCTGCTATGCTTACCCTGGTAAGACAGCTAGAAATATCTCAACTTTCCCATCTCAGGGCCAATATCCTTGGTACCTATGTCCTGTATCACATCTACTACTGTAGGGCTGGGATTTTAGCTCATAAACTGTTGTATTTAGCAGTTTCAAAAAAAGAATAGGAGTTTGGAAACAGAAGGGATTCCTTGGGTCACTGGATAAAATATCTTGGTATTGCACAGGGCTGTGGGTTAGTGTTGACCCTTCAGTGCTGGGTCAAAGGTTGAGATCTTTTCCAACCATATATATTCTGTGATTGCAGACAACACATCATATAATTTATTTGTGTGGGGGTTTTTGTTTGTTTGTTTGTTTGTTTGTTTTTTAGTTTAATCTTCAAACTGGATTTGTGAGAGAGGTGGTGTTAGAATCATGAAATCAGTCAGGGTTGGAAGGGACCACAAGGATCATCCAGGTCCAACCCCCCTGATATGGGCAGGGACACCTCACACTACATCAGGCTGGCCAGAGCTTCATCCAGCCTGGCTGCAAACACCTCCAGGGATGGGACCTCAACCACCTCCCTGCACAACCCATTCCAGGCTCTCACCACTCTCATGGGGAAGAACTTCTTCCTCACATCCAATCTGAATCTCCCCACTTCCAGCTTTATTCCATTCCCCCAGTCCTATCACTACCTGATAGCCTAAAAAGTCCCTCCCCAGCTTTCTTGTAGCCCCCTTCAGATACTGGAAGGCCACAAAAAGGTCACCTCAGAGCTTTTTGAGGCTCCTCCAAAGCTTGACTTTTGATGGAAATTACAATAAAATTTCCAATATCCAACTTTGTACTGACAAAATATTTTTCTAGTTCCTATCTTTCCTTGCTCAGCCCACTGACATGCTCTTTCTTACACACAGAAGCTCTATTTCTTCTCATCCTTTATTTTGCCAAACATTCTTTATTGTGCTCTTTCTGTGCCTGCAGTTTCCCCAGTTTTCCTGGTTTTGGACTTTTACAAAAGTAAAGCAGTGGAAAATTCCTTGTTAAACTCTCACAAGGTGCCTTTGACATAATTCAGAACAGGATAAATTCAAGACAGAGGAAGACAAAGTCAAGACAGAACAAGGCAAAGTCAAGTCAATACAGTAAAAGATTTGTCTTACTCATTAACTATTTATGGGATGTATATCAGAGGACAGTGTCTGTATAGGGCAAAACTTACAGAGACATTTAGCTAGCTCCAGTAAGTGGCTATTGATTCAAGCAGCTGATAGAGTTGGCAATGATTTTGTGACTGCTCTTTACTGCTTAGCACTTAGAATTTGGGTCTTTAATTGGTGTCATGGTTTGGAGCTGGCACTTTAGGCTAGTTCCTAACTGTAAATAAAATTAGGGGTTGGACACAGAATAATAATAACTGATAAGTTTATATCATCCCATTTGTTCACTGGATAGCTTATACTTGGTTGCACAGTACCTCTTTTCCCTTTTTTGCCTTTCTCTCTCTGTGGTTATTGCTTGCATGGCTTGCTGCCTGTGCTGGGTTAAGCCCAGCCCAGGAGGGATGGGTTGGAAAAACTTAGTCTCAGATGGACAAAGGAAACCTGACCCAAGTGGTCAGAGAGACCAGACCCCCCCTCTCAGGGGGGAAAAGGCTCCCCAGGTCAAAGTCTATTCCACTCCCACTTCCCACAGCCCTCTTTAAGGGGGAGGAATTTCCTGCCTTGCTCTCTCTCCTGCCCTCCCCTCTCTGACACCCTGCTGCTGTTGCTGTTAACCATAGTGTCAGGCCTGCTCTGTGCTGTTCCAGACTCCCAAGGGAACTGCATCTAAAGAGAATCCATCTTACATCCAGAGAATCCTTTGCCAGCTCCATCTGGTTTTGTATATATTTTTATTTATCCCTTTATGTTACACCTTTGTAACCTTCCTTTTATTCAAATGCCTCATATTTTTTTGTTAAACTTACCGTTTTTACTTCTAAATTGATTCAAGACTTTTCTTTCATAGTTTTGCCTCTCTCTTCTTCTCTACCAGGAAAAGGGGAGAGGGGAGGTGACCTAAATCACTTTTTCACAGGCAGAGAGATTGGCCATTGGAATGGGCTGCCCAGAGAGGTGGTGGGGTCGATGTCCCAGGAGGTGTTTAAGAAGAGACTGCATGAGGCACTTAGTGCCTTGGTCTAGTTGATTAGGCAGGGTTGGGTGATCAGTGGGATTTGATGGTCCTGGAGGTCTCTTCCAACCTGGTTCATTCTGTCATCCTGTAAATCTGTTCCTTTGGTCTTTTGGGCTCTGGGAAAAGCTCAAACCACTACAGTACCTTATCTCCCTTTTGACCTTCTGCTGTCTGAACTGACTTCTGTTGTGTCTTTGAAGGTACCAGGGAAGGGAGGCAGGAGGAGAGGTTGCTAGCTGCCCAGGTGGCTACTTCTGATTGTTGAGTTGTAAATACACATAAATATATTTTGTATATGTCTTATCACTTGATATAATTTCCTATTTAGCTCACTTTTTGTAAACATAGCTTCATTTGGCTCCAAAAATTCTTCTGAGGTAGTCTGGTGATTTATTCTGGAAGTAACTCTTCATCCTAGGTGGGAAGGATGGGTGAATCCCTGATTGTTGGGGGCAGGGGGAGCAAATACAAACCCTACAACAATTGGTCTGTTTAATTTATTAGCAATTGCTGAAATATGGCCAAGGTGCAAGATTTTGTCCTACCCTGCATGGTAGTTAACATGCTTCAAGATGGGTTTTTGTACCAGGCAGTGCTAAAAAAGGTATAGGAAAAAGGCTTGTTCTCAATAGACAGTAAGTATGAGGCTACACTGACATTTGTTGCCTAGGAGTTTAATCTGTTTGTTTATTTGCTTGTTTTGTTTGTGGATTTCCCCTTTTTAGGGAGGTGGAAGCCAAATGAATAGATACAAGCTAGAAAAATCAGAAATGTTTATGCCAGGGCACTCAGAGATGGAGAATGGTCTCTGATTAGAGATCTGCTTCACTGCTAGGCTGAGTGAGAAAGCTTGGTCTATGATTAACTGCTGACTTCAATTTTTCTGAAATCCTGTGTTTGCTAAGGCTAACTCTGTCTAGATGATGAAAAAAAAAATACAGCACTGTACAAAACTGGTTTCTCCTCAAAGTCTTCAGCTTTGTAGAAATAATTGTGGTGCGTGCCAGGCATCAGGGAATTAATGTCAGATACTAACAAAGAGGATTTTTATTCAGAATTACTTGTAACATCAATATGTGTGAAATGTTTTTCTCTTTCCAAAAGATGTATTTATGTAATCTGATTTATTCTGGAATCTATTCATAAATATTCCATTGTTCTCCAGAAGTCTAGAGTGTCAGACTTTGTGTTAGGAGAAAGAGGAAGCTTTGTAGGCTGCCTAGGGTGGCAGCCACACCACTAAAGGGCACCATTTAAAAAGCAGATGACCAAAACTGTACTTTGTTCCAGTTATTAGAACATTTGAAACTGTGGTGATGTCACTGCTATTGAAAATAATTGTATTATATGTACAAGGCTGCTGCTTCTTGTGTAGTCTTTGGGTAAAAAAAAAAATACTGACATAAGAGAATGCAATGCCAGTTTCATTCAGATTAAAACATTCAGCCAAAAGCAGGTGAGTGTTGTTAGCCTACAGATGTTAGAGTTTGGTGCTTTTTATTCTTCTTTTAAATGTAGCTAACATTTTGCAGCAAGTCTGATTGTCAGGAAGAAGTTGAAGGTGAGGGGAATAATTTCTGTTATGAGAACTTAGCAAAGAAAGATGCCCATGTCTGCCATCCTGAATTACTCTGTTGCTACTGGAACAATACCCATAATAAAATCAAGTTGAAAGAGAGAGGTTTCTATGACATGACTTAAAAAATAGTGAGCTTTGAAAACTCCAGAGACAATTCAGTCAGTCCATTAGCCTCTATATACAATTTCTGGACTAAATCAGAAGAGTTAGGGATGACTCAGACTCAAAAATGCACAACAGCCTGGACATCATTGACTGTGATTGGCTCAGTTGCTCTCTGACTCAGTGACTATTATCCTTTATGTGGAACAGACAAGACTGCCAGACAGAAACTGAATACATACTATGATAATTGAGGTACTTAGGGGTATAACCTGTTTGGGATGAAATCCTGCATGCCATCTTCTCAGCAATGTGCCCTCGTGGCCAAGAGGGCCAATGGCATGCTGGGGTGCATTAAGGAAAGGTGTCCAGCAGGTCTAGGGAGGTTCTTCTGCCCCTCTACTCTGCCCTGGTGAGACCACACCTGGAATAGTGTGCCCAGTTATTGGGGCCCAGGATGTCACTGCCAATGAGCTGGCACATGACTGTGGTGCTCCTCATTGGAATTCCTCCCATGGCTGGTGTGCACAGAGCCTCACCTGAGTCTGCAGGCTGAGGACTGTCACTCATGTCACTATAGAGCATTTCCAGCATGGCCACTTCCCTCAGGTACTGGATGCCTTTCTCCATGGAGGTGTATCTTCCCAGATGACCTGTTGTGTCATCCTTGAAGGAGTATCTACCCTTTACAACCACTAGAAGTTGTCTCCAGAGGCTGAGGGCTTGTACTGTTCTGCTGATAACCTAGTCAATGCCCCTTCCCTAGACAGAGATTCCAACTGCTTGGCTTCCCTGCCTTCTAATTTCAAGCTATTGGCTCCACTCTCCCAGCAGTGGAGCAGCCAGGTGACAATGGGCTCGTCTGGATGGTGGCTGTAGTCCTTCTATATGTTCCACAGCTCACTCATGGATAAAGATTGAGTGATTACCTCTGGCTCTTCCTCTTGTTCCTGTGATGGCCCTGTTTCATCCTCATCCTTTGCAGGACAAACTGCTTTCCTATTGTACTTCTTCCATTCCCTCTTGTTCTATCACCTGTGAGAGGAGACCAGCACCAATCTCTCCACAACCTCCTTTCAGGTAGTTGTAGACAGCAATGAGGTCTATCCTTAGCCTCCTCTTTTTCAGACTAAACAGCTCTCTTCTGTTTCATTCATCAGTTGGGTGAGATCACTGCTAAATGATGATGCAGCACACCAAACCCAGCTTGACTGAGCAACTAGTGAGATAACACAATCACAACATACCAGGCTTACCATTAAATAGCACAGTGCCACCAACACCTTAAACCACAAAGAGCCCCACAGAGGATACCATGGGGAGTACAAGCACATAAAATGCACAAGAGCATCTGTAGTGGAACCAGAAAAGGCAATATAGCTGGAAAAGTGACTTCCTTAACATGAAAAGAAACATACTAAAGGAAATACAGGGTGAAAAATTTTGTTCTGGCAGAACTGAATTCTCTTGGTGTCTCTACTTGACACTCAGACCTGGACCCCATGTCAAGAAGCCAGATGTAGACTGTCCTGGGTTAGCACAGCCTGCTCTCACAAGTCCCCCTGACCTCCCTTCCTCCTTCCTCTTCACTGACAGAGGAGTAGGGGGGAAAAAGGGTCTGTGAGGCAGAGTTGATAGTTGAGATAAGGATACTTTGCTACTGTATTTCAGGGATATCAGAAAACAGGAAAAATAATGATACTGACCAGACAGAATCCTGTTGTGAACCACAAAACCAAAATGAAACCAGAAAACAAAAAGGGATAACACCCAGCCTGGAATCTGGGGAAGAAAAAGCCCAAACAGGAAACTTTACAAACTGTAGGATATATTACAAGTCCCATAAACCCCAGGCAACTCCTATCCTGGCATGCAGTGAGTATGATGTTCAGCATGGTCCAGCAGATCCAGGGAGGTTCTCCTCCCCCTCTACTCTGCCCTGGTGAGACCTCACCTGGAATACTGCATCCAGTTTTGGGCTCCCCAGTTGAAGAGGGACAGGGATCTGCTGGAGAGAGTCCAACAGAGGGCTACAAGGATGCTGAAGGGACTGGAGCACTGCCTGATGAGGAGAGGCTGAGACCCCAGGGGCTGTCTAGTCAGGAGAAGAGAAGACAGAGGGGATTTAATAAATGTTTCTAAATATCTGAGAGCTGGGTGTCAAGAGGAAGGGGACAGGCTCTGCTCAGTTGTACCCTGGGATAGCACAAGGGGTAATGGATGTAAACTACAGCACAAGAGGTTCCACCTCAACATGAGGAGGAATTTCATCACTGTGAGGGTCCCAGAGCACTGGAACAGGCTGCCCAGAGAGGTTGTGGAGTCTCCTTCTTAGAGACTTTCCAGACCTATCTGGATGCACTCATGTGTGACCTGTGCTAGATTCTATAGTCCTGCTCTGGCAGGGAGGTTGGACTCAATGATCTTCCAAGGTCCCTTCCAACCCCTAATATCCTGTGATCTGTGAAGGTGTTGATTATACACACTGCATCTAGAGACCACCTGCAAACCATACTTAATAAATGCAGCCCTTCCATAAGCACAGCATATTAACTGAAAGTGACAAGGTTAAATATGTCACCAATGCCCACTTAGTTGACTGAACAACTCTAATTTCATTCATTCATAGAGTTACATCCAGAAGAAACATAAGTCAGCTTTGGAGTGGGGATGTCTGATAGATCTCTTCATACAAAATGGGCAGTCAGTCTGAAACCTCTTCAGAAATGGGCTGCCCTGTCAGACTTCACCAGTTTAATGATATCTCTGCTTATGTCATTCATTTTAATGTAGATACCAGCTGCATTCCTATAAATGGACTGCCCAGGGAGGTGGTGGAGTTGCCATCACTGGGGGTGTTTAAGAAAAGCTTGGATGTGGCACTTGGTGCCATGGTTTAGCTGATGTGGTGGTGTTAGGTCACAGGCTGGATTTGGTGATCTCAAAGGTCTTTTTCAGCCTCAATAATTCTGTGGTTCTGTAATTTTGTGAAGATTTTATTACTTTTTTTTTAACTATTTTTATAGTTTTTATTTTTAAATCATTTCTAAGCAGTGACATGATGACTGCTTAATTAGCACTTACTTCTGCCTATCTGCTTGAAGAAAACAGCTCCTGTTCGACCCAGCTTCAGATATGCTTTTTAATCTTGAGGTTGGGCACAAGGTCTTCTTTCCTGTGTCTTGAAGCAAGCTATTAATTTTGTTCAGCTTTCCCCAGTCTGGATGAATTTCTTCAAGATGACAATCTGCTTGCAAGATAGAGGAGTGGGTAAATCCAGAAACACAGAATCAGCCAGGTTGGAAAAGACCTCAAAGATCATCAAGTCCAACCTATTACCTAATACTTGGCGTATCCTGACAACTAAACCATGGCACCAAGTGCCACATCCAAGCCTTTTTTGAACACTTCCAGGATGGTGACTCCACCACCTCCCTGGGCAGCACATTCCAAGGGCCAATTACTCTTTCTGGGGAGAACTTTCTCCTCACCTCAAGCCTATACCTCCCCTGGCACAGCTTGAGACTGTGTCCTCTTGTTTTGTTGCTGGTTGCCTGGGAGAAGAGACCAACCCCATTTGTCTACAACCTCCTTTCAGGTAGTTGTAGAGAGCAATAAGGTCTCTCCTGAGCCTTCTGTTGTCCAGGCTAAACACCCCCAGCTCCCTCAACCTCTCCCCATAGGACTTATGTTCCTATTGGTGAGGAAAGCTGCTCATGTCCTGTACTCATAGCACAGGACTAAGGTTTTATAAGTGGATAAAACAGTTGGTTGTCAGGAAGGTTACCTACCCTTTGCTCTCTGAAACTGATGCGATTCACAGTACAAATTGGCTGTAAGAATAGGTCACCCCCCCCAAAAAAAAAAATAATTTCCAAGCTCAAATGTAGTCTTCACCCATCAATGTCAGTCTTTATCTTCCAGTTTTCAGCTCAGCTGCAGGCACTGCCTTGGCATCCTTGTTCAGTGCTCTTCTGAGTGGGATTGTGGGAACAGACAATGGCCTGAGTTGGTAATCTAGAGAAAGTAATCAGGAAAAAATAGTAGCTGGAGAAAGTAATCAGAAAAAAATATAGTAACTGGAGAAAACAATCAGAAAAAAATAAATGAGAAAAATTAAAGAAGGAATGAAGAATGAAGGAGAGATATTACAAATCATAAAAGCAACATAAACATGAGAGGGCAAGAAGTATCAATCCATCCCATGTGAAATAATTAAAAGAACAATAAAACCCCCAACCCTCAAAGCAAAAAAATCCTGTGATTCTTTTGTTGAGACTGAAACCGAGTTTGATGTGATTCATTCCAAACACAGATTCTCAAGCACAAATCTACTATAATTGTCTCTGTGTTTTGATTAGTTTGAAATTTTCTGTTCACTTCTGTCTTACTTCTGGTGAAAGGAGAGCTGCTAAAGTTGCAGTGTTTTGTTTCTGTGTTTTGGTTAGTTTGAAATGTTCTGTTCACTTCTGTCTTACTCCTGGTGAAAGAAGAGCTGCTAAAGTTGCAAAACAATCTTTAATAATCAGGCCTGTGGACTAAGTATTAAATAGCTCATCTCATCCAGCATACCTTGCATACTGGAGCACAGTCTGCTCTGACAGCAGCATTTCACCCAGACACAGGTCTCTTAATCCCTGAAAAAGTCTCACTGCCTCTTGTCTTGCAAAAGGGCTGCATTAGTAGTGATGACAGCCATGGGCTTGCCCTCCAAAGTTTGCTTTTCCTGCTCTTAGTGCACACAGATGCAATATTGCACAGATTTGACAACCATAGGAGTGAAAAAGTTGAACTTCTGGTTCTGGTGTCAAGGAAAATGTGGATATAGTTACAATTATTGGAGAGGAAAAAAAATAGGAGTTTTTAAGAAATTGAATGAAGAGAATTATTGTTCAGCATTCAGTTGCAGGGAAGATCTCTGTCGTGGGTTGTGTTTTAGTCTGTGTAACAGTGTGAGAGCTGAAATCCCCTTCCCACACTGCCAATGACCAAGCTAGCTCAGTCTGGAAGAAAATGAAGCTGTATTTACAGGCAAAACTACAATCTAGGACGAGATGCAATGAATCTGTACAAATAGACACTAGTCACAACATTTACAAATATATATAGTCAACAGAAAAGCACAACCAAGCCTCCTGGCTTCCCCTTCCCCTTGAGGGCCTGTGCTTCTTCCCCAAGGAGCCTCCCCACCCCAGCCAGAAGGACTCCCCCCAGACTCCCCTGGCAGAAGGCACAGAGTCAAGAAGCAGAGAGGCTGTTAGACTTAGTTTGTCAAGGTCAGTGTCTTATCTTCAGCCAGAAAAGAAGCAGCAGGCAGACTGAGAGAAGACAGACTGCCAGAGTGCCACTGCTCCACTGTCCTGTATCTTGTTTTGAGTGGTGATTCTTAACCATTTCTCTCTCTCCAATGGAAGTGTTTAGAGCAATCATTATTTTCCTTTCTCACACCCAATA
Source organism: Indicator maculatus (assembly GCA_013399975.1). Classification (NCBI taxonomy): domain Eukaryota; kingdom Metazoa; phylum Chordata; class Aves; order Piciformes; family Indicatoridae; genus Indicator; species Indicator maculatus. Next base: position 6,707 of record VXBD01015373.1, on the reverse strand, counting down.
GTGATCTATTTGCATTCATTCACTTTCTCTGCTTGAACTTTATGACGAAAAATCAAAAAGACAGTCTTAAACCCATCACATTAGTCTGCCAATATTCATAGCATCCTGTCTCATGTCAGCTTCAAAAACACAACTACTGGCTGGAGCAAAGTATTATGGGGTTTGAAGTTCAGATTGCTACATGAAAGGCCTCCTCTTCCAGTTGCTTTTGGGTTCTAAGTCTTTTTGGGGGTGTTGGCTCCTTTCTGCAGGGATGTCAGTGAGACAAGTGGGAGTGGGGTAGCTGTTGCTTTTCTTTTGTGCTGGGTTGGGGTTTTTGTTGTTGGTGGTTTTTTGTTTGGTTGGTTTTGTTCGCTCTGTGTTTTGCTGCACCTCTTAGGATCATAGGATCATAGAATCATAGAATGGTCCAGGCTGGAAGGGAGCTCCAAAGCTCATCCAGTCTGACCTCCCCACAGTCAGCAGGGACATCCCCAACTAGATCAGGCTGCCCAGGGCCTCCTCCAGCCTCACCTTCAACATCTCCAGGGAAGGAGCCTCAACCACCTCCCTGGGAAACCTCTTGCAGTGTTCCACCACCCTCAGAGTGAAGAACTTGTTCCTAACATCCAATCTAAATCTGCTCCTCTACAGCTTAAAACCATTCTTCTGCAAATAGGTGAAGCTAAAGTAATCATGCATTGCATCATTAGATTAATTAGATTGTTAGCTAAGGTCATTGTGCATTTTTGTCATCTCATTTATTCAGTAAACTCTTGTCTCTTTCTCTCAACACTGAGTTTTTGTGTGTTATTTTCCCCTCACATCTGTGTTGGGGAGCAGGCAGGTGAGCCCTTGCATCAACCCACTGCAATCTCAAAAGATATCAACACCTCAATCTAATGCTCAACATCTTAGTGACTGGGAAAATTACATTAGTTGCAAAATTATTTTACCTCTTTGAAATGTCTTCTCAATGAAAAGCCTTTTGAGGGAATTTTTAGGGTGTCAGGGAGTGATAGGACTGGGGGGGAATGGAGCAAAATTAGAAATGGGTAGGTTCAGATTGGATGTTAGAAGAAATTCTTCCCCATGAGGGTGGTGAGACACTGGAAGAGGTTTCCCAGGGGGGTGGTGGAAGCCTCCTCCATGGAGGTTTTTGCAGCCAGGCTGGATGTGGCTGTGAGCAACCTGCTGTAGTGTGAAGTGTCCCTGCCCATGGCAGGGGGGTTCGAACTGGATGATCCTTGAGGTCCCTTCCAACCCAAACAATTCTGTGATGCTATGATTTTATGATTCTGTGGACAGTCTATTAGTGCACTTCTAGAGATGCCATTAGCATTCCTTTTCTATTAGAGTTTATAAATATTCAAAGTGTATTAATTCACTGAGCAGTTTTTTCAGTTTGATACTATTATATTTTCTCCCCTAAACAGATGATGATGACAAACCTACCAAGACATGTTTTGAGCTTGTGGTATATTTTCAGACTGGCAGCTGAACATTGTTTGGCACCAAGAAAAAGTATTTTAAATATGAAACAGCAGACCAAAAGCAGTAAGAGGATAAATAATGTAACATCTCTACTAAAATGGAATAAAAAAGTTTGTTAGGGAGAGAATTTGGAAGTTTAGAAACAAATTCTATTTATTGACATTAACATCAGCCTAAAAGATTTATTGCCTCAGTTACTGCTTCACTGTTTATCTTTGATAACCATATTATAATTTTATTTAATTAATTAATTGTTAGGCTGTAGCCCTAAAATTATTCTTTCTCATCGAGTCTGCACAGAAAATATTTTCTATGAGATGAATCTTCTTGAAATCAGAATCTCATTTGCCAGCTGCTGGAAAAAAAAAAAGTGCTGGATTCAATTGAATTGCTTTTGAAAAGTACTGAAGCTTTATCTAAGTGTCCAGATTTCCACCCCTTCTAGAGTGAGATAGATTTATTACTCTCAAATGGGTTTCCCTGGAGATGCACCAGAGTAACTGAGAGCATAAAAATGAGATTTCATAGGCATATATTGAAGGACAAGGATGGTAAAACCCATTTTTAAAAGTGGGGGAAGCATGCATTGTTTACAGTGGCATTCATTCCTTCTCATTAGGAACTGGCTTCTGTAGGGAATCAAGGAAAGGAAATGATGATGGTTTTCAGGAATGCTTTTTTGGTTTGGCTTCCCTCACTCACCTTGCTTCCACATGAAGTAGTAAGATGCATTTGAGTAGTAATAGAATCATAGAATCATGAATGATGATCCTGGAGGTCCCTTCCCACCCTGACAATTCTATGATACTACTAATATCATACTCATAAGAATAACCTTTTTATAATGTATATTGTGACAGGCAATGTAAAATTATAGGTCCAGAGACAACATTTGCAGCAATTTGAATTCAAAGTTTCTTTAAACAACAACAAAAAAAAAAAAAAAGAGGAAATAGTAATATTGGGAACAGAGAGATGCTTCAACATCAGTGCTGAAGTATGGTCTTGTATAAATCCTATGAAGCAATGTCACAGTTTACATCTCCAGCCAATAGTGACCTTGACAGTTTCTCTGTTAGTTATTACTTTCTAGTTAGAAATATGTGAACTATGTTCACAAATCATATCACAGTATCAGAGTATATCAGAGTTTGGAAGGGACCTCAAGAGATCATCAGGTCCAACCCCCCTGCCAGAGCAGCATCACTTAGGGGAGTCTGCACAGGAATGCATCCAGGTGGGGTTTGAAAGTCTCCAGAGAAGGAGACTCCACAACTCCCCTGGGCAGACTGTTCCAGGGCTCTGTCACTCTCACTGTAAAGAAGTTTCTCCTCATGTTGAGGTGAAATCTTCT
>VXBD01015372.1:74464-96935 GCA_013399975.1 Indicator maculatus | reverse complement strand
AAATAGCTTTTCCTCAGCAGCTGGTGTCGTGGCGGTCGCTGGCGGCCACCTTCGTGGTGTGCGGGGGGCTGCTGGCCCTCATGAAGAAGGTGAAGCGGCAGAAGGAGGAGGGGGAGTGCCCGGGGGAGGGACTGACCCCAGCCCGCCTCGGCGGGACCCGGCCGGAGCTGCCGGCGAGTGGCGTGGCGGGAGAGGCCCCCGGGCGCCCTGTGCTGGGGCCGTAGGATCTTTTCCGCCTTCAGAGGGGGCGTTTTCTATCTTCAGGTCTGTTTTACCCACATCAGCACCCCGCTGAATCGCGTCAAGCTTTGCCACTTTGTGCCTATGTGTGTTTAAGTGCCACCGAAAATGCCAAAACCCTCCAAAGACCTTCGAGTTTAAGCTTTTAAAATCCTTCAATGTGCTTCCCCTTGCTTTCGGAAGAGTGTTCGGTTGTGCAGGCTAGTGCCAGGCGGTGCAGAGGCAGCACAGGCAGGGAGGCTCTCCGGGATGGTTTCATTTCCCTGCGTAACTGCTGATACAAAGAAATAGAAAGACTCAGCAGCTAAGACTGTTCAGTAGGTGTTCTTTAATAATTTATGTCCGGTGTCAGACACAGCACTGGACACACGGGAGGTTTCCCCTCCGAACGTGTGCGTCAGAACACGTTTTACAGTTACTATGCAGTTAGTTATTACATATTCATGCTATTTCCTATTCATTTGCATTCAGCTCCTCCCATCCGTACATGGCTGTGTCTCCTGGCAGTGGGCTTGGGAGGGTCTTCCTCTTAGTTGCATTCTTCCTCTCCGCATATGCTCTTTTGGTTGTTTTTTTCCTGTTCTTCTGTTCACATCTGTAAGAACATCTGTCCCTGGCCTGTTTCCTGGTATCTATACATTGTCTTAGATAAGCATTCCACAGGCCACCTGCATCTAAACATCACAGTTTAGTGTGACAGCTTTCTTCCTGTGTGCTAAACAGGCTTCAAGCTTCTAAATACCACGTCCAAGATTGTCTTCCCTTCTTTCAATTCGCAAATTAGAAGCACATCGTGATCCATGGTCATCCTTCCCCTCAAACTCTCTGCTTTCCATATATTGGTTTAGTTCCTATTATTCTGACTTCCATACATTGGTTTAGTTCCTGTTATTTTGGCTTCTGTATGTTCATTTCCTGTAGGTAAGTGTACAATTATTCTTGTGGGACCCTTGTGGGCACTGTCATGTTGCTGGAAGGTGCAGTTTCCCTTTTATCCTAAATTCCTGGACACAGATTTCCCTATCCCTTTCCTCACTGGCTGAGGTACTCGGGATTTCCCGACTTTCTGGCCCACCTACTACATGTTCACCATTTGTATGTACCCCCCCCCGCATCATATAGCCCATGCTCATTTAAATTAGGTTCTTCACTTCTCTGGGTGGAGGAGTTAATATTCAGTAGCCTGTCAAACCTGTGCTTTGTCCAAAACGTTCAGAAGTTGAGGCTGTGTCCAGTTTCTGCTGTCTTTGGAGGACACCCTGCTGATTTGTGGTCAGACCCCTGGTGAGGCACTAGCAGAGGCTCTTTATTTGCATGTAACAGAAAAAAGGTTGAGTTGTTGAGATTCCTTTCTTGGTTCTCTCAAGTTCATCTGGCAGCATCTTTCTTTGTAAAGACACTTTCCTTCCTCAGTCCTGTCATTTGGAAGTCTTCACCTCATTGCAGGATTGGGTGTGGGTGGATCTTGATGTTTCAGCCCCCTGGGCTGGACTAAACTGCTTGCCTGGGAGGCAGCATAGATTGTGGCGTGGGTGTGTTTGAGCCTCTCCTGGTTTTTGTAGAGCTGGAGAAGGAACGAAACAGAGGCATTGGGAAACCACTGCTAGGAGGACCCTTCTCGCTCGTCAGCCACGAGGGACAGCCCAGGAGCAGCAAGGACTACATTGGCCAGTGGGTGCTGATCTACTTTGGCTTCACACACTGCCCTGACATCTGCCCTGATGAGCTGGAGAAAATGATTGAAGTGGTCAACGAAATAGGTATGGGAATTCTTTTGATGTAGTGCTCCTGTTTATGGAAAGTCCAGATTTATTCAGATTTATTGTGGCAAAATACTGCAGATCACAGAATCACAGAACATTAGGGGTTAGAAGGGACCTCAAAAGCTCATCCAGTCCACCCTCTCTGCCAGAACAGGATCATCTAGGGCAGGTCATACAGGAATGCATCCAGGTGGGTTCTGAATATCTCTGGAGAAGGTGACTCCAGAACCCCTCTGGGCAGCCTGCTCCAGGGTTCTGGCACCCACACAGTGGAAAAGTTCTTCCATATTTTCCCATGCACCTCCTCTGCTCCAGCTTGCCCCCAGTGCCCCTTGTGCCTGAGCAGAACCTAGCTCTATCCTCCCAGCACTGCCTGGCACATCTTTATCAGCATGAATGAGGTCACCCCTCAGGCTCCTGTGCTCCAAGCTCCAAGCCCCAGCTCCCTCAGCCTGTCCTCACAGGGAGATGTTCCACTGCCTGCAGCAGCTTTGTGGCTCTGTGCTGGACTCTTTCAAGCAGTTATGTGAGGTCCTTCTTGAAGTGAGTGGCCCAGAACTAGATACAATATTCCATATGTGCCCTCACCAGGGCAGAGTAGTGAGGGAGGAGAATCTCTCTCGACCTACTAACCACAGCCCTTCTAATCCACCCCAGGATGTCATTGGCTTTCTTGGCCAGAAGGGCACATTGCTGGCTCATGGGCATCCTTCTATCCACCCAGGCCTCCAGGTCCCTCTCCTCTGCTCTGTTCACATGTTAATCCCTAACCTGTGCTGCTGTTCTTTCCCAGAATGGTGGTAACTGATGATGTCTTCTACATAATGCTGTTGACTGCTCTCCAGCAGTTGAATTAATTGTTAAGTGATGCATACACCCATCTGCCTGTCACTTTGAGCTGGTAACTGGAGCATGACAGCACTGATCTTTCCACGACAGGGATTTCACCTAGAAAGGTTGGACCAGATGATCCTTGGGGTCCCTTCCAACCTGGCATTCTGTAATTGTGTGACTTCTTGGTAACAAAATGGGATGTGGCAGGTTACAAGGAATGGTGCTGTTGCCTTGTATTTTGGTGGTGGGGTGGATTAGGGGTGGGGTGTATCCCCCTCTATTTTATTCGTTCTGAGAGCAAATCCCTGTGAGAGTTTCTTCTGAGAGTGACAGTGCTGCAAAATGGTGGCTGGGGGAAAACTGCAGGTGGTTTTCTTGGCCTGCCAGCCCTGAAGAGTTACTGAGCAGGGGTGACAGTAACCAAACCAGCTTGGGTAGACTAAAGTGAAGGAGACACAGTGAAGGCTATGGCTGGAACATGAGGGAAAGAGCCTGAAACGTGTCTTCACCTATCCTCATGGTCCACCATCAGACATGCTTTTGCTGTAGTGACCATTGTGCTTTCATCCGTACATCCCACCATGGCACTTCCTTCTTCAGAGTCAGTTTGTCATCTCCAAAGCAGGGCAGGGTGTCCAGCTGGGAGGCTGGAAGTGCAGCTTGCACCCAGCACAGGCACAGAGCCTTGGGTTTCACATGGAGCTTTGGCCTCATTCACAGATCACAGAAACTAAGCTGCCCAAACAGAGCCTTTTATTGTCATGTAGGGTGGCTGTGGATTGATGCCACAGGAGGTGAGCTGGAAGCTTGTGTGAAGGGAGGTGAGAAATTATTTTTAGCGTTCTAAGAGTAATAGTAATTGTTAATGTTACAGATAGAATTCCATCTTTGCCCAATCTGACTCCACTCTTCATCACCATCGATCCTGAGAGGGACAATGAAGAAGCCATTGCCAGATACGTTAAAGGTACTGCTGCTTTCTTCCTCCGTGTCTTAAAGCATGGAACACAGAGCTCTGGAGTTGCAGCAGGCTCCTGATGTTATTCTTGTCACTAAAATGCTTAAATCTCTTCTTCCTCTCTAGAATTTTCTCCCAAGCTGGTGGGATTGACTGGTACCAAGGCACAGATTGACCAAGTGGCCAAAGCTTACCGTGTGTATTACAGCGAAGGTCCCAAAGACGAAGATGATGATTACATAGTAAGTGAAAGCAGGGCCTTTGCCTCCTGAAGGACTTTGGTTAAGAGCAGTATGTAGTTTTTAAAATCAGAAGGTAGCTGTTACAATCTGTGCTGGAGCTGACAGAGCCCAGTTGCACCACCATGTTTAGAGGTCTTGGTCAGAATCAAGGTGCCCCCTTAACAATCTCACTGCAATGTGTTCTAAAAAGGTGCAACCCCAGGCCTGCATACAGAGCTGCATGGGGGCTAGCAAGCCTGGCAGCCTTTTCTGTCATATCATATTTCTGTCTGCCAGTTTCCTTGCATGCTCCAAAGTGAAAGTGGAACTGGTCTCTGGTGAGACCCCACCTGGAGTACTGTGTCCAGTTCTGGAGCCCCTATCACAAGAAGGATCTGGAGGTGCTGGAATGTGTCCAAAGAAGGGCCACAAGGATGAGCAGAGGGCTGGAGCTCCTCTCCTATAAGGACAGGCTGAGAGAGTTGGGGTTGTTCACTCTGGAGAGGAGAAGGCTCCAAGGAGACCTTCTTGTGGCCTTCCAGGATCTGAAGGGGGCTACAAGAAAGCTGGGGAGGGACTTTTTAGGGTGTCAGGGAGTGATAGAATTGGGGGAATGGAGCAGAACTAGAAGTGGTAGATTCAGATTGGATGTTAGGAAGAAGTTCTTCCCCATGAGGTTGGTGAGACACTGGAACAGGTTGCTCAGGGAGGTGGTGGAAGCCTCATCCCTGGAGGTTTTTGCAGCCAGGCTGGATGTGGCTGTGAGCAACCTGATGTAGTGTGAGGTGTCCCTGCCCATGGCAGGGGGTTGGAACTGGATGATCTTTGAGGTCCCTTCCAACCCTAACAATTCTATGATTCTAGCTGGGAAATTAAGGCAATAGGAAGAGGGGGAAATGAGAGGTAACAATAACAAATCATTTCCTGGCCCACTGGCACCAAGCAGTGGGTTATTCCTAGCAGGATACTTGGGTTATGCAAAGTATGCCTGCAGGTACTGTGTGGATCTTCCTCCTGTGGCAAATGACCTGGGAGAGAGAATGTTAATGCTAAATTCAATGAGAATATAATGCAGGGAGTAGTAGTGTGAAGGCTAGGGAGGATTGAGGGTTGAGTGAGGCTAAGCTGAGAGGTCAGCCTTGCTCTCTGGAAGTGAGTAGGGCTCAGAGCTACTGCCAAGGCCTTCCTGCCATGCCACATCCTAGCAGACTGGAAGTGTAAAGTAGGTACAAGTGATACAGTGGCCAGGCATTGGCAGAGGCTGCCCAGGGAGGTGGTGGAGTCCCCATCCCTGGAGGTGTTCCAGAAAGGTGTGGCCATGGCACTTGGGGCCATGGTTTACTGGCCATGGTGGTGCTGGGTTGATGATTGGACTGGATGATCTTAGAGGGCTTTGCCAACCCAAACAACTCTATGATTCTGTGACATGACAAATGAGGATACACATTCTGTGATCTTCATCTATTCATTACAAGAGCTAAGGGCATCAGAGAAAACTAAAACCAGGTTCAGAAGTAAAGATGCAGTGGGCATGTGAGAGGTACAGATGCAAGTGGCAGAAGTTCCTGAGAGTCCACAGGGAGAATTGTTGTTAGTCTTTGGCAAAAACAAGCTCTTGAGGAGTGTGAAATGCACAGGGCTCTTGCCTGGTTCAGGAAGCCTGTGGGCTAACAATGCTTGGGCATTGGGAGGTAGTGGAGGATGGCAGCATACCTTTGGTGTTGGCTTGTACTAGAGCAACCAGTGTGTGCCACTGAGCTCAGGTGCTGGAGCAGATTTGGTCATCTCCATCCAGCATTGTCTATTCTTGATCTTTTTTTTTTTTTTTTCCCCCAAACCACCTAACTGCAGCAAATCAGTTACCCATGTGGACAGAAAGATTGGTGGGACAAAAGGTGGTGCATAGAAAGAAGCAGCAAGAGCTGCATGGGAAGCTGGAATCAGACTGGGGATGATGTGCACTGCTGTGCAGTACTGAAAGGGCTGTGAAGAGGGAGACCAAGAACTTGGTAGTGCTTAAAGTGGTGATTCAGTAGCTACAGAGTCTGTGTTTGAAGGGAGGAGAGAGTCTTGCATCAGTCTGAAATCAGCCTTTGGATGCTGCTTAAAATCAGGTTTATAAAGGGAGCAAGGAGAGGTGAGTGAGACAGAGTCTATTTGGAGGTCTGTGGGTCTAGGGGGGTCCCTCAGGGGTCAGTACTGGGATCAGTACTGTTCAATGTCTTCATTAGCAACCTGGCTGAGGGCACAGAAGGCACTGTCAGCAAGTTTGCTGATGGCACCAAGCTGGGAGCAGTGGTGACACCCACTCAGGCTGTGCTGCCATTCAGTGAGACCTGGACAGGCTGGAGAGTTGGGAGGGGAGAAATGGAATGAAATCCCACAGAAAAAAACAAGGGAATTGGAAGGCCTGGTCTCCAGAGTTCCATCACTGCTGTGATTAAATAAGAACCAGCAATCTTCAAGTCCTTGCTCTGCAGCTTTGGAGCACAGGAGCCTGAGGGGTGCCCTCACTGCTGTTGATAAAGATGTGTAGGGCTGGAGCTCTGCTCAGGGATGTCCAAGGACAGCACAGGAGCACTGGGGGCAAGCTGGAGCAGAAGAGGTGCCACAGGAACAGAGGGAAAAACATTTTCACTGTGAGGGTGGCAAAACACTGAAACAAGCTGCCCAGAAAAGTTGTGGAGGCTCCTTCTATGAAGACATCCAAACCACACCTGGGTGTGTTCCTGTGTGACCTGCCCTGGGTGATCCTGCTCTGGCAGGGGGGTTGAGCTTTTGATTCTGTGATTAAACCATGGACCCAAGTGCCATGGCCACAGGTTTCTGGTACACCTCTAGGGGTGGGGACTCCACCACCTCCCTGGGCAGCCTCTGCCAATCCCTGACCACTTGTGCAGCAAACAAATTTTTCCTTGTCTCCAACTTAACCCTCCCCTGGCACGATTTCAGCTTATTTCCTCTCCTTCTATCACCTGAGACTAGGGACAAGAGTGTAGCCTCCACTTGAATGCAGACTTCTTTCAAGGGAGCTGTAGAGAGCAATGAGGTCTCCTCTCAGCTTCCTGTTCTCCAGACTGAACACCCCCAGCTCCCTCAGCTGCTCCTCCCCAACCCTGTTTTCCAGACACTTCANCCAGCCACTTTGCCCCAATCCTGGAGCATTCCTGGGGTGGTTGTGGCCCAAGTGCAGGACCCAGCATCTTGGCTTTGTTAAACCTTCTCCCACTGACCTCGTTCCATGGATCCAGCCTGGCCAGGTCCCTCTGCAGAGCCTTCCTGCCCTCCAGCAGATCAACACTGCCACCCAGTTTAGAGATGAGCAATTAGAAATTACAGTTTGTAACCATCTGTTTGAATTCTTGAAGCATTACTTGAACATTGCTGGTTCTGATTTAATCAGAGCAGTGATGGAAGTCTGGAGACCAGGCCTTCCAATTCCCTTGTTTTGTTCTGTGGTTTCCAAGTCTGTAGTGACACTCAGGTGCTGTTCTTCTGAGCATACATGGGAACAGGGTAGGCTGCAGGCACAGCTTGCAGTACACATCTTTTGCACACAGACTGCTCCATCCTGACTGCATTTAACCTTCCCTAGGTTGAGCAGTTAAGGTGCTCTGAGCAAGCTACCTGATTTTGTAATGATTTTTTTTTCTGGCCTCAGAGGATCTAAGTTGTGATTCAGATTTTTTGCAAACATTGTCCTTTACAACTTGATTTTGTGATCTTGAAAGGTTGAAGCTTGAAGAGTGAAACCTTGCTTCACTGAAAGTTGGAGAGACACTCTTTTCAGAGACAGAAATGCCACAGGGCTTAATGCATCCTGCAGCTTGTGGTGCTGGAGGTGTTTCTCTGAGCCCTTAGTTCCAAGCTCAGTTGTGTTCTCAGTGCAGAAGTGCTCTCCAGTGGCTCTGGGGGGATGCAGTCCTGAGCAGTCACAGATCCCTGGCTTCCACTTGCAGTGTTTTGTGTCTCTGCTCATAAAACTGTTGTGGGATGCAGCTGGTACTTGAGAGACATCTTAAATGGATTTTCAGTGGAGTTAGTTTTCATGTAAATCAAGTTGGAGTAGCTGGGAGGTGCAGAGATGGTCCCTGTGAAGGCTTCTAAGGTCATTTCCCTGCAGACAGCAGAGGGAGCCCCCTCCCAGCACAGCTGTCTCTAGCGAGCTCCTGTTGGCACTGACAGTGAATGTGGTTCAGGGCAGCACCTCTCCATCATGTTAGCAGCAGGAGTACCTTGGGGGGGAGGTCATGGAGCATGGGGAGAAGTAGAGGGAAACTGGGAGAAGTGAGGGGGGAAGGCCATTATGCCCAGCCTTGCCTGTGCTGCAGGAGGGGTGCCCACAGCTCAGGGAAGACTTCTCTGCATCAAGAGTTCCTTCAGGCATTCTGAGCATGCAGCTGTTTATTTCTTGATTTCCTTGTGGGGGAAGCAGGAGGAGGTCACCAGGGTGCTGCTGAGGTTCTCCTTACCTCGTTTTAGCTTCACAGTGAGAAGTCTGTCAGAGAGCTGAACCGAATCGGGGGACACAGGCTGCTGACTGTGAGGGGTGGAGGATGTTCCAGTGTCCAAAGGGTGATTACAAAGAGGGTGGAGGCTCTCTCTTGAGAAGGAGTCCCATGCTAGAGATGAGGGGGGACAAATACAAGTTACTCTTGGAGAGATTCCAATTGGGCACAAGAGGAAAATGTTTCAGAGGGAGAACATTTGCCTGTTGGAGTGGTCTGCCTAGGACAGTGGTGGAGTACTCAGCATTGAACGCTTGAAGGTTCATCTGGACAGGGCCTGGGCCAGCTTGTCTAGCCTGTGCTTTTGCCAGGAAAGGGTGGACCAGGTGGTTCTCAGGCCCCTTCCAGCCTGGAGTCCTGTGATCTGTGTTACCAAGCAGGATGTGCTCTCTTGCAGGTGGATCACACAATAATCATGTACCTCCTTGGGCCGGACGGGGGCTTCGTGGACTATTATGGCCAGAATAAGAGAAGTGCAGAGATCTCTGCTTCCATTGCTGCACACATGAGGAAATACAGATCCTAAAGCACAGGGCCTTCAAAGTTTGATGTGAGGATCACCTGTGGGTTTGGCTGTAACTGGGCACTGGAGTTGCAGCAGAAGCACACAAGTGTCACAATCTGTCACCACATGCCTCCTGTCTTCCCAATCAGGAAGGGAACCAGACTGCTGCAAAACAATCCCTGCAGAGCCTTCCCCAGGGATATTACCTGCAGCAGGACCTGTGCAACAGAATGAAATTTTTGGACTTCTCTGAAACATTGTTGGGAGCAAAAGCTAGAAACCACTTTGTGTGACTGGTAAAACTCCTGGGTGTCTCCTGGCAGGATAAGCAGTGGAGGATGGGCACTGCAGGAGGGTGATTGCTTGCAGGAAAGCCATGTGGGCCAGGGTGCTCTCACAGGACTTCTGCCCTTTCTGCACTGTTTTGCCTTCTGAGAGGAGCAGCTACAGGACCATAAGCAGGAGAGTCCTTCTTACAAGCCTGAAGGGTACTTCTTTATCAGGGTTCACCAAAAGCATCAGTGGCTTCCAGGTGAGACCAGCCCTGCTTTTTCCAGGTGAACTCTGTTAAACTGTAAGGAAATGAGTAATGGGCTGCAAAAGCATTTTTCTTTTGGTCTAAATGATTCTATGCATGGATGCCCTGTGCCATGCCCAGTTGTGAAGGTGGGAGGGTGGCAGGGGTGTGTCCATGCACAGGACTGTCAATCAGAACCACTTCATGGAAATAAAGATTGCTTTGGATAAACCATTTATTTATTTTTCCCCTGGGTTAGGTTTGACTAGAAAACCATCAGAACTTTTTGTACTGCTAGAGCTTCATATTCTGGCTCTGCTCTAACTCTCTGTGGAGAGCAGTGTTTATAGCAGTGCCAGCTACAAGCTGACTGCCACAAGGATGATCAGGGGGCTGGAGCTCACAAACTGAGAGAGTTGGGGCTGTTCAGTCTGGAGGAGAGAAGGCTCTGAGGAGACCTGTTGTGGTGTGGTGGGCTGAAATTCCCCTCCCACATTAACACCACCAGACTAGCTCAGTTCAGAAGCAAATGAAGCTTTGTTCACGGGCAAAACTACAGTCTACAGTGGAATGCAGTGAATATATACAAATATACAGGAGTTACAAATATGTGCAGTTAACAGAAAGCACAAAACCCTCCTGGCCAAAGCCAGGAAAGCTGCCCCTGTGTCCCCCCCTTCCCTGCCTTCCCCATACCCCTCTGGCAGAAGGAAGAAAGCCAAGAAGCAGAGAGGTTTTTAAGCTTAGCTTTTCAAGGTCAGCATGCAAGTGTGTTATCTCCAAAGCGAAGCACAGAAACTCAGACTGCCCAGCAGAGAAACACCAGACAGACAGACAGACTGAACTTTGTTTTGAGTACTGACTCTTAAACATTTCTCTCTCTCCAATGGAGGTGTTTAGAATAATTATTTTGCTTTCTTACACCCAGTTGTGACTCATTTATGTTCTTTTACCTTTCTGCTCGAACTCTGTGAAAAGAAATTAAAGGCGCAGCCTTAAAACCATCACAAGACTTTCTTGTGGCCTTCCAGTATCTGAAGGGGGCTACAAGAAAGCTGGGGAAGGACTTTTTAGGGTGTCAGGGAGTGATAGGACTGGGGGGGATGGATCCAAGCTATAGGAGGGGAGAGATTAGACTTGAGGAAGAAGTCCTTCCCCATGAGGCACTGGCACAGGTTACCCAGGGAGGTGGTGGAAGCCTCATCCCTGGAGGTTTTTGAGGCCAGGCTGGATGTGGCTCTGAGCAACCTGATCTAGTGTGAGGTGTCCCTGCCCATGGCAGGGGGGTTGGAACTGGATGATCCTTGAGCTCCCTTCCAACCCTGACAGTTCTGTGATTCTCTAATGTCAAGGGAGCTGAACCCCAGTGAGTGGCCCACAGGGGACAAACCAGAACAGCACTGGGTGCAGGCCCCAGAGTGTTTCAGACTGAGCATAAGTGTTCCTTCTGGTAGCACTGGGGTTGGGAGAGGGCATTCCTGCCTGAGGGAGGGTGCAGTGTCTGTGGTAAAATTTCATCTTTCCAAAATCCTGCAACCCAGAGAACTTGACCTGTTCCAGAGCAGCTGCAAAACACAGTCAGGTGGTGTAGGGGGGACATCAACTGCCCTGTCCTGTGAAGCTATCAGGAAGGGCACTGTGATAGGGTGTCTGAGGCTGCCCTTCTCTGACAAAGCCTCTCAGGGAAGGAAGGTTTCATCTTTTGCCTCTCAAATCCTGGATTGTTTAAAGAGGGTGAAGGGTTTGTTGGTCTTCCTGTTTTAAAGGATCAGCAAGAACGTTTCTCTATCAGTGTCCAGTGGGACTTTCTAAAAGTATCTTAGAATTAAGCTGAAGAACAGAAAAGGCAGCTGGGTGTGCTCCTTGTGCTGGCTGCCTTGGCTGCAGTGGGCAGCAGGAGTGGTTTCCCAGGGGGAATGTCACACTGCAAGTCTTTAGCAGTCAGAGGCACTGCCAAATCCAAGGTGTTAGCAACAATAGCAGTGCCAGTGGTAAGTGACACCCTGGCAGTGAGGATTCTGTTTTCATGGAACAGTTCTGAGTGGCAGGGTTGTTTCTACAGGGCCTTTCCAGGACTTTTGTTTTCCCTTTAGTCCTGGGGGTGGTGTATTTTCCAGACTTCCCTCACAGCTGACCTTTGGTGCCTGCTGGCTCTGTGTTTCTGCTGACTGTGCACCTCTTGGTTTGGAGCCAGGCCATGGCTGGAGCTGCTGGTGACACTGCTGTGGGAACCTGCTCTGGAGCCCTCTGGAGCTCTCTTCCAACCAGGGCTTCTGTGTTTCTCTGAAATCTCTCTTGAAGAGACTGTACTCAGTGCTCTGAGCCTCTTTGCTCCAAATGAGTGTGTGTCTGTTTTCTCTTCTCATCATGACCTTGTCCAGAGATAATCCTCTCATTTTTGGACTTCTGATGCAGCTGGTTGGAGTTCATAGAATCATAGAATGCTCTGGGTTGGAAAGGACCTCCAAAGGTCATCCAGTCCAATCCCCTCTGCAGTCAGAAGGGACATCCCCAACTAGATCAGGCTGCCCAGAGTCCTGTCCAGCCTCATCTTGAATATCTCCAGAGATGGGGCTTCAACCACCTCCCTGGGCAACCTGTTCCAGTGTTCCACCACCCTCATGGTGCAGAACTTGTTCCTCACATCCAATCTAAATCTCCTCTGCTCTAGTTTGAAGCCATTGCCCCTGGTCCTGTCCCTGCAGGCCTTTGCACACAGTCTCTCTCCAGCCTTCCTGTATCCCCCTTCGGGTACTGGCAGGCTGCTGTTAGGTCTCCCTGGAGCCTTCTCCTCTCCAGGCTGAACACCCCCAGCTCCCTCAGCCTGTCCTCATACCAGAGCTGCTCCAACCCCCTGATCATTTTTGTGGCCTCCTCTGGACTCATTCTATCAGGTCCATGTCCTTCCTGTGTTGAGGGCTCCAGAGCTGGATGCAGTACTCCACATGAGGTCTCCCCATAGCAGAACCCCAACACTTGACCATCACCCAGAGCTGCTGGGGAGCCCTGGTTACAGCCAGCGTTTGGAGAACCTTTGCTGCCCATTGGGAGGTCCCAGCAGTGCCTCCACTTGTAGGGGAAGCTTCCAGAGAGGCTGTGAGAGGTCCCAGCTTTCATATTGCTGAATAAACAATTTCCATCACTTCAAATGCAGGAACTGGCTTTGTCCTCCTGTTACATGCCTCCCATAGCCTGGCCAGGCCCAGGGAGGACCTAAGGAGTGTGCCTGTCTGTGTGGTTTTGACCACATCCTTCCCAGCAGGGCCAACCACCTGGCTGCAGGACTTTGATAATCTCCTAGATGTGGCCTTGGTAGTCTTCCACTGAAGCCCATCTGCCTGTGGGGCCTTGATGGTTTACCCAATACAGCTGGACATCTGCTGGCATGGCCTTGATCCTCTGCTGCACAGAGCAAGTGAAATCCACTCTCACATCTCATCCCCACTCATGACTACCAGACACATGTCCCACTGGTGAGTAGATATCCAGTGTTTGGTTGGGATGTTCATCTAGGTCCAGGGCCAATTGCTCAGGCCACAGCACTTTGTGTCCTTGAGGCTTCCCTGAGTCACTAGGTACAGGTCTTCAGCTGGGCTCGTGGCTGACCACAACCCTCTGAGCTCTTTGTTCACCCAGCTCTCAATCCATCTCACCACCTACTCTTCCAACCCACCCTTCCTGGGCTTGCCCTTGAGGGTGTTATGGGAGACAGTGCCAAAAGCCCTGCTAAAGTCAAGGAAGACAACATCCACTGCTCTGTGTCCATCCTTCCAGTCGCACCATCAGAGAAGCCTATCAGATTAGTCACACATGAATTTCCTGTGGTAAATCCTTGCTGGCTGCTCCTGATAACCCTATTTTCTTCCATGGGCCTTGAGATGCCCTCCAGAATGAGCTGCTCCATCACCTTTCCAGGGATGGAGGTGGGGCTGACTGCTCTGCAGTTTCCTGGGTCCACCTTCTTGCCCTGCTTGAAGACTGCAGTGACATTGTGTGCACTGACAGTCCTCAGGCACCTCTTCCATTCTCTGAGATCTTTCAAAGGAGATGGGGAGTGGCAGAGCACCACCAGCAGCTCCCTCAGCACTCAGGGGGATCCCATCGGGGCCCACGGATTTGTGAGTGCTTAGTTTGCCCAAATGATCTCTGACCCAATCCTCACTGACTGGTGCAGAGTCCTCCTTCCAGGCTTTCTCTCTTCCAGAGTCTGGGATTCCTGGGGTGTTGTCCTAGCAGCAAAGAGTGAAGCCAGGAAGCCATTCAGTAACTCTGCCTTCTCTGCCTGCTCTGTCCCCAGGGCTCCCTCCTCCTTCAGCTCCATGCCCCCATTTTGCCTGCTCTTCTTTCACCACTGATGGATTTGAAGAAGCCCTTCTGGTCCTCTTTTACTTCCTTTCCCAGATTTAATTGCCAGAGGGCCTTGGCCTTCCTCATTGCATCCCTCCATTCCCTGACAATATTCCTCTCACCCTCCCAAGTCACCTGTCCNCCTTGCTCATCCGTGCAGGTCTTCTGCCTCCCCAGCTTGATTTTTGACTTGAAGGAATGCATTGAGCTTGAGCTTGGAGGAAGTGGTGTTTGAATATCACCCAGCTCTCTTGGGCTCCCCTGCCATTGAGATCCTAGCCCATGGGATTCCTCCCAGCAGCTCTTTGAAGAGGTCAGAGTTAGGCCCTCCCAAAGACCAGTGTTGAAGTCCTACTTCTTGCCCTGCTTCTTCCTCATGTGATCCTCAACCTCACCATGTCATGGTCACTACAGCCAAGGCTGCCCTGAACCTTTACCTCCCCGGCCTGAGCTGCTCCTTACCAGATTTGTTCTCCAGACCCTTCACCAGCTGTGTTGCCCTTTGGGGAGGAGGGACTGGCCCATGGGCCATGCTGCTTCTCAAGCAAGTGCCGTGCCTTGCCTCCTGGCAGTGGAGCAGCTGATGTCCTGCCTGCTTCTGCCTCTCAAACTGACCCTGCCCATCTCTTCCTTCAACCTTTCCCAGGTGGGAAACTTCCTCTGGAAGTGGGAAGGGGTTTCATTTGTTGGATTGTTTTGGGATTTTTGTTTGGTTGGTTTGTTTTTTTTGGGTGTCTATAAAATACAAATCCATTGCTTAGGTAACTGCCAGGCTCTCAGCTGTGCCTTGCTGACAACAGGGAGCACAGCTCTGCTCCTTTGGAGTTGGTCCTGAGGAGGCCATGAAGATGATCAGAGGGCTGGAGAACCTCCCCTGTGGGGTCAGGCTGGGAGAGTTGGGGCTGTTCAGCCTGCAGAAGAGAAAGCTCCAGGGAGACCTCAGAGCAGCCTTCCAGTAGCTGAAGGGCTCCAGGAGAGCTGGAGAGGGACTTTGGACAAGGGCTGGGAGTGCCAGGATGAGGGACAATGGCTTTGAGCTGGGAGAGGGGAGATTGAGACTGGAGATGAGGAAGAAATTGTTGAGAGTGAGGGTGGGGAGAGACTGGCACAGGTTGCCCAGGGAGGCTGTGGCTGTCCCCTGCCTGGAGGTGTTCAAGGCCAGGCTGGATGAGGCCTTGAGCAAGCTGTGCTGGTGGGAGGTGTCCCTGCCCATGGCAGGGGGTTGGAACTGGGTGAGCTTTAAGGTCCCTTCTGCCCCAACCCATTCTGTGGTTCTATGTTCTTCAGAAGGACCAGGGGCTGTGCTGGATGCTCACCAGGAGGAGGCAGAGCTGCCCAAGGGGTTGGTTTGTGGGGAAGGGAATGTGCTGGAGGAATTGGATAGCCTTTGTCAGGGGATGTTCAGGATTCTTCCAGTATTAAACCAGAGCAAACTCCCCCCAAACACCCTGCAGCCCATGGGGCAGGCCTGAGGGCTGGCAGAGGAAGGGTCACCACAGGACTTGCCTGGCTGTGCCCACTGCTGGAGCTTCACTTGGCGACCAGATTCACTTGGGGAGCCTGGTGCTGTGAAGGTGAAGCTCTGGGGACCCCTGGGCACCCCACAGACAGGTGGACAGTGGAGTACAAGGCTGGCAGAGGCCAGGCTGTGGCACTGCTGTGTGTGCCCTCAGCATGCCCACCCCAGCATTCTTTTCCCCTAAAATGCCAGCGGTCACTGGCACCTCCTGGAGCACCTGGGGCTGCCTGCAGGGCTGCTGCCATCCCTGACTGGGGCCTAGGGACAAGATGTCTGAGGAATGAGGGACAGCTCCATTTGTCCACCTGAGGAAGGCAAAGCATCCCCTGTGTGTGCACACAGCCCGTGGGGAGCTGAACTCATGGGGGATGCTCATCTGCAGGGTGGAGCTGCCCATGTTAGGAGTGGTCTCACCACCAGCACAGGCAGAGCCTGGGGCTGAGGAGGCCCAGAGACCATGGCTTTAAATGTCTGCAAGGCCTGATGTTTCACTTGCAGGCCAGATCATGGAGTAACCCAGGTGGGAAGGAACCTCTGGAGGTCTGTAGTCCAACCTGCTGGAAGCTGTGGCAGTTACAGGTCAGAGCAGGTTACTCAGAGCAGGCTAGGGATTGAAAACCTCCAAGGAAGGAGGCTGCTCTACCTCTATGGATGAGTAAGAAAATGTTTCCCACTTCTTTATATGCAGTCTGAGCTTCTCATTTCAATCAGTATCTTATCTCTTTCACCATGCACCAGAGTGAAGAGCCTGACTCACTCCTCTTGATAACCTCCTCATAGGTATTGGGTGGCTGCTGTTAGGTTCTCCTGAAGCCTTCTCCTTCCCAAGCTGGCCAAGCCCTGTTCCCTCAACCTCTCCTCATGCTGTATGCAGTGGCCAGCCCCAGACCCCTTGACTGTCTTGACCTCAGGTTCTTCACTTCAAGCCCTGGCCAGCCAGGTCCCACATGTGATGTTGGAACACTGGAACAGGTTGCCCAGGGAGGTGGTTGAGGCTGAGTGAAGCCCTGGGCAAGGTGATATAGTTGGGGATGTCACTGCTGATGGCAGGGAGGTTGGACTGGAGGAGCTTTGGAGGTCCCTTCCAGCCTGGACCATTCTCTGGTTCTGTGTTGAAGGACACTCTCCTTGCTGTGTGCAGGACTTTGCATTAGTCCATGCTGAATTTGCTAAGCTCCTGTCAGCCCATCCCTCCAGCCTGTCTGGGTCCCTCTGTGTGGCAGGTCAGAGGGGATCAGCTGCTGCCTCCACTATGCTGCCATCTACAGAGTTCATAAGCAGCTGTGATGCTGCCTCAGCTCCAGGTGTTACACAGGGAAGCTCCCAGCTCTGACCATTGACAGCCATCCTGACTCTTATTGCCCAGCCAGGTTCTTTGCCCATCTAGTTGCCCACCCATGCAGACCATCAGCTCTTTGCCAGGACACAGGAACATTGTGGCAGGTGAGGCTGAGCAGCCTCCAGGGCTCTCCCCACACCCACAGAAATTGTCATTTTATCACCCAAGGCAGTCAGGGTGCTCAGGTAGGATTTGCCCCTTCCCACTCACCTTCTCTTTCATGTGCTTCAAACTTTCTGCTTGGTGTTCCTCCCCACATTACAATATCACAGAACAGTAGAGGTTGGAAGGGACTTCAGAGCTCATCCAGTCCAACCCCCTGCCAGAGCAGCATCACCCAGGGCAGTCTGCACAGGAATGCATCCAGGTGGGGTTGGAAAGTCTCCAGAGAAGGAGACTCCACAACCCCCCTGGGCAGCCTGCTCCAGGGCTCTGTCACCCTCACTGTAAAGAAGTTTCTCTTCATGTTGAGGTGAAATCTTCTATCTTCAAGCCTGTACCTGGTGTTTCTTATTATTGCACACCACCAAAAAGAGCTTGGTTCCCTCCACTTGACACCCACTCCTCAGATATTGAGAGGCATTGATCAGATCCCTTTTAAGTCTTCCCTACTCCAGACTAAACAGCCCCAGGGCTCTCAGTCTCTTTTCACAGGGGAGATGCTCAAGTCCCCTAAGCATCCTCCTGGCTCTCTGTTGGATTCTCTCCACTTCATTGGAACTTTTTCTTCTGTGCTTAAAAACTAAGCCTATCAGGCAAGCAAGGCCTTGTCTTGGCTGGTGTCTCTTCAGAGCCTGTGAGAGTCAGGGTGGGCACCAGCCCACAGTCATCAGGGCAAGATCCAAGTCAGGTTTTGTTTTTCCATGCTCAGTCATGTGTGCACTGCCAGTGTGAAAATACTGCCAGTGTCTGCCCTGGTAGCCAAAAGGGCTCAGCCTAAATCCAGGTTTGATCCTAAGGAGATTTGCCCTGGATCAAATGGCCTGTGGCATGGAAATGTTCCTCCTCCCAGGCTCCCAAGCCATGTGCTGCAGCTGCCCAGCTTGTGCCCTGAGCAATGCAGCAGAGGGAACAAGAACAGACCCAGGCAAAGCCTTCTCCTCAGCATTTATTCCCAGTAAGCTTCTTTTGCTCAGGAGCTGCTGAGCAGCTCTTCACTAGAGCTGAGCTTGAGCTGTGCCCCAGCAGGGACCAGGTGCTTTTGGGGCAGATCTTTGCTCCAGCCTGTGCCCTGTGCTGGGCTGGTGAGGACCTGTGCCACACATGGACACACAGAGCACTGGCTGCAGGCCCTGGTGTGGTTGAATGATGACAGTCCCTTGGGATTGACCCAGGGAGAATAACCTGCTGTGCCCTGGAGGGATTGTCCAGGACAGGTATTCCCCACAGGGCTGGATTTAGAATCCTAGAATTGTCAGGGTTGGAAGGGACCTCAAGGATCAGCCAGCTCCAACCCCCCTGCCATGGGCAGGGACACCTCACACTACAGCAGGTTGCTCACAACCACATCCAGCCTGGCCTTTACCTGCTGCCTCCAAACAAACTGCCCATCCAGGGCAATAACTCACATGAGGGATGAAAAATAAACCACTCCTGCTGGCTGGAGACATGATGCAGTGTCCTGGTGGGCTCCAGGCACACAGACATCAGTCATCTGCAAATGCTTCCTGGCACTGCCAGCTGGGTCCCTGTGCTCCCAAGGCTTGATGAGTCTCTTGACCAGGAGCTTGCTGCCCTGGGGCCTGTGGGCTGCCCCTGGGTTGCTGGCTGAGCAGTCCCCAGGAGTGTTCCAACCCAGCACAGATTGCTATCAGCACCTTCTTTGAGACAAAGACACCCTCAGGAGTGCTCCCAAGCCACCCAAAGCATGACCAGCTTGGCTTGAGGGCAAGATGCAATGACAGGGCACAGGGAAGAGGGTTGGAGAGCTCAGGGCAGCTCTTCTGTGCTTGTTGCAGTAGCTCTTTGGTGGGAAGCTGCCTTTGTGTATCAGGTCCCTCTTCCTGGGTATGGAGGGTACAGGGAGGGAGCAGGGAGGTTGCTGCTAGAGCAGATTGTGCAAAGGGTACCAAACCCCACTGGCACGAGGCCAAGGGATGGGACAGGCTCAGGGGCAACAGTAGGGTGCCTGGGGACTGAGCTGTGCAGCTGAGCTGTGTGGCTGTCACTCTGCTCCTGTCTCCTCCATGGTGGCTGCCACCTGCCCTGCATTCCTCCAGGCTCTTCCCATCACTCTTTTCCCTGCCCCTGGGTCAGGGCTGAGTGTGGTTTGAGATGCTGCAGCTCCTTCTCCCTTTCTTCAGTAACTTCACAGCTATCTGCATTTTCTGTGTGGTCCAAGCACTGACCCCACCTGGTGAAGAGGCACTCCCAGCAGCCCACAGCAGGGCTGAGGCATGAGTGAGGCTCTCACATGCTCTTGGGTAGCTACAGACTGGGGCTGAAGGCTGAGCTCTGAGTTGGGCTTCACCACCCACCTGCAAATCTGGATCTATCTTCAGTCAGGTAAAAGCAGCAATGCAGGAGCTGCTGAGGAGTCCAACAGCTGTGAACAGCCTGCTAGGGTGCATGGAGCTTGCTGGCTACAGCCAAGGCTTTCCAGGCCCTGCTGCTGGTGTTCAGCTGGGAGACCCAGGAGTTGTCCTCCAGGCCAGTGTGTGCTGGGGCTGCTCAGGAGCTGCCCAGCCCTGGGGCAGTGTGTGCCTGGTGAAGATGTTCTGTGCTGTGCTGCCAGGGGGGGTGGCAAGGGCCACAGTCCTTCCTGTTAGATGTGCACTGGTAAGTGGGACAGCTTCACTGGGGTGCCCTTAGGCTGGGTGGCCTAAAAAGAAAAGCAAAAAGTGAACTATTTCCTCTCTAGAAGAGAACTGCAAAGGTCTGGTTGGGTTCAAACAGAAACTGATCTTTTCCAAGCAAGCTGTGCTGGTCAAGCAGTATCCAGCCCCTGACTCCTGGCAGCTCTGCATCAGTTAGTTGTACATGTTCCTGTGAGCAGGAGGAGCTGTGCTGGGGGGACCTGGGCAGGACTGGCTGCATCTGTCCCTGTGCAAGAGCCAGCTCATTCCCTGCTCTAAGCTGTGCATTACCAGTTTAATAAAGCAGGTCCCTTCAGCATGCCAGGGAACTTACTCACCCACAGCTTCCAAACCTGCTTGTTCTCCCAAAATTCTCTGTGCAAAAATAGATGGACACCAACCAGTAAATCCATCTTTAATTGAACCCCCAGTGCCCTCATCTGAATGAAGGGCAGTGATCAAAGACCACTGGCAAGACCAGGGCTGGAAAGCCTTGCAAGGCAATGCAGCTCTCTGTGGCAGCAGCCTGGTGACCTTCAGCTCGGCACAGCTCTGTCTGCAAGTGGTGCTGGCAGCATGGAGCTCATGGAGAGCTGCAGCTGCTGCTCCCCAGGGCTGTTTGCAAGCAGCTGTGCACCTACATGTGGGGCCCTTCTGTAGTGCCCCCGGAAGGTTTTGGTGATACCTTTATCAAAGGTTTCACTGTTTTTATCAAAACCTTTATCAAAGGTTTTCACAAAGGGGTTTCACTGTCCTCTGCCTGTGAAAAGCTGAAACAGGACATTGTTGACCAGGAACCCGCCCTAAATCTCCTCTTTTCCTGGGACTTCATTGCCTACCCCATGCCAGGGAGCTGTTCTGAGGTGTTCCCCTGCCTCAGGGGTATGAGACCTAATCCCTGCACCCAAGCCTGGGTCCATGAAGTGAGGTGCAAAGTCACTCATCAGCCTAGGATTTGTCTCTGGAAAAGAAGGGACAACCCTTGGAGACATTCTGAGATCTAAGGGGGAGGGCTGGTGTGGGTCCTGCTGGCTCCCAGGCTGGTGCTCTCTGGGTTGGGTGATCCTAGGGACCAAATCAGAGAGGACTTTGCAGGGAGATCAGTGTGGCACAGTCTGGCATTGGCACTGACTCTATGGTCCTTGTTTTGGTTTTGGTTCTGTTTTCCATTGTTGGAAAGGTCCTGGCCTGCTCTCAGCTGTGTGGTGTGCGGTGTGCCCATGCAGCTCCCTGCAGCACACACTCCAAGCTTGGTCCAGAGGGACCTTGACAGGCTGGCAATGAGAACTAATGCCAACCTCAGGAAGCCCAACAAGGCCAGATGCAAGGTTGGGGCAATCCCAAGTAAAAAAATCCAGCCTGGCTGGAGAGTGGACAGAGAGCAGTGCTGAGAGGAAGGGCTTGGGGCTGCCGAGTGTTGGGAAGCTGGACAGGAGCTAGCAATGTGGACACACAGCCCAGCCCCAGCTGTCCTGGGCTGATCCCCAGCAGCGTGGGCAGTAGGGGCAGGGAGGGGATTCTGCCCCTCTGATCCACTCTGCTGAGACTTCCCCTGCAGTGCTGGGGCAGCTCTGGAGTCCTCAGCACAGCACAGACAGGGACCTGTTGGAGAGGGGCCAGAGGAGGCCACAGCAGTGCTGGCAGGGCTGGGAGCCCTCTGCTGGGAGCCAGGCTGAGAGAGTTGGGCTTGGGCAGCCTGGAGAGGAGAAGGCTCCAGGGAAACCTTAGAGCAGCCTTCCAGTATTGAAGGGGGCTGCAGGAGGAATGGAGAGGGACTTTGTACAAAGGCATGAACAAGATGAAGGGTAATGGCTTCAAACTGGAAGAAGCTGGATTTAGAGCAGACATAAGAAAGAAAATTTTCCCCATGAGGGTGGTGAGGCACTGGAACAGGTTGCCCAGAGAAGCTGTGGAGACTCCAGGCCTGGTAGCATTCAAAGCCAGGATGGATGAGGCCTTGAGCAACCTGATCTAGTAGGTCCCCCATGGCAAGGGGGTTGGAACTCAGTGATCTTCAAGGTCCCTTCCAACACAAACCACTCTGTGACTCTATGCACTCATGGATGGACTTTGCTGAACTCTTCACAAACATTTTCATTGCAGACATCTGGCAGAAGAAGGCCAACCCAACCCTTTTGTGTTCAAGAAAGCTGAAAGTAACTGAAGCCAGAAGGCTAAGAAAAGGTTTGAGTTCAGGTCTCCCATTTCCTGGCTCCTGGTCCTGCTAGAAATGCCCAGAGTCAGCCTGCTCAGAGGGGCTGAGCCCTGCTCAAGTCCCGCAAGGCAGCAGCAGGCTCTGGGACTGATGCCGAGGGGCTGGGTGCTCAGCGCTGTCCCTCGGCTCAGGCTGAGCACATTCCCTCTTTTATCAGACTTGGGGAACTGTCCCTCTGAGGTGGATCCCATGCATAGTGCTCCTTAAAACCAGCACCCCGAAGCTGGCACCCAGCTGTCCACAGCCTGCTCTGAGCCTGGCCCAGCCTCCTTTCATTAGAAGGGGTGACACATTCCTATGACCTCCTCTGAGGAGTGGGAAGAACAGCCACCGAGGGAAACACAGAGTACTTCTCATGCAGTTGCTCTCTGGAAAACTCCAGACACATGGAATAAAAGCAGAAATCTCTGGTCAGCATGCTGAAATGTGGGAATTTCCTTGGCTGGGCTGAAGGACCTGGAGTGTCCCACTCATTCAGCTCTCATTGTCACTTATACAGAGAGATTGAAGTTTTAGATCTAGAAGGGCAGTTCCTGATTCTTGTGTGCATGAAGCTCTGTGGTCTCTATCCATGCATCTTGTCAAACATTCAAAGGCTCCAAAGCACAGAGAAAGGAAACCACAAAAAGGTTTGTACCCAGAAAAGCCTAATGCATGTCCTTAAGACCAAAGGAAAAACCACAGAACACACAAACACAGAAACATTCAGG
>VXBD01015372.1:31354-74447 GCA_013399975.1 Indicator maculatus | reverse complement strand
AGATTTCTTCTCCAGGCCCTTCCCAGCTTCCTTGCCCTCCTCTGCACTGCCTCCAGCACCTCCACATCTCTCTTGTATTGAGGTGCCCAAAACAGAACACAACACATCTCAAGGTGTGGTCTCCCCAGAGCTGAGTCCCAGGGGACAATCCCCTCCCTGCTCCTGCTGGACACAGCATTCCTGATCCCAGCCAGGATGCCTTTGGCTTTCTTGGCCACCTGGGCACTGCTGGCTCCTATTCAGCTGCTTGTCCATTAGCACCCCCAGGTCCCTTTCTGCCATCAGCTTGCCAGCCACACTGCCCCAAGCCTGTAGCCTTGTTTGGGGTTATTGTGCCCCAAGTGCAGGATCTGGCCCAATGGATCCAATGATGCCAAGAGCTAAGCTTTGGTTCTTGCTATGGCCAGGTGCCACCTTCTGAATGCCAGTGCCATCCCGAAGGGGCAGTTCATGGCCTGGTATCATTGGCTCACTAAATCCATTCAGTCTAGGTGTGCAGATTGGTCTGCACCCCCTGAGCTGCTCAGCATTCCTGCCTTGCAGTGTGACAGGCATGGTTTTATATCCTAGCCCTTGCTCCAGGCTACCTTCTGACAAGGCTTTACAACAACTCTTATCCTGAGAAATGTCAGAGGCACAGAATTGTTTTGGTTGGAAGAGACCTTTACGATCATCCAGTCCAACCACTAACCCAACGCTGCCAGGTCACCACTCAGCCAGTGCCCTCAGCACCACATCTACCCAGCTTCACACTCTCCTCAGGGATGGGGACTCCACCACTGCCCTGGGCAGCCTGTTCAGGCCTTGACAACCCTTTGTATTTTGCTGTGAAGATGGAGAACTGTTGGGAATGAGAGCATGGCCGTCACGAGAATTGGGACCTCTTCACCCAGTGGCTGCTGTAGCTGGCAGTGCAGATCATGGACCTGAGTTATTGGCAGATCTGAAGCAACCAATGTGTACTTTTTTAGCTACTACCCCTTGCTGGGCTGGGTTAGTAACAACCATGGCTCCTGAGAGTCCCTGTGCTGGACACAGGCTGGAGGGGACCTGAAGTGATGTCCCAGCTTGTGGCTGGACTGGAAGCCCTGGCTTAGAGCATTTGAGTTCATCACTGCCTGCAAAGGGTCTTCATGGGGCCAGGATCTGCTGGTGGTGCTCAGCAGGTGCCTGTGGCTAGCTAGGCCACAGCAGGGGCTACTGCCCTGGGTCCTTGCTCCTAGCCAGTTGACCAGTTGATTTCCTGTCCTCTGCTCCCAGCTGGGTGCCAGGACCAGTGAGAGCAAACAGGGCGAGCGGCTCTGGCTGCCCTGCTGTCCTCTTTGCTCTGAGCCCACAGCTGCGTGGGGCAGCAGGGCCTGGCCTGTGGCTCATGGGCATGGCTGGGAGCAGGAAAGACCCTGCCTGGGTCACAGGAGAGCTCAGGACAAAGCCCCCTGCTGTGAATTGCTCTGCTGTGTCTGGGCTTTGTGCAGCCTCCCAGTCCACCCACAGTGCCCAGTTCAAAGGGCCGACCACGGGGGCTGCTTGCTAAAAAAAGCCTTCCCTCATCCTCCAGGCTTAGGGGGATTCTAGGAAGTCATGGTTCATGAGGTATGTGGCTGTGCTCTCCATTTTTAGTGACCTTAAACGAAATTAAGGGCGACATGGAACATGTTTGTCAGAACACCAGTGACAATGATGCCCCTGCATGACCACAGGGTCAGCTTGCCCTGGGCAAACACCAGCAGTGCAGGGGTGGTGTCTGAAAGCTGACAATCCCCACGCCACAGAGGCAGCTGCAGGAGCCCCAGGGTGCTCCTCCAGCTAGGTGTGGTGCTTTGGATGGTGGCAGGAGCTCTTTGGAGTAGGCTTCTGACTTCACACAAGGCTTTGTTCTTCACACAAGGCTTCGTTCTGCTGAGGGAACCTGGCACGGCCTTGGCTGGGTGTCCATCCCACACAGAGCGCAAACAGGTGACAGCGAACAGTGAGAGAAGACAATCAAAACAGGCAGGATGGCTCGGGGTGGGGAAGATCCTTCTGTTCATGCACCAGGACCTACCTCTCTGTGCAGGCACAAAGACTCCCATTGCTCCTGCTGTGTGCTGTCCTCCCCAGCCCTGCCCGGTGAGCTCCATTGGCAGCCATTCTCTGTCTGCTCTGTGCCACCCAAACAGAGCACTGGGGACAGGAACACCTGCGTTCAAAGCCCCCCCTGGCCTGCAGGACACACATGTCAGCTGAAGAGGACTGAGTGATGGTTTGGTAGCATGGTCCTGGAAGCTTGTGCCACATTCTTGCTCTGGGGAAGGGAGAGGAGTGTGCTGTGCTGGCCATGCTTTTCTGCCAGCCCTCAATTTGTGCTGGCCAGCAAGAGCTGCAGAGGTGCAGTGTGTCTTTGCACAGCCTGCTTCTCCTCAGAGAAGCCTTTCCCTGGGCCTGCTGAAACCTACAGCCCCAGGCATTCACATGGCAGTGGAACACTGGGTCACAAGTGCTCAGGACTGAGCAGAGCTGTGCTGTCCCAGCTGGCATCCAAAGGTGGCTGGTGCCCAGCATTTTGGTTGTTGCTATGTCCCCTTACCAATATCTGGGAACTGCAGGCAGTGTGTCTGAGAACCTGTCAGCATGGTGTTATCCTTTTGGCAGCAAGGTAGGGAATGTCCTAGGCAGCCAAAGCAGTGCTTGAAGCTGATTTTCTGTAGCATATTCAGGGTTTGGCATTCATGAAATGGCCATCCCTGGCTAGGTTTGGGTGGTGTTCTTTCTGATTAGCTTCTATTTTGCCATGGTTTGTCACATCATGCTTCAGTCACAACCTCTCTGTCCATCCTCCCTGACCCATGCAGTGATGGGAAGCCACAAGAAGTGCCATAACTGATCCTATATGAATCCTCAGCATCTTGTCCCCTTTTCGTGGCCTTGCCCTCCACCCATGGGAGCTGCTCTGTGCTTCCTTGCCACTGTGCATCTCTGCCCAGGCATCCTGTGAGCAGGAGGAGTGGGCAGGGCTCTTCTTTGACACAGAGGTGAGAGCAGGCATGAGTGAAGTCCCAGTCATGGTCTCAGCTGGCAGGAGAACATGTTCCCAGCAGAAGAAATGCTCACAACAAAGACTCTACAAAGGACACTGAAGGTCCCAGAGTTACTAAAATGGGAAAAAAGAGCAGTCCCTTGCTTTGCCTACTGTATATGGCAGCAAATGGGCATGACGTGGTGAGCAGCAGCAGCACTGAGCCCTTCCCTCCAAATATAGGGAAGGGGCTGAGCTAAGGGATGGGGCTGAGCCTATAAAGGCTGTCAGGGAGAAAGCCCTTGGTGGTGGCTCCTGATGCCTTTGCTGTGCTCATGGCCACACTGTGACTGAGGGATTGGAGCTGCTCTTCCTCATGCTTGGAGCTACAGCAAGGCTGCAGCACTGCGGTGGGAAGCCTGCTGTAGGGTCCCTGCTGAGCCATTCCCTGGGTAGAGCAGGACTGGTGTCTGTTGAACTTCACTGGTCCTCAGCTGGAGTCATTGCTCAAGGTAAGTAAGTGAGAGGTGTCAGGCCTGGAGAGGCTGCAGCTTACAGAGTCTGACCTGCCACTCATTCTCTTTCAGAGATGCCAGCCTGTGGCTGCCTTCTTTCTGCCAACTGATTGGTAAGGTGAGAATTTAAGGCATGAAAGCCAACAGCTTGCCCAAAGTGGCACAAGCTGGCTGTTCCCTTGTCCTCACTGAGGGCAGTTCTCCCCCCTGCATGAGCTGCTCTAATGGACTGTGGCACATGTCCTTTCCTACCTGCTGCCCATCAGAGGACTAGGACAGGGTCCATGCTACAAGGGAGTGGAGGAATCATAAATGGAGAAGTGGAGAAAAACAGGTTTCAGGGCTTCAGTCTTACTAAGGACTATGGGAATCCTCCAGAGACCACTCCAGTTTGCCACACTTCCCCAGGAAACCCTTCTGCTCCTTCAGGCAGTGATTCCCTTTCCTTGGGGCAGTGAAGGGTAGCTGCTCTTCTGCACTGCTCTTGTGCATTCCAGACTGGAAAGGCAAATATCTCCCTTGGGACCGCAGCGCACATCCCGGAGCTGGGAAAGGTGCTCAGAGCAGCCAGCTGGGGAGGGCTGGGGGATGTCCAGCTCCACTCTGCCTGGCTCTAAGGCACCTGCCACAGGGACCACCACAGCAGGGTCTGTCTTTCAGGTCCAGCCATGAGCAGAGACGCTGGCATGGAGGTGTTTGGGGAGGCTGCACCGTACCTGCGCAGACCAGAGAAGGAGAGAATAGAAGCCCAGAACCAACCATTTGATGCCAAAACCTACTGCTTTGTGGCTGACCCTGAGGTGGAGTACACCAAAGGAAAGATCAAGGCTGCCCAGGATGGGAAGATAACTGTTGAGACAGAGGATGGCAGGGTATGTGCATGCCTCCTGGGTCTCCTCCCTGCCCTTGGGTGTCTGCTGGGGGGGGGCAAGGGATGCAGACAGCACCAAACTGGCTCAGGCAACACATTTGCCAGCCCAGCTTTTCCCTGACTGGAACCAGTACAGCCTCCAGAGGAATGTTGCTCTGGATGCTGGGATGAAGGTATCCATTGGATGGTTGTTCTTGGTTTAGCCTTGCTCTGAAGCAGGCTGGGTTGTCACCTTGCCAGTCTGAGTGTTCCTCAGCTGCTGCTTTTAACCGTTTCTCCTCTAACACTGTCATGACCACTGACAAATTCCTTCCTTTACTGGTGGCAGATCAGGCAGCCTCTTAAGTCCCCTCTGCCTATGAAGTTACCACATCAGTGATACTGAGTGCAAGCAGTTTTCTAGAGGAGCCTCCAAGGTGTTAATCTTGCAAAAAGGCTGAAGTGTCTTAGCAGCTCTGTCCTGATAACTTGTGCAAGAGCTGCAGCATCCAAAGAGCCACCTCAGCCAGCATCCTGGCAGTGGGTGCCACAAGGTTTCTAAGGAAGCCAATAAAGGCTGAAGCAGCCATCTCTGGGTCCACCCCCAGCTTCCAGCAGGCACAGGGATGTGACTGTGCAGAGGCTGCAGCAGGCTGATCTGTACCAGGTCCTGCTTCCCTGGAGGATGGCTTCCTTATATCCATGTCTGCTTTTTGCCTCTGTGGGAAAAGTCTCCACCATTTACAACTGGAGTATGTGTAAAGTGCTTCCTTTCCCCTGCAATATGCAGCCTGGTCACTTCAGCACATTGTTTTCACTCTGCCCTAGTGAGACCTCACCTGGAATATCGAGTCCAGTTCTGGGCTCCCCAGTTCAGGAGGCACAGGGATCTGCTGGAGAGAGTCCAACAGAGGGCTACAAGGATGATGAATGGACTGGGGAGTCCTGGGGCTCTTTAGTCTGGAGAGGAGAAGACTGAGAAGGGATCTTGTCAATGTCTATCAATATCTGAGGGCTGGAGGTCAGAAAAGAAGGGACTGGGACAGCCTCTGCTCACTTGTGCCCTGGGACAGGACAAGGAGCAATGGATGGAAACTCCAGCACAGGAGGTTCCACCTCAACATGAGGAAGAACTGTACTGCGAGGGTCCCAGAGCACTGGCACAGGCTGCCCAGGGAGGTTGTGGAGTCTCCTTCTTGGGAGCCTTTCCAGCCCTGACTGGATGTGTTCCTGTGTGATTCTATGGTCCTGCTCTGGCAGGAGGGTTGGACTGGAAAATCTCCAGAGGTCCCTTCCAACCCCTAATATCCTCTGAGCCTGTGATCCTGTGAGACAACAATTCTTTCTTGCTGTGGCCACGGTTCTTTCTGCTATTCATGAATTTGCAGGTTTTAAAAGTGTCTCCTTTTCACCCTCCAGTCCCAGTCAAGTTCTGCTTTCCTCACAGAAAAGCTCTTTCATACCTGTGACCATTTTTGTTTCTGTTCTCTGGAGCATCTCCAGTACAGTTAGACCCTTTCTGAGAGCTGTGGTCAGCCATGAAGGTGTGGTGAACTGACAGACACATCCTGTGTAACAGTCTCTCATTTTCTCCCTTGCTTTTCTAATAATTCCTAATACTTTAAGGCTTCCTGCCCTTTTCTGAGCACTGAGCTGACCTTATGTTAGAAACCTCTGAAGTGACTTGCAGATATTACAGAATGATAGAATGGTTTAGATTGGAAGGGACCTTAAAGATCATCCAGTTCCTACCCCCCTGCCATGGGCAGACACCTCTCACTAGCCCAGGTTGCCCCATCCAGCCTGGCTTTCAACACTTGCTGGTTGGAGCCTTCACAGCTTCTGTGGGCAACCTGTTCCAGTGCCTCACCACCCTCATGGGGAAAGCTTTCCTCCTAATGCATAATCTAAATTGAGTGTCTTCCATTTTGAAGCCATCACCTGTCACTCCAGGTCTCTGTAAACTGTCCTTCTCCAGCTCCCCTGTAGCCTCCTTCAAGTACTGGAAAGCTGTTCTAAGGTCTCCCCAGAGTCTTCTCTTCTCCAGGCTGAACAACCCCAACTCTCCCTCATGTCCTGTGAGGAGCAGTAAGTGAGTGACCTCTTGTACATGGAGACTTTCTCCTCAGGGGTTTGCATGATTTATAAAGGTACTTAAGGAAACTTCACAAAGCTGCTTTGGAAAACTGTGCCTGTAATTCTTCCTTTCTCAAAAGAAACTCAAGTTCATTCTGCAAAGTCAGGATTTGAGCTTGGAAATGGTGGTGATGATGATTGCAGTAACACTATTTCACTAACACTGGATTTAGACTGGAGATTAAGAAGAAATTCCTTGGAGTGAGGGTGGGGAGACACTGGCACAGGTTGCCCAGGGAGGTGGTGGAAGCCTCATCCCTGAAGGTTTCTAAGGCCAGGCTGGATGGAAGGGTTGATGGAGCTAATGCTGTTGGTGTCCTGTCCCTCCAGTACTTCCCAGTGTGTGTACAGCAGGGCCAGCAGCTCTGCCCCTAACTACTGCAGCTATGAGCAGCAGCCACCTGAAGCTCATAAGCAGCAATAATATGTAGAAAGGTCTGGTCCTGCACTGTTGAGGCTGTAGCTATGCCAGGACAATACATTTACATCCTGTTAATCTGGCTGAGCTGTGGAATTCCTGGCTGGCAGCAGTGCCTGCTCTGTGTAAGCCACACCTCGTTGTGCACTGCTAAGCTGAATGAGAGCATGACTCAGAGCAGCCTTCCAGAGGTCCTTGCTGGGCCCATGGCTCTGTGGGTACACAGGGAAGGAGCAGCCAGAGCTGCTGAGTCAAGGTCAACTCTTCCTTTCTGAATCCCAGACAGTTGCTGTCAAACCTGATGATGTGTATGCCATGAACCCCCCTAAGTTTGACAGAGCTGAGGATGTGGCCATGCTGACCCACCTGCACGAACCTGCTGTCCTCTACACCCTCAAGGACCGCTATAGCTCCTGGATGATCTATGTAAGTTCCTTCCCATGGCAAAGGAGAAATCCAGCTGTCTGGAGATGGACTTGAGTGGCTCTTCTGTTTTTCTTCCCCACAGACCTACTCAGGTCTCTTCTGTGTCACTGTCAACCCCTACAAGTGGCTGCCGGTGTACAACCCGGAGGTGGGGTTGGCCTACCGAGGCAAGAAGCGCCAGGAGGCTCCTCCACACATCTTCTCCATCTCTGACAATGCCTATCAGTTCATGCTGACTGGTGAGCTTTTCTTTTGTGACCAGACTCTCAAGGCAAAGCACCTGTGCCATAAGCACTGCCATGCATGGCTTCTCTCAGCAGAAGCGTGACCAGCAGGAGCAGGGAGGTGGTTGTCCCTCTGTAGTCAGCACTGATGAGGCCACACCTGGAGTGCTGGGTTCAGTTTTGGGCACCTCAATACAAGAAAGACATTAAGGGGCTGGAGTGGCTGCAAAGAAGAGTAAGTAAGGTGCTGAAGGGCCTAGAGAATGAGTCTGATGAAGAGCAGCTGAGGGAACTGTGACTGTTTAGTTTGAGGAGGAAGAGGCTGAGGTCTCATGGCTCTCTAATACTACCTGGAAGGACAATAGAGAGAAGTTGGTGCTGTTCTCTTCTCACAGGTAATTAGTGATAGAACAAGAGGGAACAGCCCCAAGCTGCTCCAGAGGAGGTTTAGTCTGGACATTAGGAAAAAGGTTTTCACTGAAAGAGTAGTCAAGCATTGGAACAGGCTGCCTGGGGAGGTCACCATCCCTGGAGGTGACTAAAGGTCATTTAGATGTGGCACTTAGTGATATGGTTTAGTGGTGAACTTGGTAGAGTAGGCTTAATGGTTGGACCTGATGATGGTCCAATGGTTGGACCAATCTGAATGATTCTATGCCAAAGGCTATTCCTTATCTGCCATGGGGTCTCCTGCCTTTGCCATCTCTTAACAGTTCCTTGTTCTGTGTCATGTTGCAAATTATCTGCTTGGGCTCCCAGCTATTGTACTGTGGAATCATATGTGCTTGTTTTATTCCTAGGTGGTGTAAAACCAGCTCCAGGCAGTTTTCTCTGTCCTCTGAGACAGACTTTTTATTTCTGAAGTGTGGTGCTGTAGCTCTGCACTGTATCTTTATCTCTGCTCTAAGTACTGAGCTAAGCACCTTGGCAGGAGCCACTGCCCAGGGCAGCTGCAGTTGGAGAGGACACACTCTCTGGGGTGTCCCTGGTCAGCACACCAGCAGGCAGCTGGCAGAGTGGAAGAAGTATTTTCACCAAAACACATAGGGTTAGTTTGAATCAAGACCTGCCCCATAGTAATAAAGGTCAAGAATGGTCAAAACAGAAGCAAAAAGGATAGTGCAGGGTGGAGCAAAGGTGGAGGAGAGAAGACAGAGCTCAGAGTTGTTACAGGGTAAGGGCCTAGAGGCCTAGTTGGAAAGAAGCTTTTCCAGAGAATTGGAGTCCAGTGGGATGGATCTCAAAAGGGCTGAACAGAATATAAGAGATGAATTTATTCCTTTTCTTTGGTTCTTCAAATTTCTATATAGTTTGGGAGCACAGCTTGTTTTCTCTCTCTCTCTTTCTCCTGTTTTCCCCTCATTGCCTCCTTTCTGAAGTTTGTTTTCACCTCTCTCTGACTATCATTGTTTGGGCTACTGGCTGGGACGAGAGGGAGATAACTTAGCTGGTGCACAGCCCTCTGTCCAGGGGGGTGTGGGATCCCTTTGGGTGCAAGGGGGGTCTGTACAGGGGGACAGCTGGGCTGTTGTCTAGTGTTATATGTAATTTTTTGGGGTGCATATGTTTATTACCTTTCATGTTTTTATATTTAGCTTGGTTTTATAAACAATAATTTCATTTTACTTCCACATTCTGGGTCTGTGTGGTTATTTACCCTTTAAGGGCAAATTCCACATTCCGTGTGGTGCAAACCCACCACAAGAGTACAGGGAGGGGAAGAGAGGGAGGAGAGTGAGACCTTTCCTCTTTGCAGTTTTGCTTGTGGAGGTTTTGTTTCATGGGCACTAGGTCCCAGGCTACCTGAGAAGCAGCACATTCCCCTCAGCACCTCCCTGACTGACTGCAGGTCTCTTTCCCTTTGGCAGATCGTGAAAATCAATCCATCCTCATTACGTGAGTACCTCTGCCCTGTGGCCTTTGTCTGCAGCAGCATGAGGGCAGATCCTTCTTCACTCTCTGCTTTGCTTTGGCAGAGGAGAATCCGGTGCAGGCAAGACTGTGAACACCAAGAGAGTCATCCAGTACTTTGCAACCATTGCAGCCACTGGGGACCTGGCCAAGAAGAAGGAGTCCTGGATGAAGGTGTGATGGAGAAAGGCTTGGTAGAGGGGCAGGTCAGGGTGTTGCCAGCCTGGGGCTGCAGACAAACATTTACCTCTAAGTGTGAAATAGCTTTTATCAACTTCAGCCACCCTCACAAAAAGCAGTGAGGCTGATGAGGAATTAGGACCACAACAGATAGGAGCCACCAGAATTGCCTCTGTCACTGTCAGGTATAGCTTCTGAGAACTGAGACCAGGTCTTGGTGACTGGTGTCCAGGAGGAATCACAATTACAGAATCAAAGAATTGTCAGGACTGGAAGGGACCTCAAGGATCAGCCAGTTCCAACCCCCCTGCCATGGGCAGGGACACCTCACCAGGGCAGGTTTCTCATAGCCACATCCAGCCTGGCCTCAAAAACCTCCAAGGATGAGGCTTCCATCACCTCCCTGGGCAACCTGTTCCAGTGTCTCACCACCCTCATGGGGAAGAACTTCTTCCTAACATACACTCTGAATCTCCCCACTTCTAGTTTTGCTCCATTCCCTCCAGTCCTATCACTCCCTGACACCCTAAAAAGTCACTCTCCAGCTTTCTTGTAGCCCCCTTCAGATCCTGGAAGGCCACAAGAAGGTCTCCAGTTTCTTTACATGACCCAGGCTGTCCCTATGGCTGGGAGATGAGAGCTCTGGCCATGGGATATTCTGAATGACACAAAATGAAGGATTCAGGAGCTGTGCAGAGCACTGCTGCTTGGTGCTGCAGTCAAGAGGCTGCTGCAGTGACACTGCCCAGCTGCAGTAAAGGGCAGGTGGCTGCAGGGGCAATCAGCTGAGCTGCAGCCTAGGCACTTTGCCCTACACAGAGCCCCTGGTGTTTTTCCATAACTAGCCCAATATTCCTGCAGGGAATGCTTGAGGATCAAATCATCAGCACCAACCCTCTGCTGGAGGCCTTTGGGAATGCCAAGACAGTGAGGAACGACAACTCCTCACGCTTTGTGAGTCCTGTTCCTCTCTGCCCTCCTGCATTTCTAATCCTCTTTGCTTGCTTGTTACCTACATCTGGCAGCCACTGGGCTGGGAGAAATGTTCTTTCTGACAAATTTCTTGGTTCGTGGTCAGAAGCCAATGTTTTTATAGCTGGATCATAGACTCACAGAATCACAGAATCATAGAATGCTCTGGGTTGGAAGGGACTTCCAAAGGTCACCCAGTCCAACCCCCCCCCCCAGTCAGCAGGGACATCCTCAACTAGATCAGGTTGTCCAGAGCCTTGTTGAGCCTCACCTTGAATATCTCCAGGGGTGAGGCCTCAACCACCTCCCTGGGCATCCTGTGTTCCACCACCCTCATGGTGCAGAACTTGTTCCTCACATCCAATCTCAATCTGTAGGCCTCCTCATAGCTGTGTGGGCTGCACCTTGATTTATCTTTGTCTACCTAAGATAATTCAGACTGATGTGGAGAAGCTGTCATTGAGATTCAGGAGAGAAAAGCACTGCAGTGTGCTGCCCTGAGGATGCTGCCCTGACCACTGCCTTCTGTCTGCTTGCCAGGGTAAATTCATTCGTATTCATTTTGGTACCTCTGGAAAACTGGCTTCTGGGGACATTGAGACCTGTGAGTAAATGGGGGGTGGGTCACAGCTTCACTGTGAAGCAAAGAAGAGATTGAAAAAATTGCTGAGTGCATCCACCTTACAGATCTGTTGGAAAAGTCAAGAGTCACCTTCCAGCTGAAAGCTGAGAGAAGCTACCACATCTTCTACCAGATCCTCTCCAATAAGAAGCCTGAGCTGCTTGGTAAGGACAGCCACCACCTGGTGACACTTGGCAGGAAATTCAGCAGGGGAAACTTCTCCCTAGGCATGCCAGCTCTGGGAGAGAGGGCACAGTGGCACCTGCTGGTCTAGAATCATGTGGCACACCAGCCAGCTCCCTCCCAGGCCATGCAGGACACTGAGGCTTCCAGCATGTGCTTACTTTTGCCATCCCACCCCAGCACCCATGGCTGCAAAGCTGGACACAGCACTTCTGTCTCTCTATAATGGTGTCCCACTAGGGCTTGCTTACTCCACCCCCAGTTTATACTCCCTGGTAAGGTCTGATGCAAACTGTGTGCAGGTGAGCTGCAGGGGTGGCTGATTCACTCTGTCTTACCTCTTTCTGTCCTTGTACTGTAGAAGTTTTCACTTCTAGGGGCTAGATTCAAAGGAAAGGTCAGAAATTCCCTGGGTGCAGGATGGGCAGACATCCCGATTTACAAACCATCTGTCTGAACTTTTCATCCTATGGGCAAAACTTCTTCCCCATTTGTAGCATAGCCCCTCCAGCCTTTCCCCCTTTCCCACTGCCATGCCATGCCCTACCCATGCCCCACATCTGCCCCAAACCCTTGGTCCACACAAATAATTACTGTGTTCATCCTCACTTCACTGCCCACCCCTCCCAACCATCCACAGAACATTTCCCAGGGTGGAGCTGCTATTCCCATCTTCCCACCACATGTTTACCACCTCCCTCTTCCCTCCTGGAGAGAATGCTGTGTGCAGGGGACTTATCCAGTGCCTGAAGGGCTTCTCTCCTGCACGCTGCACAACCCCACCGCACACCTTCACTTCTCTTACTGTGCCATAGGATTCAGGACTGAAAATGAGCTGAGAATTTTGGCCTTAGATGGAGCTCAGTACAGGTTTGTGTTAGCCATGTGCACCAGCACACAGCCCCAGTGGGTGCAGGGGATGGATCAGTGCCATATGTGAAGACAAACGTGCATGAGTCTCACCTAAAAGGATCTTGCTCAAAAGCTGAGCCCTGGGATGGCCTTTGCTGCTGCTCTACCAGTGTTGAGTGCTCAGCTGCCAGTTCACAGCATATTCATAGAATCATAGAATGGGTTGGAAGGGACCTTCAAAGCTCATCCAGTCCAACCCCCTCTGCAATCAGCAGGGACATCCTCCACTAGATCAGGTTGCCCAGAGCCCTGTTGAGTCTCACTTAGAATGTCTTCAGACATGGGGCCTCAACCATCTCCCTGGGCAACCTGTTCCAGTGTTCCACCACCCTTGTGGTGCAGGATCTAAATCTGCTCTGCTCTAGTTTGAAGCCGTTGCCCCTCATCCTGTCCCTGCAGGCCTTTGCACACAGTCTCTCTGCATCCTTCTTGCAGCCCCCTTCAGGTCTTGGCAGGCTGCTATTAGGTCTCCCTGGAGCCTTCTCTTCTCCAGGCTGAACACCCCCAGCTCCCTCAGCCTGTCCTCATAGCAGAGCTGCTCCAACCTCTCGATCATTTTCATGGCCCTCCTCTGGACCTGCTCCATCAGGTCCATGTCCTTCCTGTGTTGAGGGCTCCAGACCTGTACACAGTGCTCCAGGTGAGGTCTCAGCAGAGCAAAGTGGCAGAATCACCTCTCTGGCTCTGCTGGCAATGCTGCTTTGGATGCAGCCCAGGCTGCCATTGGCCTTCTGTGCTGCAAGCTCACACTGCCTGCTCCTGGCCAGCTTCTCATCCATCAGCATCCCCAAGTCCTTTTCCTCAGGGTTGCTTTCTATTACCTTCTCCCCCAGTCTGTATTGATAGTGAGGATTGTTTTGGCCCAGATGCAGAGCCCTGCACTTGCTGAACCTCATGAGGTTCACTTAGACCACCTCTCCAGCTTGTCCAGGTCCCTCTGGATGACATCTGGTAGGACTGAGAACCTGTCTGAGACCTTCTGCTCATCCAGAGGAAGGCAGATGAATGGCTTTACTCTGTCTTGTCTTTTAGTAGAAACCCAGGAGTGTGGGGATGCAAAAGGATGAAGAGCCTGTGAATCCTTGCTGAGCTGCTGTTCCACTTGCACAGCCTGGATCTGGCTCTCACTCTTTCCTTTGCTTTTCAGAGATGCTCCTCCTCACAGCCAACCCACACGACTACCCCTTCATCAGCCAAGGGGAGATTTCAGTGGCCAGCATTGATGACCAGGAGGAGCTTGTCGCTACAGATGTGAGTTCCGTTAGCAAGGACAGCCCATAGCACTCTTACCACCTCCCCCTCATAACCAGCTCATCTGTCTGGTGTGCAGGCAGCCATGGACATTTTGGGCTTCAGCCCCAGTGAGAGAGTTTGGATTTACAAGCTGACAGGGGCGATCCTGCACCACGGGAACATGAGGTTCAAGCAGAAACCGCGTGAGGAGCAGGCAGAGCCGGCTGGCACGGAAGGTAATGCCCTCATGGCTTGGAGAGCTGAATTTCCTACTGTTTGTGTAGGACCCCTCACTAGAAATGCACAGAGCCTTCCAGGAAAGAATTTGATCCTTGCTGAACACAAAAAAAAAGAAGTTCAGCCTTCAACTCACCATTGCATCCATTGCCTTCCTAAAGGTTCTGCTGAGGGACCTTGTGCCTGGGACAAATTACTGTGGTGCTTGCCAGTTTCTGGTAACACAGCCAGATTTGTTCTGCTTGGGGGACACTGTGGAGAAGTGGCTGGAAGGTAAAACCACTCTGTTGTCCCATCAGAAGGCACTCAATGTTTTTACCATGTCGCTGGGGCTGCTGTAGCCACTCAGTCATGAGGACCAGCCCTACATGAGAAAGTTGGTGGATAGGGTAAAGCCAACCAGTTTGGCAGGCTCCAGAGGGAGCTTTGGCTGGCTCTGGTGCACTTGGTCTGTCCCAGCTGGGAGGAAAGGCTTCCAGCTTTACCTTTGTTCTGCAGAGGCTGATAAAGCTGCGTACCTGATGGGCCTGAACTCGGCAGACTTGCTGAAAGCTCTGTGCTACCCTCGGGTGAAAGTGGGGAATGAATATGTGATGAAAGGCCAAACAGTGGATCAGGTGGGTGTCAGGGGGCAGCAGGGAACGTCCTCTGGCTCAGGGACAGGGGTGGTGCAGGTCTGAGGCCAGCCAGGGCCACTAAGGCCTGGGAGTGCAGTCTGTGGGCAGCAGAAGCTGTGTGTGGCAGAGGGCTGCTTTGTGCTGGCGGTGCCGTGGTGGTGCCCTGACCTCTCCTGCAGGTGCTGCGGGCTGTGAATGCCATTTCCAAGTCAGTCTATGAGAAGCTGTTCCTGTGGATGGTGATGAGAATCAACCAGCAGCTGGACACCAGGCTGCCCAGGCAGCACTTCATCGGCGTCCTGGACATCGCTGGCTTTGAGATCTTTGAGGTCTGGCTTCACACAGCACTCTCAGGCTTCTGGCTGCCTTTAAATGCTGTTTGTGTTGTGTGACTTTTCTCACTTCTCCTCCTCCTCCTCACCCCCAGCAGCCCTCAAGAATGGGGTAAATCTCCCTGAAACCACTTCTGCCTTTGTAGATCCATCACCCACTTTGTAAGAGAAAAGGAGCAGCAGAAGTGTGGCCACAAAGCTGCTGCAATTCACATTAGGGTCACTTTAAGGTCACCTGTGCAGGCTGCATCAACCATGTGCTGCACAGCACAACTTTCCTGCAGGCCTGGACCACCCATGACATATCCTTTATGCTATTATCAGAACCCTTCAGGGATAGTCTGCCTGACCTTGCCTTGGCAACTCTATGGAAGAGATTGGATGGAGTCAGTTTAAGAATGTTAACAGATTTACTTAAATATTAGTTCAACAGCCTGGAGCAGCTGTGCATCAACTTTACCAATGAGAAACTGCAACAGTTCTTCAACCACCACATGTTCGTGCTGGAGCAGGAGGAATACAAGAAGGAAGGCATTGAGTGGGAGTTCATTGACTTTGGCATGGACCTGGCTGGCTGCATTGAGCTCATTGAGAAGGTGAGTTTCTAACACAGCTTGTGCAGTCACACAAATCAGATCATCACATCTGGAAGGGATTCTTAAGAGTGTTTGTACCAAGTGCTTTCAATACAGGCTCTCTGGGAAGCCTGCAGGTCTCCTTACCTCCTCCCTTCCTTTAAACATAGTCCTCATGATGACTAACTGAGTGCAAATGTGTTCTGCCTTCTGAAGAGACACTTATTTCTCTTTCACACCGTTACACATGGTCACTTCATTGTCATATTTAG
This sequence comes from Indicator maculatus, assembly GCA_013399975.1. Taxonomy (NCBI): domain Eukaryota; kingdom Metazoa; phylum Chordata; class Aves; order Piciformes; family Indicatoridae; genus Indicator; species Indicator maculatus. Next base: position 58,837 of record VXBD01015372.1, on the reverse strand, counting down.
CTCAGTTCTGTTCTGTCCTTGCACATTGGTTTCAGGTTTTCCTCTCAGTTAAATTCAGATGTTAGCCAGCCTTGTGTCTGCTTGCTCCATCTGGATCAGGAGAAGTCACTGCTATATCCCTAGCAGTTACTGCCCAGGTTTTGCTTGGCTTGCTTTCTTTTTCAGCCAGTGTCTGTGTAGTTCAGAACTCTATTTATGACATCTGGTGCTAGCTGTTTACAGAAAATCTTGCTTGCTTGACCCTCCCAAGCTGTTTCTCTATTTCACTCACTCCATGTCATTATAACTTACATTCATCTAATTTCAAAACATTTTTTTTTTCTATTCAGCCCATGGGCATCTTCTCCATCCTGGAAGAGGAGTGCATGTTCCCCAAGGCAACTGACACCTCTTTCAGGGACAAGCTCTATGACCAGCACCTGGGCAAATCCAACATCTTCCAGAAGCCCAAGCCTGGCAAAGGCAAAGCTGAGGCTCACTTCTCCCTGGTGCACTATGCTGGCACTGTGGACTACAACATCACTGGCTGGCTGGAGAAGAACAAGGACCCTCTGAACGAAACTGTCATTGGGTTGTACCAGAAATCATCTATGAAAATTTTATGCAGTCTTTATGCCACCTTTGATTCCACAGATGAAGGTAAGTAAGATCAGAGGATTATGCCTCCTGTTTGGTGTTTCCAGCTGTAGCTATCACTTGACTTTAGTCAGTGTTGTGTCAGTCTATGTGTGCTGTGTGTCAGATGCACAATGATAATGCTGCCAAAGGGGTCTCCAGCAGTACCTCAGTTGGACCTTTTATCTCATTTTCCAGCTGAAAGTGGTGCTGGCAAGAAGAAAGGAACCAAGAAGAAGGGCTCTTCCTTCCAGACTGTCTCTGTGCTCTTTCGGGTAGGTGTGTTCCCTGGACCAGCATGGGCCAGCTGCAGGAAGTGCAGAGAAGGGAGCTCTGCCCAGCCCGTCTGTGCTAGCTCACCATTCCCACCTCTCTGTTGCCCTGTGAGAATGTGTAAGGTTACCTCTGGGATCTGGGAAAGCTTAATTTGAACTCAGCTTTGCTGATGAGATCCAGTGGTGGAGAAGGAAAGCCTTAGGCTTTGACCAGGTTGTACAGTTTCAAGACAGCACAGAGGCTGTCTGGGCTTTGACCTTCAATGCTGACAGCAACCTTCCCTTCTTTGGCTGTAACTGGCATCTTCCAGGATGTGGCTGTCTGGGTACAGGATGCTGTGTGGCTGCCAGTGCCTTGCAGTCAGTGTGTGCCACACAAATTTCATGTTGCTGCCCTTTGCTGCTGCTGTGACTCATCTGTATTTTGGAACAGGGTCAGCCTTTCCTGGTAGGATGAGGAGTGCAGCACCCACCTGGCTGACATGGGCCCTGCTCAGAGCTTGTCATTAGTGCCTGAGATGATTACAGAAATGCAGTACTGACAAAAGCTATCCTGCAGAGCTGAGGGCTTCTGATGCCACAGACAAACATGGATCTTGTGGCTCGATTCCCTTTTAAATATGTACACCTGGGGAAGAAACCAAACCAACCAAGCCATTCATCCATTTGATCAAGAAAGACCACTATTGGTATCTCAGAATGTTACTCATTTCTTTCCACCCTCATCCTCACCCAGCAGCTGCTGTGATAAGTTTCTGACCACCAAGGACAGCTTTTCATTCTCAGACAGGAGGGAAGCTGCTCAGCTGTATCCACTATTAGTCACTGTTCACTTTCCTGGTGTCTGCACAGGAACTGCAGAATAGTCACTACAAGACTAAGAGAAAACTTCTGAACTTTAATTTTTCATCAGAGTCAAATGATACTGAGAATGTTTGCACTGTGCCATGAGGCAGTATTGGGATGCAGATCACCTGCTTTTCACAGGAAAACCTGAACAAGCTGATGTCCAACCTGCGAACCACTCATCCTCACTTTGTGCGCTGCATCATCCCCAATCAAACCAAGACCCCAGGTAATTCATGCAGCTTGTAGCTGAGGACTGTGTCTTCCAGAGTACTAGAGAGTACCAGGGGGCTGGACAGTCCCCAGGGGGTTGGACACAGGACATTATGAATATTTTTATCCCATCCTCCTGCAAATCTCTATATACTCAGGCAGGAACAGTTTGCTCTTTGCTCTCCTGCACTTTGCTCTTGCTCTATTTCTTCTTCCCCTCTCCTGCTTAACTCTGGGTTTGCTGTGTGGGAGGCAAGGCCTAGTGCAGTTGGGACAGAGAGAGAGAGAGATCTTAGCTGCATGACACAGCCTTGGGGCTTGTTCTGGGGGGAGGTTGGGCCCTGTTTATATTTATATATATTATATATATTTTTTTTATATATATATATTTATTACCTTTGGCATTTAGTCTACTTTTTGCAAACATTTTCATTTAACTACCAAATTCTGTGCAAGTGTCGTTGTTTACTCCTTTGGGGTAAATCTCCAACTCTGTCTGGTGCAAAACCAGCACAATGCAACCTCAGTTGGAAGCTGGCAGGCAGACAGACCAACTGACCAGTGCCAGAAAAACCTCCCTGTGTGCCCATGTTGCTGTGTCACAGGCCTGATGGATCACAAGCTTGTCCTGCACCAGCTGCGCTGCAACGGCGTCCTGGAGGGCATCCGGATCTGCAGGAAGGGATTTCCCAACAAGATACCTTATGGGGATTTTAAACAAAGGTCTGTGACAACCTTCTGGGGCTGGCATCCAGCCCACTTCATCTGAGAGAAGACTTCTCTAAAGAGTCTTCTCGTGGGACAGCAATGTGCCCTTGTGGCCAGGAAGGCCAATGGGATCCTGGGGTGCATTGGTAAGTCCAGCAGGGCTAGGGAGGTTGTCCTGCCCCTCTGAGACTCTGCCCTGGTGAGACCACTCCTGGAATACTGTGTCCAGTGTTGGGCTCCCCGTTCAAGAAAGACAGGGATCTGCTGGAGAGAGTCCAACAAAGAGCTAAGAGGATGATTAAGGGACTTGAACATTTCTCCTGTGAAGAAAGACTGAGAGACCTGGCACTGTTTAGCCTGGAGAAGAGAAGGCTGAGAGGGGATCTGATCAATGTCTGTAAATATCTGAGGGGTTGGGTGTCAAGTAGAGGGGGCCAGGCTTTTTTCAGTGCCACCTGGTAATAGGACAAGGAATAATGGATGTAAGCTAGAGCACAGGGAATTCCACCTCAACATGAGGAGAAACTTCTTTACTGTAAGGATCCCAGAGCCCTGGAGCAGGCTGCCCAGAGAGGCTGTGGAGTCTCCTTCCCTGCAGACTTTCAGAACCAACCAGGATGTGTCCTGTGTGACCTGCCCTAGGTGATCCTGTCCTGGCAGGGGGGTTGGACTGGATGATCTCTGGAGATCCCTTCCAGCCCCTAACATTCTGTGATTCTGTGATTCTGATAAAACCAACAAGTCAGTCAGAAAGTTCTTAGGGAAAGACTATTTTAGTATTTAACAGCTACGGGAAGTATGAAGACATACCTCATAGCAGGAGCTGTGTGGGCAGTGCCCACCCATGCCTTCCTGAGTGCTTGGTGCCAAAACCTATTGTCACTTCAGGTTCATCTGAATGTTTGGGGACTCTGCTTAGATTCTCAAAGCTGACACAAGTTTTAAACAAGCATACAGAGGAGGGTGGTATGTACCACATCCTGTGTTTAACCACTGCCTACTGGGAGTTTGAATAACATTAAATAATTCCAACTAGAGTGGTTTTACTGAAGGGAAATTGATCATATCTGAGTGGTTTCACAGCACCAGATGAGTTGCTTAGAAGAGCAATGAAGCTACTGAAGGGCCTTGAACACAAGTCTTGTGAGGAACAGCTGAGGGCCCTGGGGTTGGTTATTCTTCAGAAGAGGAGGCTGAGGAAGGGCCCTGGAGTTGTTTAGTCTTCTGAAAAGGAGGCTGAGGGAAGACCTCATTGCCTCCCTGAAGGGGAGGTTGGAGCCAGGTGGGGGTTGGGCTCTTCTTATATGCAACAGCTGATAAGACAAGAGGAAGAAGCCTCAAGTTGTGCCAGGGAATGTTCAGCTGAGGGATGTGGTGCTGAGGGATGTGGTGCAGTGGCTCAGCAGCAGTGGTGGCACTGAGAGCTCTAGGGGAGTAGTTGGATTTGATGATCTCAGAGGTCTCTTCCAACCTCTGTGTTTCTATGATCCCTCTTTTCTGATGACATTACCAAGCTTGGGTCACAAATGTAGCTCCATTTTACAAAACAGGCTCCTGCAGGACATCTAAACCAGTGCCAGGTGGCCCTCTCCTTTTGTATGGGGCTAACATTTCTACATGCCAACATTTCTAAATCAATTCACAGATGAAAAAAACACCAGGACCAAACAATTTTAACTCAGGACCTGCTATGCAGATGAGATATTTCCAAAGGGTTGCTAAATTCATGGCAACCCAGCTGGGGTCACCTGGTTGTATTTGAACACAGGCAAATGTAGGGTCAGATCTCTAGGAACAAAGAGAGCACAGCACATGTCCAGCACTGAGCAGGGAGGGGCTGGAGAGCAGGGACATTGGAAAGTGACAAGTGGCATTTTGGGCACTTACTGAAGACTTCCCAAGGCAGGGATGTGGGTGGGAAGATTCATGTGTGAGTAAACAGAGGCATGATGAAAGAAGAGGGGATGGGATAGTCTCTCAACACAGGACTGGGAAGTCCATTGATGCTGTGTCTGAGTCTGCTTTAGACCCTTTGGGAGGGATGTGAGAAGCTGGATATGGTCCAGAAAAAAGCTGCAGGATAAATGTGAACTCTGGTGCAGAGAGAGATTGAAATCAAACTACCTAACTTATGAAACTGTGATGACAGATTGCTTGTGCTGTAGGGAAGCTACTGATAGAAAGATTTCTGAATATGTAGGGATCTGTCATCTAAAAGAGCAAAAGCTCAAGGGTGGGACCTGAAAAATGCTGTGGTCAGGGTAGCAGTGAAGTGCAGCAGTGAGGGTGAACAGCTCAGGCTCAAGGGCTGAAGGCTTCAGATCAGCTTGCCATTCCTTTTTAAAGAGAGCCATGTGGTAGACTGAGGACAAGATGAGGGCTGGATGAACAAGGCACTGGGAGGGCTCTGCCTGTGTTATGCAGGAGGTCAGATCAGGTGAGTGCAGCAGTCCCCCATTGTGAAAAGCCACTCCTCATTTGAATTTCCAGCTAACCCAGTGCACTGCCCCCCCTAGCTCAGTGTGCCAGGGATGAGCAGGGTCTCTCAGGTCCCTGTAACACATGCTGGGAACCTGCTGAACTGACCTGCTTGTTACTGGTTTACTATTGAAGACTGGAAGTGTGAGACAGACTCAGCCTTCCTCTGGACCTGTGAACAGTGACAACTGTTCTTGTGGCATCCTGCTCTCTAAATCACAGAAACATTCAGGTTGGAAAAGAGCCTCAGGATCACCAAGTCCAACCCTGAACCCTACTCTACAAGGGTCACTCCTAAACTATATCTCCAAGCACCACATCCTAACCACCTTGAAACACATCCAGGATTGGTGACTCCACCACCTCCCTGGACAGCACATTCCAATCCCTGATCACTCTCACTGGGAAAAAATATTTCTTACTGTCCAGTCTAAACCTACCCAGTGGCAGCTTGAGGCCATTCCCTCTTGTTCTGTCACTAATTACCTGTGAGCAGAGACCAGCAGCAACCTCTCCACAACCTCCTTTCAGGTAGTTGTAGAAAGTAATGAGGTCTCCCCTCAGCCTCCTCTTTTTCACACTAACCATCCCCAGCTCCTCCAGTTGCTCTTCATAAGATTTCTTCTCCAGGCCCTTCCCAGCTTCCTTGCCCTGCTCTGCACTGCCTCTAGCACCTCCACATCTCAAGCTGTAGCCTCACCAGAGCTGAGTCCCAGGGGACAATCCCCTCCCTGCTCCTGCTGGACACAGCGTTTCTAATCCCAGCCAGGTTGCCTTTGGCTTTCTTGGCCACCTGGGCACTGCTGGCTCCTATTCAGCTGCTTGTCCATTAGCACTCCCAGGTCCCTTTCTGCCATCATCTTGTCAGCCACACTGCCCCAAGCCTGTAGCCTGGTTTGGGGTTGTTGTGCCCCAAGTGCAGGATCTGGCCCTTGTTTGAAGCTTATCCTGTTAACCTTGGCCATGGACCCAGTGATGCCAAGAGCTAAGCTTTGGTTCTTGCTTTGGCCAGGTACCACCTTCTGAACGCCGGTGCCATCCCGAAGGGGCAGTTCTTGGACAGCAGGAAGGCCTGTGAAAAGCTGCTCTCCTCCATTGAGATAGACCATTCTCAGTACAAATTTGGACACACCAAGGTAGATATTTCATTTTCCCACACAATGAGAAGTTGTTCACTGCACTGAGGTACGAGCCCAGCAGGGATTGGTTTCCCTCCCTTGGCTGCAGGTGTTCTTCAAGGCAGGTTTGCTGGGCGTGCTGGAGGAGATGCGAGATGATTGCGTAGGACAGCTGATCACGAGGACACAGGCCTTATGCAGGGGGTACCTCAGGAGGCTGGAGCTGAGAAGAATGTTAGACAGCAGGTGAGTGTTTCCTGCCAGCCCTGGATTCTCAAGGAAGTGCTTTTCTTTGCACAGCTGATGGAGCAGTTTCATTTCAGGGAGTCCGTCTTCTGCATCCAGTACAACATCCGCGCGTTCATGAATGTCAAGCACTGGCCCTGGATGAAGCTCTTCTTCAAGTTGAAACCCCTCTTAAAAAGTGTGGGAACTGAGAAGGAATTGGCCACAATGAAGGAAAAGTTTGAGAGGATGAAAGAAGAGTTGGCTAAATCAGAAACCAAGAAGAAAGAACTGGAAGAAAAAATGGCAGCTGTGGTGCGAGAGAAAAAGGAACTGCAGCTGCAAGTCCAGACTGTGAGTAACTCAAACCCAGATGTGGCTCCTCAGATCACATCACTTTTGTCTGAGTGTTCAGGGAAGGGCTGAGGCCACATTTCCAATGCTGTGTTCATTTTTGGGCCCCCTACTCCCAGATGATCATAGAGGGGCTGGAGCGTGTCCAGAGAAGGGCAACAAAGCTGGGGAAAGGTCTGGAGAACAGGGCTCAGAAGGAGCAGCTGGGGGTGTTCAGCCTGGAGAAAAGGAGGCTGAGGGGAGACCTCATTGCTCTCTACAGCTCCCTTGAAAGGAGAGGAAATAGCCTGAAATTGTGCCAGGGGAGGAGTAGGTTGGAGATGAAGAAAAATTTCTTTGCTGCAAGAGTGGTCAGGGATTGGAAGAGGCTGCCCAGGGAGGTGGTGCAGTCCCCATCCCTGGAGGTTTTCAAAAAGCCTGTGGCCATGGCACTTCAGAAGGTGGTTTAGTGGCCATGGTGGTGTTGGGTTGATGGTTGGACTGGATGATCTTGGGGGTCTTTTCCAACCAAAACAATTCTTCAAATGGGAGTTCTGTTATTTGATGTTCCAACTGCATAAGGAGCAGGTGACTTCTGCAAGTGCCAGTTCCCATGTGACAATGGAGCACATCTCTGTTTTCTATAAAGGAAACTGAAAATCTGGCTGATACAGAAGAAAGATGTGACCAGCTGATCAAAGCAAAGTTCCAGCTGGAGGCAAGGATAAAGGAGGTCATGGAAAAACTGGAGGATGAAGAGGAGATAAATGCTGATCTGGCAGCCAGAAAGAGGAAACTGGAGGATGAGTGCTGTGAGCTGAAGAAAGATATTGATGACCTTGAGTTAACACTGGCCAAGGGTGAAAAGGAAAAGCATGCCTCTGAGAACAAGGTGCTTTTATTTCTGCTCTTTGCACATTTACTCGTGGTTGCTCTGTCTACATGTAGGCTGGGAAGGTGCAGTCAACTTGGACAGGAGCATGATGTTGTGTAAGGAAATCTGTGGGCCTGGTGCTGGATTTGGTCACCTGTATTGTACACACAAAAATGCACTAAAATGAATGCTCAGAATTGCTGTGTGACTTCAGAAGGGTTGATGCATGAGCAGAGAAGTTGTATGGTCTGACCACACAGTCAGACTCATGAAGTCTTTCTGGTAGTCCAGCAATGAGTTCATTGCCTTTGGATGACCACAGGGCTGTATCAACCCCCAAATTATCAATGACCTTCAGGTGTTTTGCTTCACAATAGGTTAAAAATCTAACAGAAGAAATGACAGGTTTGGATCAGACCATTGCAAAGTTAGTCAAGGAGAGGAAGGTCTTGCAAGAAGTCCACCAGCAGGCACTGGATGACCTGCAAATGGAGGAGGACAAAGTAAACACCCTCACCAAAGCCAGAATCAAGCTGGAGCAGCAAGTGAACCAAGTGAGCATACCCCACAGAAGGAGAAGGGGGAGATGCTTCAGTTGTTCCACCACTCACCTCTATGTCTGTCTGTGCTACAGGTTGAAGGATCTTTAGAGCAGGAAAGAAAAGGTTGTATGGATCTTGAACGTGCAAAGAGAAAGCTTGAGGGAGACTTGAAACTTGCCCAGGAAACCATTGTGGATCTGCAGAATGATAAGCAACACTTAGATGAACAATTAAGGAAGTATGAGAAGAACCATTAGTGCCAAACCCACTGCTTGTTTGTACCTGGATGCATTTTGTGTTTATTAAAAGAAGATCTCCTCCACAGGAAGGACTTTGATTTCAACCAGATGCAAAACCAAGTTGAAGAACAGCAGCATTTAGGGGTCCGACTGCAGAAGAAGATCAGAGAACTGCAGGCAAGAGCCTTTATGTCTGCTTCCCCTCTGCTGTTTGCCTCTTTAACCCCTGGGAGCACAACTAATGCTTGTCCACAGCTGGTAACCAGCCACAGCCACTGCCTCCACACCTTGTGGTAATGTCCTCCACACAACTGTGATGGGCTGACTCTAGCTGGATGGCAGGTGCCCACCAAAGCCACTCTAGCACTCCCTTCTTAGGATGGACAGGGGAGAGAAAATACAACAGAAAGCTCATGAGTGTTTTGTTATGGAAAGAGAAGAGCAGAGAGAGCTCCTTCACCACTTACTGTCATGGGCAAAGCAGAAATCAGTTTCATCTATTAGCAATCAGAGTATGATAATGAGAAATGAACCCAAGACTTGAAAATCTCTCCCTCCACCCCTCCCTCCTTCCCAGGTTTAACTTTACCACTGATTGTATCTACCTTCTCCTCCTGAGTATCACAGGAGGACAGGGAAGGGGGTTTTGGTCAGTTCATCAGATACTATCTCTGCCACTCTTCCTCCAGGGTGGGCTGCTCTCCATGGGGTCACAGGTCCTGCCAGAAGCCTGTGCCAGCAACTGGGTCATAGCCTCCTTTAGGCATCCACCTGCTCTGGCCTGAGCTCCTTCATGGGCTGCAGGGTGGACATCTGCTCCACTGTTAACCTCTGAGGGCTGCAGGAGGACAACCTGTGTCACCAGGGTCTTCACCATGGGCTGCAGGGCAATCTCTGCTGTGGCCCTTCCTTCTTCACTGACCTGCAGAGTTCCTTTTCTGACATATTCTCACTCCTGCCTTCTCGCTGCTGTTGGTGATGTGCAGGGTTTTTAATTCCTGCCTTTAAAATGTGATCCCAGAGGTGCTGCCACCATCACTGATGGTCTCAGCCAGTGGCAGGTCTATCTTGGAGCCAGCTGGCATTGCTTGTCTCAGATATAGGGGAAGCTTCTGGCAGCTTCTCACAGAAGTCACCCCTGCAGCCCCCTGCTACCAAAGCCTTGCCACACAAAGCCAACACACCAAGGAGAGCTGTGATCTAAGGTCAGTCTGGGTGGGGCTGTAGGCCTTTTCCTCTCAGGCAGCCTGCACTGTTGATGGTTGGACTGGATGATCAAAGGACTTTGCTTTGCACCTAGTCCCCAGAACTCGGCTTGGTGCTGTGACACATTAACCTAAGCACTGAATTTGCTGCCCCCTGGGTAAGTGCTGCTGTGCTGGTTCCTCATCACTCAGGCCCAGGTTGCAGAGCTGGAAGAGGAGACTGTGAGCGAGAAAGGGATGAGGGTAAAGGCGGAGAAGCACTGCACTGAGCTGGCTTGCAACCTCGAGGGCATCAGTGCCAGGCTTGAGGAGGCTGGAGGAGCCAGCACTGCTCAGGCAGAGCTGGACAAGAAGCGTGAGGCAGAGTTCCAGAAGATGCGTCGGGACCTGGAAGAGGCCACGCTGCAGCATGAGGCCACGGCTGCCGCCCTGCGCAAGAAGCACGCGGACAGCACCGCTGAGCTTGGGGAGCAGATCGACAACCTGCAGAGAGTGAAGCAGAAGCTGGAGAAGGAGAAGAGTGAGCTGAAGATGGAGGCTGACCACTTGGCCAGTAGTACAGAAGCCATTGCTAAGTCTAAGGTGCTCCTTTGTCAGCGTAGTACTTGCAGTGTCCTGTTGCTGCCTGCCTGGAGGGGAGCAGCACACCAGCATGGCACAGGCCACACTTCCCTGCTCTCTTTCAGGCTGCTCTGGAAAAAAGGTGCCACAGCCTGGAAGATCAGCTGAGAGAGCTGAAAGCCACAGTTGAGGAAAATCAGAGAAATACCAACGAGATGGTGATGCAAAAAGCCCAGCTCCAGACAGAGTCAGGTAAGGAAGGCACAAAGATCTGCTGGGGAAATGTTTCCTTCCTCCAGGAGCAGAGAGAGCCTCTAACATGTCCCAAGAGTGGGAAAGCTACTTCCATTTGTCACTGATTGCTGCTTGTATCTGAATCCAGACAGTGCTGGGAACTTGTCTTCTCTCATCACAGGTGAGCTAAGCCGTCAGCTGGAGGAGAGAGAAGCTGTAGCATTGCAACTGTCCAGAAGCAAGCAGGCAATTACACAGCAAACAGAAGAACTTAAAAGACAGCTAGAGGAAGAGAGAAAGGTAGTGTGGACTCTGAGTGTGTGCTCAGGATTCAAAACCTGCCAAGGCCTCATTTCCTTTAAGTTGCACTTTGGGAACTTTCTAAGCATTGCTGCTGCAGCCTAACCCAACAACATGACTGCTGGGCAGGGGCTCTGCAGAGCACTGTGCTCTGACAGCTTAATGTGGGGGTCACTTTTGGTGAATATTTTCCATGGTTTTTAACTGGAAAACTTGATCTGGAGTGGGTCCACAGGAGAGCAACAAGACTGGGGAAGGGACTGGAGATAAAGTCTGATGAGAGGCTGAGGGAGCTGGGGCTGTTCAGCCTGGAGGAGACTCAGGGGGCACCTTACCACACTCTACAACTACTTGAAGAGAAGTTGTAGTAAGGTGGGGGTTGGGAGGGCATGGCCTGAAGCTGTGCCAGGGGACATTTGGGTTAGATGTTAGGAAGCACTTCCTCATGGAAAGGGGAATCAGACACTGGAATGTGCTGCCCAGGGAGGTGGTAGAGTTGTCATCCCTGGAGGTGTTTAAGGCAAGATTGGATGTGGCACTCAGTGACATGGTCTGGTTGCTGTGGTGGTGTTGGGTCATAGGCTGGAACTGATGATCTCAGAGGTCTATTCCAGCCTCAGTCATTCTGTGATCTGTGTGATTCCTTTGGTTTCCACATCCCCAGGAAAGAACAACTGCAGCACACACCTAGGTGAAAGCATCACTTTTGCTCTTTTCTAGTGGTGGATTGCTGAGAAAAGTTGGTTGCAGCTGAAGGTTGAAGCTGCCTAAACATTTAGAGACCTTTGATCCCTTTCCTTCAGCCCAGCTGCAGTGACCTTATTTTCAGTGTGCAAGACCATGAGGTCAGCTGCTGGTCACAGCAAGGGCAAGCACAGGATGTTGTGGGTCCTGTTTAGGCCAAGAACGCCCTGGCCCACGCCCTGCAGTCTGCTCGCCACGACTGTGACTTGCTCCGGGAGCAATATGAGGAGGAGCAGGAAGCCAAGGGGGAGCTGCAGCGAGCCCTGTCCAAGGCCAACAGCGAAGTGGCTCAGTGGAGAACCAAATACGAGACGGACGCCATCCAGCGCACGGAGGAGCTGGAGGAGGCCAAGTATGTGGTAGATGAGATGGACAGGGAGGAGCAGTGCAGGTGCTGGGTACATTGCCAGGAACACAGACCTGCTTTTAGTAGTCTGACCAAAATGATTTTACTGGTGTTAATTAACTTTATTAAAGAAATTACTTCTGGGGGTCCTAGTGGATGGGAGGATGACCAGGAGCCAGCAATTTGCTCTGGTGGCCAAGAAGGCAAATGGCATCCTGAGGTGGTTTAGAAGGGCTGTGGTTTACTAACAGCTGTGGTTGAGTAGCTCTCCCTCTACACTGCCCTGGTGAGGCCACATCTGGAATATTGTGTTCAGTTCTGGGCTCTTCAGTTCAGGAAGGACCTCAGGGAACTCCTTGAAAGAGTCTAGCATAGAGCCAAAAAGATGCTGAAGGGAGTGGAACATCTTCCTTATGAGGAGAGCCTGAGGGAGCTGAGGGCTCTGTAGCTTGGAAAGGAGAAGCCTGAGAGGTGACCTCATTCATGTTGATAAAGATGTGCAGGGTGAGTGTCCAGAGGCTGGAGCCAGGCTGTGCTGGGTGATGCCCAATGCCAGCACAAGGGGCAATGGTGGAAGCTGAGGCATAGAAAGTTCCATGGAAGCATGAGGAAAAATTCTTCAGTGTGAGGGTGACAGAACCCTGGAACAGGCTGCCCAGGAGGGTTGTGGAGTCTCCCTGTCTGAAGATATTCCAAACCCACCTGGATGTGCTCCTGTGTGACCTTCTCTAGGTGATCCTGCTCTGGCAGGGGGTTGGACTGGATGAGCTTTGGAGGTCCCTTCCAGCCTCCACATTCTGTGATTCTGTGATACCCTATCGTTTACATGATGTTTGTAATACACTGATTTTTTTTTTTTTTTACCCCATTCTTGTTTTATTTATATTCCTTAAGGAAAAAGCTCTCTCATCATCTCCAGGAAGCAGAGCGGCAGGCAGAGGCTGTGAATTCAAAGTGTGCCTCCTTGGAGAAGGTGAAGTTGAAGTTGCAGGGGGAGGTGGAGGATCTGACAGTGGACATAGAGAGAGCAAACACCTTGGCTGCTGCCCTTAACAGGAAACAGCAGAACTTTGATAAGGTGAGAAGTCAGCACAATATCTTTTAGGCTCAGCCTTCCTAGAAGGCCAAACTAATGCTCCCTACTTAAGTCAATGCTGAAATCAAGCTGAGGCTACCATGGAGCCAGGCTCTGCTGGGTGATGCCCAATGCCAGCACAAGGGGCAATGGTGGAAGCTGAGGCATAGGAAGTTCCATGGAAACATGAGGGAAAATTTATTTCCTGTGAGGGTGACAGAGCCCCAGAACAGGCTGCCCAGGGGAGCTGTGGAGTCTCTGGATGTGTTTCTGTGTGATCTGCTCTAGGTGGTCCTGCTCTGGCAGGGGGATTGGACTGGGTGATCTCTGGAGGTCCCTTCCAAGCCCTGGCATTCTGTGACTCTGTGCTTCATCACAGCATGGCAATAGGACTTTGTCCTGTCTTCAGGAGTTGCAGTATTTATCTAGTACAAATAGCCACAAGTAAAGTGCCTTGAGGACTGTCAGGAATGACACATGGAGCATCTCCTCCAGGTGGTGGCAGAATGGAAGGGCAAGTACGAGGAGAGCCAGCTGGAGCGGGAGGCTCGCTCCAAGGAGTCACACTCGCTGCACTCAGAGCTCTTCAAGGTGAGAAGTGCCTACGAGGACAGCTTGGAGCAGCTGGAAACAGCCAGGAGGGAAAACAAGACCCTGAGGCGTAAGTGTTGGCTCTGGCTGCCCATCAGCTGCTCTTGGCCCTGCCGCAGCCAGGCCTGCTGCTGGGGGAACTGTGATGGGACTCTGCCTGCACCACTGGCTCCATGTGAGTGGAGAACAGACAAAGAAGCTGAAGCTTCTTCACCAGAAGCTGTTGGGCAAGTTTGTGAAGTGACTAAAGCTAAGACAGCAAACATCCTGCTCCCCATTACCTGCTGCAGGGGCCAAGGGCATTTAGGTGCAAAGGTGATGCCCTCAGGAGCCGGCACAGCTGGCAGCAGTGAATGTTACAGGTGCAGTGTGAGCACAGAATGGTAAGATAAGTGTAGGTGTGGTGGATCCAGAGACAGAGACACATGCAGACCCTCACATCTGGGACCCTCACAGACCTGTGTGGGGCTGAGCAGGGGGAGGGATGCAGACAGGGAGGAGGGGCAGGGCAGAGGCACCCATGTGCCCAGTGCTGCATTCACTGCACTGTGTGGCCAGGCTGTCCGAGGATGGGGCCATTGTCTTTGGGCATCTTGGCTTGGGAACGCTGGTGACCTCCAGGGAAGAACATTGGACAAGGGCTGGGAGTGCCAGGATGAGGGACAATGGCTTTGAGCTGGGAAAGGGGAGATTGAGAGTGGAGATGAGGAAGAAATTGTTGAGAGTGAGGGTGGGGAGAGACTGCAACAGGTTGCCCAGGGAGGCTGTGGATGTCCCCTGTCTGGAGGTGTTCAAGGCCAGGCTGGATGAGGCCTTGAGCAAGCTGGGCTGGAGGGAGGTGTCCCTGCCCATGGCAGGGAGTTGGAACTGGTCCCTTCCAACCCAAAGGGATGAATCTAACCCAAAGGTATCTGAATCATAGGATTCTATGATTCAGATACCTTCCAGGCTGTATGTAAGGAGTGCTATGAAACCACATTGATGCCCCTGTGCTTGTGGCATCCTGCACCAGCTGGCTGTATCTGGTTTTGTCTGGAGATACACACACAGCCTTGTGGAGATGTGTGTGCATAGAATTGTATGCAGTGTACAAAAGAGGGGTTGAAAGTCCCAAAGCAGAGAGTTCAGCACATCTGACTTCCACAGGCTGACGCTATTCTTATCTCACAGAGGAAATCACTGATCTGACTGAACAAGTTACTGAGAAGGGCAAAATGATCAGAGACCTCGAGAAAGCCAAGAAGCAAGCTGAAGGAGAAAAATCCCAGCTGCAGTTAGCTCTGGAGGAGGCACAGGTGAGTTAGTTCAGCTATTACTGGAAAAAAAGAGACAGCAATCAGAACAGCTTTCTGTTGTCTCTCCTGGGCAGTGCCTGTGTGCCAGGTTGACGGCCACAAACTTTGGGAGTTTGTGTGGAGTCATTGAGTAACACCACTGTGGAGGGCTGAAATTCCCCCCAACAACTGACAGCCCAGCTCAGCTGAAAGCAAATGAAGCTGTATTTACAGGCAAAACTACAAGCCAGAAATATGAAATGCAATGACTATGTACAAAACATTCAATGTTTACATACATTTAAAATTTATAAACAACACAAGAACCCCCCTGAACAAAACCAGTGGGTTACCAACAGCTACTCCCTCCCTGCTCCCTTCTCCCACCCTATACAAGGGAAAAAGAAAGAGGAGAAAAGCAGAGAGTAGTTTATTAGCACTCAGCCACAACAAGAACACAGCCAAGGTCAGCAACAGCTAAGCAAAAAGCCAGCTAGTATCAGCTAGAGCAAGGAAGAGAAAAGAGAGAGAGTTACCTTACACAACTCACTTTCAGACCAATTGGATTATTTAGACCTTATCATTATTTTCCCCTTTACATCCAATGATAATTTATTTACATTCTATCACTTTCTGTGCAAGATCTGTGGAAAATTTTCTAGGCATCTGCCTAAAACTGCCACAACCACGATGGTTATGTTCTCTGAAATGTTACTTTGGTGTTTGTTTTTCTTCTCTTCCTTTCAAAGGCAGCTCTTGAGCGTGAAGAGGTCAAAACCCTTGGTGTCAACCAAGAGCTGACTCAGATTAAATCAGAAATCAACAGGATTGCTGAGAAAGATGAGGAGATCAACCAGTTAAAAAAGAACCATCAGAGGACTGTGGAGACAATGCAGAGTGTTTTAGATGCTGAGATCAGGAACAGAAGTGAATCCCTAAGGCTGAAGAAGAAGATGGAAGGAGATCTGAATGAAATGGAGATCCAGCTGAGCCATGCCAACCACCAGGCTGCAGAGGCACAGAAACACCTGCACAGCATCCAGGGAATACTCAAGGTCTTGTTTTACCTTTCTGATTGATCTATTTTTAAACACAGTATCCAAGAAATTAATTAGGACAAAATTGGCTTTTCATGCTTAGGACACTCAGCTGCACTTGGACGATGCTGTCAGGACTCAGGAGGACCTGAAGGAGCAGGTGGCCATGGTGGAGCGCAGAGCAAACCTGCTGCAGGCTGAAGTAGAGGAGCTAAGGGCAGCCCTGGAGGAAACAGAGAGGTCAAGAAAAGTGGCTGAGCAGGAGCTCCTGGATGCCACTGAACATCTGGAACAGCTTCATACCCAGGTAGTTTGCTGTGCTAAGGCAGATGTGGTTTTGGGTCTGGAGATTCATAGAGGAAGAAGGAATAGTAACTGATGGTCTCTGTAAGAGACCAGAGACAGACACTCAAAGCCTTTGTTTCCTTCTTCACAGAACACCAGCCTCTTCAATGCAAAGAAGAAGCTTGAAGCTGAGATGGCACAAATCCAGACTGAGATGGAAGACATCAGTACTGAAGCCAGGGGTGCTGAAGAACGGGCAAAGAAGGCAGTGACAGACGTGAGGATGTTACTCTGTGGTTATCTCAGGGCTTCCCAACAGCATTGCTGCTGGGAGCTAATGCAAATACTCTTGCCACAAGCTGGCCAAAGAAGCGTTCTGTGGGCCTGGTGGAAAAGGCTACACATCAGATGAGGGCTGGAGCAGCAGGGAACTTGTCCTGCTGACAGATAAGTTACTGAGGCTGTCAGCATCAGAATGGGGAACTAACCCCACAGTTAGCCAGGATAAAACAAGCAACCTCCTCCCATGCCTGGAGATGTAAACCACAACTCCCCCTGCAGTACTCACACCAGTGAAGTGTCTGTTGAAATATTTATCTTTTCAAATTCCTGTTTCAGATCTTTTCAAAGGAGAACTGTGGGTTTCCATTCTAAACTGCTACCTCATCCTCCTGGGCAAGGCCAGTGAAGCTCAGCCAGGTGGTAGGGCTGGGGTGTCATGGAGCCCAACCTGCCAATGATTTCTAATGTATGGGATCCAAACAAAATCTTAACACTTAAAAACATTATTTGAAGTTAAAATGTAAGGAAAATTTCTCCATGAAACAACAACAACTACTACTACTGGTACTACTAACCACCCATTTGTATTCTGTTTAAATGAAACAGAACATAACAATGGATCACAGACACACACACATATTTATATATATCAAAAATTCCTGATGTCATTGTTTTATTCTCACATTTTTCAGTGCAGACTTGCTCAGGTGTTTAGCTGCTAAAGCAAGGTACTGAATTTTGCCTGATTTGTAAGTAAGGGCTCTTGATAGAATCAGAGAATCATAGAATGGTCTGGGCTGGAAGGGACCTCCAAAGCTCATCCAGTCCAACCCCCTCTGCAATCAGCAGGGACATCCCCAACTAGATCAGGTTGCCCAGGGCCTCATCCAGCCTCACTTTGAATATCTTCATGGATGGAGCCTCAGCCACCTCCCTGGGCAACCTGTTCCAGTGTTCCACCACCCTCATGGTGCAGAATTTGTTCCTCACATCCAATCTAAATCTGCTCTGCTCTAGTTTGAAGCCATTGCCCCTGGTCCTGTCCCTGCAGGCCTTTGCACACAGTCTCTCTCCAGCCTTTCTGTAGCCCCCTTCAGGTACTGGCAGGCTGCTGTTAGGTCTCCCTGGAGCCTTCTCTTCTCCAGGCTGAACACCCCCAGCTCCCTCAGCCTGTCCTCATAGAAGAGCTGCTCCAACCCCCTAGCATTTTCATGTTCCTCCTCTGGACCTGCTCCATCAGGTCCATGTCCTGAGGGCTCCAGACCTGTACACAGTACTGCAGGTGAGGTCTCACCAGAGCAGAGCAAAGTGTCAGAATCACCTCTCTGGCTCTGCTGGCAATGCTGCTTTGGATGCAGCTTAGGATGTGATTTGCCTTCTGTGCTGCAAGCTCACACTGCCTGCTCCTGGCCAGCTTCTCATCCACCAGCACCCCCAAGTCCTTTCCCTCAGTGATGCTTTCTATCACCTCCTTCCCCCAATCTGTATTGATAGTGAGGATTGTTCCAGCCCAGGTGCAGAACCCTCATAGGGTTCACCTGGGCACCACCTCTGCAGCCTGTCCAGGTCCCTCTGGATGCCATCCTGTCCCTCTGATGTATCAACATCACCACACAGCTTGGTGTCATCTGCAAACTTGCTGATGGTGTATTTAATCTCACTATGTTGATGTTTCACCAGGATGCTTAATTTGATTGTGTAGGAATCAAATGTTTGAGAGTTAAACATATCCCAGCTTTGTCTTAGATGACATTGATTGCTTTACACCTTGTAGCAGTTTCACGCCTTGTAGCAGAAGCCCTGCAGGCTGCTGTGGCCATCCCAGGACACACATAAAAGCCCAGAGTACAGACTCCACATCTGTTGTGCAGAGAAGATTTCCAGCTGTGCCATGCCCTGCTCCCAAGCTTTGCTGTGCCTTCTGCTGTACCCCATGGCACCTGGGGTCAGTGAAGGTCACAGTAATGAGTGGGTCAGATCTATTACCCCGGTGTTCCAAGCTCCATGTGTGCAGCAAGGCAGAGTTCTCCTCATCCTTTTCCTACCATTTCCTGTCATGTCTCTGCCACTGTTATGCCACAGGAAAAAATGAAGCAGGAAATGTGGTGGGAGGAATGGTCAGAAGGAACCAGGACTAGATCCTCAGACAGTACACAGCATGCATTGTTCTTCACACTCTTCCAGTTTCTTGTGTCATTTCCCTTTCAAGGCAGCCATGATGGCAGAAGAGCTGAAGAAGGAGCAGGACACCAGTGCCCACCTGGAGAGGATGAAGAAGAACCTGGACCAGACGGTGAAGGACCTGCAGCACCGTCTGGATGAGGCTGAGCAGCTGGCACTGAAAGGAGGCAAAAAACAGCTCCTGAAGATGGAGGCCAGGGTGGGTACCAGCACTGACCATGGGTGTGAAAGTTATCTTTCTTCCCTGAGTCCTGTGTGAGGCCTGAAGACAGCTGCTGGTTGATCCACCAGATCCGGGAGCTGGAAGCTGAGCTGGAAGAGGAACAGAAGCAATCCGCAGAGGCCACGAAGAGCATCCGCAAGCATGAGCGGCGCCTCAGGGAGCTGACACTGCAGGTGGGGGTGAGGAGAGAGAACTCTCCTGAGGGTTTGTCTCCCCAGGGTGGATAACTGCACATTCCCTTTCCACAGAGTGAAGAATACAGGAAGAACACGATGAGGTTACAAGACCTGGTCGATAGACTGCAGATGAAAATCAAGGCTTACAAGCGGCAGGCTGAGGACGCTGTGAGTCCCCCTGCAGCAGATGCTGGTTTGCCATTCTCTAGGGCTGTCAAGTTAGAGGTCAGCTCTGTGCCCCAGCACCTTGACAGGCGATTCCAGTTACTTTTGTTGTGCCATTTCAGGATGAACAAGCCAACACTAATCTGTCCAAGTTCAGGAGAGTTCAGCACAAGCTAGAAGAGGCTGCGGAGAGGGCAGATATTGCTGAGAGTCAAGCAAACAAGCTCCGAGCTAAGACCCAACACGTCCCCTCCACTAAGGTAGGTGTCCCCTGCAGGGGGCAGGGCTGTAGGCTGGGCTGTTGGCTCAAACAGAATCACAGAATCAGTCAGGTTGGAAAAGACATTTCAAGTCCAACCTCTCACCCAACACCATCTAATCAACTAAACCGTGGCACTGAGTGCCTCATCCAGGCTTAGTTTAAACACTTCCAGGGACGGTGACTCCACCACCTCCCTGGGCAGCACATCCCAATGTCCTATCACTCTTTCTGTGAAGAATTTCTTCCTCTCAGGCTGAGCTCAGTGACAGGCAGCAGATCTCTGCCTTGCTGATGGGTGCAGCCATCACTCAGAAAGGACAGTTTTGGAAGGAAGGGATTCTGATCCTGCTTTGAGGAGCCTGATACTGTGCAGTATAGGTGGGGCATGGGCACCTGGCACAGGTTCTGGATTCTGTTCTGGGAGAGCTAAAATTGAGCCTTGTAATGCCTGAATATTTTAACAGATCCAGTGGATCAGTGCATCATTTTACTCTCTTCCATACTTTACATTCATTTTTGGAGGTGCTGGGATACTCCTTGTCCTAGAGGATGAGGGTGTGGGTTGCTTAAGCACTGTGGCAGAAGATCAGCAGAGACCTTTGTCCATTTCAACCCAGCAGTCCAGGACCTTTAATGATGTGTGGGCTTAGGGTTACAGACATCACCACACTCACCTGGGCTCCACCTGCACATCTGCACTGGATGGTGCACTGAGACGGGTTTTTAGGGACCAAAAGACTCATCTTGGCAGGTGTGGACTAAACAAAGCTTCTTCTTTCCAGGTGGTGCTAGGAAGTGAAAAATGAGCTTCCCTGGGACGATCAGAATGCACACAAAGTGTCCTTCCAGCTGTGGGTTTGCAGTAGTTAGAGCTGCACTGGTGGGAAGTGACCTTCCCTTTGCTTCTGGGCACAAACAGTTTCTGCCATGCTGCTGCTGTACCAGTGTCAATAAAGTAGATATCCACAACTTCAGATGCTCCACATGTTGATGTTCACAAGAGTGAGTTTCTTTCTAGGTTAAGCATAGTCAGAAGTGTGGGTTCCAGTCTTACTGCTGCTGAGGTTGTGTTTGAGCCATTGTGTTCTACACTAAAATCTGGGTGTCTGACATGCTTCCTTCAGCCCTTCTGCTTAAAACCAGACATCCTGACCTTCTTACATGAGGCTGAGAATAAACATGTGTGTGGTACAGCACATGTGCAGAGTGAACAAAACTGCAGCATTCCTGCCTGGTTTTGCTGCCATATCTCTGCACAGGAGACTGAGACTGGCCCTGCCTGGGAGCACACAGCCACCTGTGTTAGGAATCAACTATTTCTAACCTCCTTGTACTCAAACCACACTTCAGGAGGTTGGCCCAATTCTGAGCTACCCAGTGTGCTATCCATCCAGTCCCTGAGGACTTGCAACAGTAACTGTTGGAACAAGAACTTCCCCATGAAGGAGGAGCTGTGCCCCTGGTCTGCCTGCTGAACCAACTGAGTCCTCATCTGCAGAGTGCTGCCCATGCCAGGGCACAGCTCAGGAGGCTGGGACTGTGCCAAGGGCTAGAATCAGATCCATCCCCTGAGGGTGAGGGATTACATTTGGTGGCAACACTTTATAAGCTCCCTAATGTACAGTCAATCCCTGGCCACTTGCTCCTGCCTGCTAACACTGCTGCTGTGTATTGCTCGAGCTGAACATGGAGTCCCATGGGAGACTGGTGACCAACTGGTCCAGCTGGAAAGCTTTTGTGGAAGAGTGAGAGTTTTTCCCCCAGAAACCTTAATGTCCAGATCAGATTTCCATGAGTGAAAGAAAATGAAACAAATAAATCAATGAGACATGAAAATAAAACGGAATGAGACATCCATACCACAATGAGAAAAAGGATGTCAAAGGCATGGGAAAAAATGGAGGAGGGGATTTCTGATGGCTGAGGTGAGGAAAAGGAGCCAAAGAACCACTCAAAGATAAAGAGGTGGTGAGAGGTGCAAAGGGTTTGTGTTTCGCTTGCAGGCAGTCACAGACCCTGTGGTCTCTTCTCACTCTCAGGGGCAGGGCTGAAATTGCAGCCAGAGCCATGGGCCCAAAGCTCAGGGCTGGTGCACACCTTCAGGGCAGGACTCACCATGAGCACCACTGGGCCCTGCTGGTGGCACTGGGGCCTGGCCTTGTGTCCTGGGCAAACGCACAGCTCCCTCCTGGCCCCTGCCTCTAGGGCTCTGAGGTCCAACCCAGGCACCCAGAAGCCTTCACGAGACTCATTCCCAGAGGAGGGCACCAGGACACAAAGAACTCTGGAGGTGGCCCACAGCAGGAGGCTCAGCCTGGCATGTGTCTGCCTCCCTCCTCAGGGTCGAAGCTCAGAATAGCTCTGCTCCTGCAAGACTCCTGTGTGGGGTCATGCCTGCTTGTGGAGCTGACAGCCTTCCACTAATAGCCCTTGAAGACATTCCTGGGCGGGTAGGTTGCCTTCTATAGCTCAGCACAACCTGCTGCCACGGAGCAGCTGGCAGCTGGCCTGTGACCCAAGGCAGCAGATGCTATTCTTACCCCACACAGCTCCTTCTCAGCTGAAATGGTCACCAGCAGAAGCAGGCCTGAGGGTGCTCTCCCTGGGAAGGGTCTCCATCAGGAGTGGCTCCTCTGAAGTCTGTGCCATGAGGTGTGCCAGCCCAGCTCCTGGGTGCTCACCATGCCCTGCTGGGATGTGCTGTCCCATGGGGAGCACAGCAGCTGCCTCGGTGCTTCCAGTGATCATTTGGGTCTCAGCCTGGGCTGGATGGGGGACACCACTTCTCTTGCAGACCAAGAAATTAAAACAATGCCTGTGGACCTGAAAACCCTTCTGTGCTGACCAACAGAGGCCTCACTCCATGAATCCCTTCCCTGGTGAGGAAATCAGAGGAGGGACTTGCTCTAATCTTGTTCCAGGAGCTGCAGTGCTGCAGACAGCCATGACCCCTCTCTCAGTCAGGTGGAGCAGAGGCAGCCAGTGACCATCTTCAGACATGGAACTGGGGCCCAAGTGTGAGCAGCTGAACTCACCTTCATGTAACTGCTGCTGCCAACAGCATCAGCCAACAGCATCAGCATCAGCCAACAGCTGGGTGAGGGTAGAAGGGAGAGTGACCACAGTGCTGAGGTGGGGCTGAAACTCCCCTGGGGAGTGCAGGGAGGAGTCTGGGAGGAGGAAAGTGATAGGGAAGTTTGTGAGGAAAAGGGATGAGAGATAAAATGGTGGAGGACGTGGAGGTGGAAGAGATATCAACTCAGTGCCAGTTTTGGGGGGCTGAGGTCAGGAGAAATGCACTACAATGACAGTGTGCCAATGACAGTCTGCCCCGTGACCTGCTCCAGAGGGCTTTGTAAAGCTTGATTTTAGTTCTGAAGAAATAATTCAATGCATTTAATCTGGACAGTGAGCTGTTGTTCCACGGCCCATGGCTCGTCACTCATGCCCACCACAGTGCTGGGAGGGTCTGGCTGCACTGCAAGGGAAGCATCCTCAGGCCACTGCCAAGGCCAGCAGCACACAGTGTGTTGGGAGTGGGCAGTCAAACTTTCCAGAGGGCTGAGACTTCAAGGGCTACTGACATGCCCCAGATGGAAGCCTGGAAGCCCCCAAACATGGCCAGAACTCAGCTGCCCCATCCTGCTCCCCAGGCAGGGAGGGCAGCCTGGGTTGGGCTCCACCCGTCCCTGGAGCTCTTGGGCTCGCTGGCAGGGGTGTGATTGGTGCAGCGTGGCCCAGGTTTTGGTGTGCTGCTGCTGTCCCAGCCCAGAGTGACAGAGCTTGGTCCTCTGTGTGAGCCCAGGCTCTGGCTACCAGCCATGCACAGATTTTTTTGAAGAATCTTCCAATAAAAACCACAACCAGCTTAGAAGTGGAGGAGGAGATGGGAGCAGAAGCTAATTGTCCCTGGGTGGTGCTGGCTGCTCCTGCCTGTGCTGGGAGGAGGGAGCAGATATGTAATGGAGAAAAGAGCAAGTCAGTGGTTCTGAGCCAGGGGAGGATGTACCCAGAGGAGACAGAAACTGTGAGAAGTTCTGCCTGCCAGACACTGCTATAAAGCCTGTTGGATTATCAGGATTAAAGGGGGACACTGATGTGAGGAAGATGAATTGGTCACTGCCTCACGCAGGAGGAGGATCGTCTTGCACCGACACCCTGTCTGGGGTGAGGCTGCCTGCCACCTGATGAGGGCTTGTGCAAGGGTCTTAAGGAAAACATCAGAGCACAGTGGCCATAAATGAACATCTCAGAGGGAGAGTTTTAAATAGCTGCAGCTGATGGGTTCATATAGAGCATGGCCAGGGGTCTCCTGGTCTCAGATGCAGCATTCCAGTGATAGTAGAGCAGGTGGCTGAGAACATTCTGCTTCACCAGTGAAACCAAATTCAACAGCTCACACTGTGAGCTCCTGTCTGGAGCCCCAGGGGGAAAGAATCCTTTGAGCCTGGACGTTAGGGTCTCAAGACTGTGGTCTGCCTCCACCCCCCCAAACAGCAGCACAGTCCCTGTGTCAGCACAGTGCTGCTGGGAGCTGAAGCTGAGCACACAGGAAGGCATTGGGATCAGAGCACAGAGAGCTGAGGCTGACACTGCCTCTGGAGCTGCAGCAGATTTAGGACACATTTTCTCAGGCCATGGTTATGTTTGAGGCACAGAACAGGCAGGCTGGCAGCACCTTGCTGTCATTGTCTTCTGCTGGAGCTGTTCTGCCTTACACAACTGATTTGCCCTTCAGGAGGAGCAGGGACTTCCACCTTTCCCTCAGCATCTCAGGTGGATGCAGAGAGCAGTTAGGGGAAAACTTAGGCTGATACCCAAGGAAATCTGTCTGCCAGCCACTGAGGACAAATTTCCTGAGGATGCAAAAGGACCTTTTCTGCAAAAGTTAGTTCAGAAAAGGTCACTGGAAAATGCCCTGCTGTGCCCTGCTGGTACCTTCCCTGCAGTGCCACTGGCACACAGAGAGCTCTGTGGGAGCCCAGAGGGCTGTCTTAACCTTGAGAAGTCCGATGCTTAAAGTGAAGAGGTTGGTACAAATTCCACAGCAGTGTATTTCCATTTACAGCTCTGGGATCTGCCCAGAAGTGGCACTGATGCATCTGTCTCAGATGAGTGGCAGCCTGGGAAGGTATCAGCTCATTGCTCTTTTAGGATACAGTTGCTGCCAGTGCTAATATTATGCACCTAATCCTGATTTTCCTCCCCTTCCCTCCCCCTTTTGCCATTTGCTCTCTTTTTTCTTTGTCTTACCCGGAGGTGTCTTAGCCTGCCCACCCCTCTGCCCTGCTCTGTAACAGGAGCTCCTCAGCTGCTGGTGGGTGACAAGAAGGACATCCTGAATGTCACATCCTCGGCCAGCTCTTGTGCTGCTATGTGCTGGGAACGTGAGGAGTCTGAGCAGCAGCACAGCTCTGGTACTCAGCAGAGGGCTGCTCACCCCCAGATTAGAGTTTGCTGCTGGATCTGTCTCCATTGCCCTGCTGGCTGGGCTGGGCTGGGCTGGGCTACTCCAGAGCCTCCTCACTCCTCTTCTGCTGGGAATGAAGGATGTTGTCCTGTAAGGCAATCGTGGTGCAAATGAGACAGAGCAGCAACTTCTCTGACCATTCAATTACTCTGAGCCATACAGAACCCTACAGAAACTCAGTCTCTGAAAGGAGGACCAGGATTAGGAGATAGGAAGGCTACCAAAATAGTGAATAGTTGCCTCCAAGCATCAAGGCAGTGCACAGTAGTGGCCACAAAATGCAAACAGTGTCAGAAATTACCTGGATCAACTCAGAACAAACCAGAAATCATTGCACCAGGCCCACAAACCACCTGCTGGCTGTGGTTTTGGCCCAGGCAGTTAGGAAGGATGCAGAGACAGGGGACAAAAGTGCTGGGAGGTCAGGAGAGATAAAGTGTCCAGACTGTGACCTCTCACTTCAGGAAAGGAACAAAGGAGTAGGCAGAGGACACACTGACAAAATACTATAAACAGTATGGCCAAGTGGATTTTCACCAAGCATCCAGCATGCACTCACGCACAGCAGCCCATCTGGGCCTTGCTCTAGGCTGGTGCAGCTCTCTGCTTGTTCTCAGATTTATGAGAGCATCTCTGCAGGATGTTTTTACCTGCCCAGGCTTTCTCCCAGCTAAGCAGGCCTTACAGATCCTCCTTGTTTTCATCCAGCACTTGCATGCACAGCTGTCATTTCCCATCCTTTCAAATGGGCTGCAAAACCAGATTATTTGGGAGCAAAATTCTCTGAAGATCTGGGGAAAGGGAAGGAAGTGAATAAGATAAACCCCTACTGTTTACCTCTGCTGCAGGCATAGAATCATAGACTGGTTTGGGTTGGAAGGAGCCTTAAAGCTCATCCAGTTCCAACCCCCTGCCATGGGCAGGGACACCTCCCACCAGCACAGCTTGCTCAAGGCCTCATCCAGCCTGGCCCTGAACACCTCCAGGCAGGGGACAGCCACAGCCTCCCTGGGCAACCTGTGCCAGTCTCTCCTCACCCTCACTCTCAACAATTTCTTCCTCCTCTCCACTCTCAATCTCCCCTCTCCCAGCTCAAAGCCATTGTCCCTCATCCTGGCCCTCCCAGCTCTTGTCCAAAGTCCCTCCCCAGCTCTTCTGGAGCCCTTCAGGTACTGGAAGGTTGCTCTGAGGTCTCCTTGGAGCCTTCTCTTCTCCAGGATGGACAGCCCCAACTCTCTCAGCCTGAGACCCCTCATCAGCAGTGTTCAGGAGCAAGGAATAATGATCACACAAAGATCACAGCAGAATGGCTTTGCCTGTGCAACTGCTCTGCCAGACCAGGTTGCCACCCTGGAAAGCATAGTGGAGCAATGCTAAAGGCCTGCTCCCAGAAACCACAACCAGGAGTTTTCCCTGTCCATCCCTCCAGCTGCAAGCCTGGGCAGTCAGTGCTCTCCCTACACTCACCTGCTCAAGCTCAGCCACTTCTACTTCCCTCTGCAGGAACAGGCTGCTCTCCATGCCTGGCATCCAGGTGGCTGAAGCTCCCTTTCCTCAGGTGCTCTTTGTCAGCTAACAGGGAGCAGGGATGAGACAGGGAGACAGCATCAGACTGTGTCTAACCAGGGAGCACCCTGCTGCTCTATCACCTGTCTGAGGGAGGCTTGTCAGGGAGAAGACAAGAAAGTGCAGTGGGTGTTTGTTCTGAGTGGGTTTGCTGTGCTATCAGCTTCTCCCATGCTGCTGGCCTGGCAGGATGCTCTTCCTCTGGAGATTTTAAGGCCATGGATGCCAATTCCTGCAGCAGATGGACAAACATCTTTCCATTTCTAAACACCAGCTTGTATTTGGTCATGATAAATGAGAGGAACCAAACTTCAGAGGCATGTCCAAGGAAGGTGCTTGTCACCAGGTCTGTCACTGTGGGACACAGTGTTTAGAGACAGCTGGGAACACACTGAACATTGGTGACTATATAGACACTGAAGAGATGTCTCTAAACCTTGTGTGATGGGATAGGTGCAGTGTTGTGTGAGGGTCTGGACACCAGCCCACCCAGCAAGCTGGTTAGGGTGCAGCAGGGTGGAGTAATCACCAGTAATTAAATGCCACGGGGCTCTGAGGTGTGCTCAGAGGAGCAGCACATCCAGGCAGACATTTTTTACCAACTTGAAGTGGTTTGTGCTCTAGAAGGCTTCAGCACATGGCTGGGACATTGTGCAGGGAGTGGGAATCTGGGGAGTTTGGGATGATGAGAAATGTCTCAAGTGCAGGAGTCCATCTGGTCCTCTGATCTCCCCCAGCACAGCCATTCACAGAACGATGCAGAGTCACAGAATGGTTTAGGTTGGAACAAACCTTTAAGGCTCATCCACTCCAACCCCCTGCAGCCAGCAGGGACATCCTGCAGACTTCTTTTCTACAGTGCTGTGTTATGGTCAGAAACAGCTCACAGAGGTGATGTTAGCTTCTGTGCACTGCATCATACAGGTACTTTTTGACTGTCCTGGTGTGAGCTGGAGCAGAACCCCTCCTGCTCAGAGCTGTCCCTGCCCAGCACAGCCTCTGCTCACTGAGGCACTTTCTGCACTTCAGGGCAGCTTGGC